>VXBP01007004.1:51611-149223 GCA_013400115.1 Rhinopomastus cyanomelas | reverse complement strand
CGGGCCGGGCCGCGCCGGCGAGCAGCTGGGCACAGCAGCCAGGCCGCGGCGGC
Source organism: Rhinopomastus cyanomelas (assembly GCA_013400115.1). Classification (NCBI taxonomy): domain Eukaryota; kingdom Metazoa; phylum Chordata; class Aves; order Bucerotiformes; family Rhinopomastidae; genus Rhinopomastus; species Rhinopomastus cyanomelas. Next base: position 149,170 of record VXBP01007004.1, on the reverse strand, counting down.
AGCGTGCGAGCGCGGCGCTGGGTGCCTCGGCCGCCGCCTCCCCGCGGCCCAGCAGGGGTGGGGGCCCAACCGCCGCAGTGCTGCGTGTGCGCGCGCGGGGCGGGAGTGGCGGCGGCGGGAGGCGGGGATGGCGGCCGGCTGGGCGCGGGGTCCGGGGGGCCCTGTGTGCGTGAGGGCCGCTGAGCGGGGCGAGCGCCGCCGCACTCGCGCTTTCCTGCCGCTCGTGGCGGCGGCCGCGGGGGAGCGCGGAAGGTGGCGGTCGCAGGCGGGCAGTGGGCCCACGCACGCGAGAGGAAGCGGGTGGGGTGCGGCGCGGTGTCCTCCGCGGAGGGTGGCTGCGCAGCCCCTCCTCCCCGCGGGGGCGATGTGTGCGCAGTCGGCTCTGCGGGCGCAGCTCTGCATCGGAGGCTGCTGGGTGAGGTGCAGCTGGAGAGTCTCGTCTCTGGCCCTCACTCCTTTGCCTCTGCTCGGGCCCGAGCGTTGCCTCCCCTCCGCTGTGGGCCCGAGCGTTGCCTCCCCTCCGCTGTGGGCCCCTGCGTTGCCTCCCCTCCGCTGTGGGCCCGAGAATCACACGCCTCCCTTTCCGCATCCAGGCCAGGTAGTTCCTCTACAGGAAACCCACCCGATACCCTGGCAATAAAGAATGGGGGGGGGGGGGGGAATGGGGCAAAAAAAAGAGGAAAGAAGGCTGATGGTAGTCATCGGGAAATTGTGGACTAGATGATCTTTCAAAGCCCTTTCCAATCCCTGGTGGTCTGTGATTCTGTGATACTGAATCTGTTTTAGCCTTCATATGTCTGTCTTGAAGTGTGTGTGTGTGTGTGGAAACCCACTGTCTGCATATGCTGGTAATTTAGCCGGGAAAGGCTTCTTGGAAAAGAATACCCTGCTTGTTTAGTAATTAAATAAACTGGGTTTCTGTGTGTATATTTCAGAAGAGTAGGAAGCAGGTGAATAGGCTTTGGAACTAAAATGATATTTTTATGGTGTTTACATATAGTTCTAGCTAAGCGTGCAGTGTCTGGCTTACTGCAGAGCTGTAGGCCACTGGAAATAAATTAGCAGTTCAAGACTGTTCAGACTGCAGTCTGTTCTGAAGGGTTCCACCTTCGACCCTAAACCAGTGCAGACTCCAGTCTGTACCTAAAGCATTTTTAAAATGTGAGGTTTTTTTCCTCTTAGATTGCTGGAAAAAAAAGACTGAGGGGTGAACTCATTAATATTTATAAATATGTGAAGGGTGGGTGTCAGGAGGATACAGCCAGCTCTGCTCAGTGGCACCTAATGATAGGACAAGGGGCAGTGGGACCTGGAACACAGGATGCTCCACATAAATATGAGAAGGAACTTCTTCATGGTGAGGGTGACAGAGCACTGGAAGGGGCTGCCCAGGAGTGTTGTGGAGTCTCCTTCTCTGTAGACATTTAAAACTTGCCTGGTTATATTGCTGTACAACTGGATCTAGGTGATCCTGCTGCGGTGGGAGGATTGGACTGGATGATCTTTGGAGGTCTCTTCCAATCTAATGTTCTGTGAATCTGTGATATTGTAGCTGAAGACAGTAATTTGTTTTGTTTTTGTCCTCTTCAGGTACTGAGTTAGAAAATCAACTCTGGCCAGTTAATTTCCTAGCTCTGTACAACCTGGTTGTGATGTTGGGTCAACTTGGTGGGCCTATCTTGCAGGAGAATCTTCTGGGGGTGCCTAAAAGGGGAGAGGTGCTGCCACACTGTATTGGATGCTCAAAAATTGCAGTGGCACACTGTTGTGAATGTCAAACCAAAAATATGACTCTCCAAGTCAGGACTTTTGTGTGCTTACTTAGGGCTGCAGTGAATGGAAACCAGTTGTTTTTTATTGCAGTTGGTGTCGATGTGGTGCGTTGTATGTATGTTTCAGGACATTTGGGTGTTTGTAAATATGTGAAGAGTGGGGGTCAGGAGGATGGAGCCAGGCTCTGCTCAGTGGCATCTACTGATAGGACAAGGGGCAGTGGGTGTGAGCGGGAACACAGGAGGCTGGACTTTTTCTTGCACCTGAGGCCTATGAGGTCTAAACCTTCAGAATGCTGCCAGCTGATGGGGAAGAGAAAGCGTAACTGAGGACTGGTACCACATTCAAGTATACATGAACATGAGCCAGCAGTGTGCCCAGGTGGCCAAGAAGGCCAGTGGCATCCTGGCCTGTATCAGAAACGGTGTGACCAGTAGGAGCAGGAAGGTGGTTGTGCCCCTGTACTCTGCACTTGTGAGACCGCACCTTGAGTACTGTGTCCAGTTTTGGTCACCACAGTACAGGAAGGACGTTGAGATGCTGGAACGAGTCCAGAAAAGGGCAACCAAGTTGGTGAAGGGGCTGGAGGACATGCCCTATGAGGAGAGGCTGAGGGACCTGGGGTTGTTTAGTCTGGAGAAGAAAAGACTGAGGGGAGACCTTACTGCCCTCTACAACTACCTAAAAGGAGGTTGTAGCAAGGCTGGTGTTGGTTTCTTCTCTAAAATTAGTGATGATAGGATATGGGGAAATGGCCTCAAGTTGCGCCAGGGAAGGTTTAGCTCGAATATTAGAAGGAAATTCTTTACTGAGAGGGTGGTTAGGTACTGAAATAGATTGCCCAGGGAGGTGATGGTGTCACCATCCCTGGAGGTGTTTAAGGAATGAGTGGACGCGGCACTTAGCGATATGGTCTAGCGATACGGACACTAGGATGAAGGTTGGACTCGATGACCCTGGAGGTCCTTTCCAGCCGTGATGATTCTGTGTATCTCTTGTCTGCTGAGTGCTAATAGATTGTGCGTTGGAGTAAGTAAAACTACTCTTGCTGTGTTCCGATTTTGTGCTGATATGATTTGCCTCTCTCTGAGTGCTCATAGATTGTGCGTGGGACTAAGTAAAACTGTTCTTGCCATGCTCTGCTTTTGATACGATTAGCCTCTCTAAACAATGCAGTTTGTATAGGAGTAGGTACGAAGTATTTAACAAATTCCACAGGCATTGAGTATCTTGGCATTCGACAGGCACAAGCGCTGGTGACACGGCAACTTTGGGTAGTCAGAATGATCTGTAATATTACATCAGCAGTTACACATTACTGAGGCATCTTACCAGTTCTAAGGTTAATTGTTTGTCAGCAGTATTTACATTATGCAAACATTCCCTCTCTTTACTGATTCAGTAGTTCAGCCTTTTCAAAGTGTGTCAAGCAGAAGTGTGACCACAATGACAGCTTGTGTAGTTTGATCGATTTAGGACGCAGAGTTTTTTAAAAAATCACAGTGTTTAAAACAAAGCTGTTTTGTCGGTATTGTGTGTGACTTGGTCTAGGTGGTCCTCCTCTGGCAGGGGGATTGGACTAGATGAACTTTCAGGGTCCCTTCCAATCCCTAATGTTCTGTGATTGTGTGATACACAGAAATTGTATTTACACGAGGAAGAACATGTGTTCAAGAAAATAATTCTTGTGCATTAAGTCCTTCATTTACCTGTTACCTAGAACAGGGTTTCCTCTCCTGAGCATTTGTAATACTTCTGCACTGGGGTGGATCAGAAGGGAGGTGGTTAGCTGACAGAGAGAGGTTCTCCTCCCCGTCTACTGTCCCGTGGCCAGACTGCATCTGGAATTTTGTGTCCAGTTCTGGGCCCCTCAGTTCCAGAAGGAGACAGATCTGCTGGAGAGAGTCCAGCACAGAGCCACAAAGATGATGGAGTGGAGCATCTCCCTGATGAGGAAAGGCTGAGGGAGCTGAGTCTCTTGAGCTTAGAGAGAGGGAGACTGAGGGGTGACCTAATTAATGTCGATAAATGTGTGAAGGATGGGTGTCAGGAGGATAGAGCCAGGCTCCATCCAAGGGACAGTGGATGTGAGCTGGAATACAGGAGGTTCCACATCAATCTGAGAAGAAACTTCTTCATGGTGAGGGTGCCAGAGCACTGGAAGGGGCTACCCAGGGAGGTCATGGAATCTCCTTCTCTGGAGATGTTTAAAACCTGCCTGGACATGTTTCTGTGTGACTGGATCTAGGTGATCCTGCTGAAGTGGGGAGATTGTACTAGATGATCTTTCAAGGTCCTTTCCAATCCCCAATGTTCCGTGATACTGTGGTACTGGCTATAAAGTGTAGCTCTAATAACATACTCTGCAGCTTCTTGTTTTTAAATGGCTTGCCAATGTGTGTCGGCTTTTGCAGTGCGTGCTTGTTCTGCTGTTTTAAAGAATGGTGGCTGACTCTGATACCAACGTCCTGGATCTTTAATGAGGCCTCAAGCTATTTTCTTGCTCCAGTGCTGTGTGCAGTGGAGTTAACGACACAGTGCTGTGGCATCTTTTCCACTTTGTAGGAGAATGAGGGAGCCTGAAAGTTTAAGTGGTGGAGTTAGTACATGTAGAATACAGATGCATAGATCTAGGAGATCCTGCTGTGGCAGGGGGATTGGACTGGATGATGTTTTGAGGTCCCTTCCAATCCCTAATATTCTGTGATTCTGTGACCTCTGGTAATGGAGAAGAGAGAAATAACTGCATGAGTGGAAAACAAGGATGTAAGGGCTCTGAAGTCAGAAGGAATGAGTATACTGTTTTGGCACAGAGCTGTTCTTGTAGGCTTTAGTGAGGGCAAGCAGTAGGCCTTGGAGCATGCCATTAAGAGTATTGCATTACCCTGAGAGCTGCCTTTATGTAGAACTCTTGTGAGTTTTGAGGAGCTTCCCAAGAACTTCCCATTCTTGTGGGAGTGGGTGAGAATTTACACTGGGCATGGGTACTAGCATTGCCTGTCAATGCAGAGCTGGCTTCCTTTTATTTCAAACTTGAGAAGGGAAGGCAAAGGGCTCATGGGTGGTTTAATTGTCTGTAACTTCATAGAATCATAGAATATGCTGTGTCTGAAGGGACATCTAGTCCATCCCCCTACAGTGAGCAGCACATCTGCAAGTTGACCTGACCACAGCTTTAAAGAGAATTGCCCAACCAATTTCTTAACCACACGTCAAATCCATATCTCCCCAACTTAGAAGAATATTGGGGGGGACTATGTCAGAGGCTTACAGAAGTCCCTGTAGGTGACATCCATAGCTTCTCCCTTATCTACTGATGTAGTTACTCCATTGTAGAAAGGCACTAGGTGTCAGGCAGGACTTGCCCTTGGTGAAGCCATGCTGGCTGTTTCAGATAATCTTGTCATCTCTAAGCCTTAGCAGGGTGTCTGGGAACACCTATTCCATGATCTTCCCAGACACAGAGGTGAGGCTGACAGGTTGGGAGTTCACAGGGTCCTCCTCTCTAATCTTTCAAAAAAGGGATGCGATGTTCTTCTTCCAGTCACCAGGGGCTTCACCTGACTGCCAGGACTTTTCAGAGATCGTGGAGAGAGGCTTGGCAATAGCATCATCCAGTTACCTCAGAACTTTGGGATGCATCTTGTCAGGTACCATTGACTTATGTTCAGGTTCCTCAGATGCTTGTGAACCTTCACTTAGAAAGAGGGGGGGATTTTTCCACTGTGGTTCCCATCTTACTGTCTATCCACTTGGATGTGTGAGGAGAAGGGCTGTCAATGAAGACTGCAGCAAAAAAGTTAAGTACCTCAACCTTCTCCTCATCTGTTGTTACAGCTTGTCAGTCTTACCTATCAGAAGGAGTAAGATTTCTTTCACTTTCCTTTTTTGAGTGATCACAGAATGACTGAGTGGTAGGGAGTGAAAAGGACCTCCATGCAACTTCCATCTAGTCTAACCCCCCTGCCAAAAGCAGGATCACTTAGGGCACGTCACACAGGAGCACATTCAGGTGAGTCTTGAAATTCTCCAAAGAACACTCCACAGCCTCTCTGGGCAGCTTGTTCCAGTGCTCTTTCACCCTCACTTTAAAGAAGGTTTTTCCTGATGTTCAGGTGGAACCTGCTATGCTTCAGCTTGTACCCACTGCCCCTCATCATGTGGCACCACAGAAAACAGGCTGGCCCATTCTTCTTGACACCCACCTTCAGATCCTGTCTGAGCCTTCTCTTCTCCAGGCTAAACAGCCCCAGTTCTTTCAGCTGTTCCTCATAGGAGAGATGTTCAAGTCCCTTGATCATCCTTGTAGCCCTCCATTGGGCTCTTTCCAGCACTTCCCTGTCTCTCTTAAATTGGGGAGCTCAGCAGTGGACACGGCACTCCAGGTGTGGTCACACCGTGGCAGAGTCTCCGTAACACCACTGGTCCTAGTTCCCTGGTGAACGCCCACCAGGGTCCCCGGTGCTCGTGTGTGTTGTGGGGATGGAGCAGGGTGCACAGTGCTGCCACGAGCGCTGCTGTCTGCTCTCCAAGACGTGTGTGCTCCCGAGCTGTGCCCAGAAAGCTGCAGCCACTTTGCTCTGGGTGGACTGGGTGCTGCTGGTTTTGTCACCTTTATATTTCGCGCTGTCGCCTGGCATCGCTCCGAGCCACATCAGCCTATCTCACGAGCAAGAGCTGGCGGGTCTCCCTTGTTGGACTTTCCCTGGCTCTGCGAAACCCCTGTCTATTGCTTGTTCTCTGTGGACTGATGTCCTTCAGTGATGATGTTCTTTGCATCCCTGGCCACGTCCAGCTCTAGCTGCACCTTGGCCTTCCCGACCCCATCCGTACGCTACCAGGCAGTGTTTCAGTGCTCTTACCAGGGTAGTTGTCCCAACTTCTGCTGCCTGTGCATTTCCTTCTTGTCCTTTGTTCACCATTTTTCTTCACTGACAGTCTGCTCTAGTTTAATTAGAGGAATAAGTGGGGAATATAGCAAATTATACATCTGTCCAGCTATCACAGACTCTTAGAGCAGTAGGGATTGGAAAAGACCTCCAGAGATAAACTAGTCCAGCCACCCTGCCAGAGCAGGTTCTCCGAAAGCAGATCCCACAGGACATGTCCCAGCAGGTTTTGAGTGTCTCCCAGAGCCAGAGATTCCAGGGCCTCTGTGGGCAATCTGTTGCAGTTCTTTTACCATTAAAAGGTTTTCCTGGTGCACAGATTGAATCTCCTCTGTTCCAGTTTATGCCCATTGCCCCTTGTGCTATCACTGGGCAACACCACGTGAGCTTGGCACTAGCTGCTGTGTAGTTCAAGCGTGATATTTGGGAAGTGTGTTCTTGGTAGTTTGACTGTAGTGATTCCACTAGGAATTTCCACTCGGAAACCACAGTGTCTTGTCTTTGTTTTGAGACTGTTATTATTACATGTTTTATGAGAAAATTGGCAAAACTTGTAATTTCCATTGTTGCCCCTTGACACCCTGTGGGCTGCAATGTAATGTTTAGGAGCCATGTTGGCTGTGTGGAGGCTTTGCTGCTGTACTGGAGGCAGTGTAGGTCAGGAGCTGGACCCAAGAGTAAATCAGCATGGGGAAAATACGAAGGAACAGCCATACTAGCTGCCAAGAAACTAAATCACAGAATCACAGAACATTAGGGATTGGAAGGGACCTCAAAAGATCATCTAGTCCAATCCCCCTGCTACAGTGGGGATTGATCCAGTCACACAGGAGCGTGTCCAGGTGGGTTTTAAACATCTCTAGAGAAGGAGACTCCACAACCCCACTGGGCAGCCTGTTCCAGTGCTCTGTAACCCTCACTGTGAAGAAGTTCCTTCTCAGACTGATGTGGAACCTCCTGTGTTCCAGCTCACACCCACTGCCCCATGTCCTGTTGTGAGATGCCACTGAACAGAGCCTGGCTCCATCCTCCTGACACCCACCTTTGTGTTTCAGGAGTGACTGTGCAATTAGAAGGAGGTTGAAGTTGCATCTGGAAAAGCATATAATGCTGTTTAAAGTTGTGTTACAGTGAAAAATTATGGGTAGCGCATTGCAAAGTCTTATTTTTTGATGGCTGTCTCAAGAGAAAAAGCCAGCTCACATTCTTCTCTCGATTTCATTCCTAGCCTACTCAAAATGTGTCTGAGTGGTGAGACCCCCAGCGTGCACAGTCCCTAGAAATCATTGCCTGCCTTCCTGAGTCTTGGTAAGTTGTCAAAATCCTCTTGTATTTTAACTGGATTCTGTTAGTTATGTCTTCTTCACCCAGGAATTTGATGTCAGAAATCTTAAATTGATGGGTTTGTTGTGTTGCATCAACACTGATTTGGAAGTCATTTATTGTATTACAAAGTGATCCTGACTTGTATTAGAAATAGTGTGGCCAGCAGGAGTGGGGAGGTTATAGTCCCCCTGTTTTAAGTGCTGTTGAGGCCACAGCTTGAGTGCTGGGTCCAGTTTTGGGCACCTCAACACAAGAGAGATGTAGAGGTGCTGGAGCAGGTGCAGAGGAGGGCAGCTAGGCTGGTGAAGGGCCTAGAGAATAAATCTTACAAGGAAAGATTGAAATTGATGGGGCTCTTTATTGTGAAGAACAGGCTGAGATGAGTCCTTATCACTTATAACTATGTGAAAGGATGTTGGGGAGAGATTGGTGCTGGTCTCTACTCACAAGCAGTCAGTGACAGAACAAGGGGGAATGGGTTCAAGCTACAAGGGGAGATTTAGACTTGACATTAGGAAAGCCTTTTTGCACAGAAAAGGTGGTCAGGCACTGGAGTTGCCTTGCTAGGGAAGTAGTTGAGTCACCATCCCTGGATGTGTTTAAAGATGGTTTGGATGAGGTGTTGAGGGATGTGGTTTAGGAGTGAACTTGCCAGGTGGGGTAGGTGGTTGGACTCGATGATGCCAGGGGTCTTTCCCAACCAGAGTGCTTCTGTGATTCTGCAGACCTTCAGAAGTAGCACTGCCCAGGCTGCTTATGGAAGCATGGCTTTGTTGCCAGGATCAGCATTGGCACTGTGCTGAGGAAGGTTGAGGGGATCAACACGGTGATGTTCTTTCATGTTTTTAGTTACAGTGTAAAGCAGGAAACAAAGGAATTGACATTTTTAGAGGTGCTGGTCGTGGCCTGTCATATGGCAGAGGTTTGAGTGTGAAGTAGTGAAGCTTTTATGTCCAGCTGTCTGCACTGAGAAATTACTTAATTTAAGGGCTGAAATCATTATGATGACACTGATGGCTTCAACAGTTTGTTACTCAAGAATTGCTGTCTGATGATTGTTTCAGGCAGTGCTGTGGCTGTTTAATTCTGTTTGCAAGAACAGATAACGCAGCTCAGATGTAGAAGGGACTCCTGCAGATTGTGTATGTGCAGACTAATAATAGTTTGGTGGAACATAGGAGGTTCCACCTAAATATGAGAAGGAACTTGTTCGTGGTGAGAGTGACAGAGCCCTGGAAGGGGCTGCCCAGGGGGGTTGTGGAATCTCCCTCTCTGGAGACTTAAAACCCGCATGGACATGTTCATGCGAGACTTGATCTAGGTTATCCTGCTGTGGCAGGGAGATTGTACTAGTTGATCTTTCAAGGTCTCTTCCAATCAGTGTTCTGTGATTCTGTGAAATGCAGCAAAATTCAAATGCTGTGGTTTTATGTTAGGTGGTTGTTGCGTCCCCATCGCTGGATATGTTTAAAGATTGTTTGGATGAGGTGTTGGGGGATCTGGTTTAGGGCTGAGCTTGTAGAGTAGGGGTGATGGTTGGACTCGATGATCCCAAGGGGGATCTGGTTTAGGGCTGAGCTTGTAGAGTAGGGTTCATGGTTGGACTCGATGATCCCAAGGGGCTTTTCCAACCTGAATGATTCTGTGATTCTATTCTATGATTCTTTGTAACTGCCTATAAAATGACAACTACTTAGGGGTAAAATGAGGTATGTCCACATCAAGTACAGTATCTTCTCTTGTTAATCATGCTGAGCAGTTTTGCAACCTGATAATCCTTTTCTGTTAAACTAACAAAAATTTTTCCCATCAGTGAATGAAAACTGGTTGAGATGCTCTCCAGTGCTGCTGTGTTTTTGTCTGCCTTTTCCTTGCTCTGATAAAACATTTTGTGGTTCATTGCTATCAAGTGACGTTTGTAACACTGGCTAATAGTTTATGTATCCCATTAACTTGAAAATGCTCAGCCATTATTATAAGTACTCAGATGTTATTGCTTGTTTACACTTACTACTCAGTGTAAACTTAGTAATACTTACAGAGTGTATTATTTATTTACACTGCTTGTTTAGGCTACATAATGATCATAATAATGCAGCGAACAAGCTGCTTTTGTAATCAGTTTGCTGTGTTTGTGATCAAATTGCTTTGTGAAAAAGGAAATATTGTGAATATTTTCTTTTCTAGTGAACAGGAGTCATAGTAGAATAAGTTAGATACAGGTGGAGTACGCCAAGGGTTGGTACTGGGACCAGTGCTATTCAATCTGATCATTAATGACCTGGATGAGGGCACAGAGAGCACTGTCAGCAAGTTTGCTGACGATACAAAGCTGGGAGGAGTGGCTGACACCCCAGAAGGCTGTGCTCCCATTCGGTGGGACCTGGACAGGCTGGAGAGCTGGGTGGGGAGAAACTGATTGAACTATAAGAAGGGCAGTGTAGAGTCTGGCATCTGGGCAAGAACAGCCTCAGGTAACGGCATGGGTTGGGGACTGAGCTGTTGGAGAGCAGTGTAGGAGGAAGGGACCTGGGGGTTGTAGTGGGCAGCAGGATGACCAAGAGCCAGCAATGTGCCCTTGTGCCTAAGAAGGCCAACAGCATCCTGGGGTGGAGCAGAAGCAGGGTGGTTAGTAGATAGAGGCTCTCCTCCCCCTCTACTCTGCCCTGCTGAGACCACATCTGGAATCTTGTGTCCAGTTCTGGGCCCCTCACTTCCAGAAGGACACAGAACTGCTGGAGAGGGTCCAGCACAGAACCACGGGGATGATGCAGGGAGTGGAACATCTTCCTGGAAAGTGAAACTGCTGCTGAATATTTACTGATTCACATTTGAGATGATAAAATGGATGAGTGTGGATCGTGGACTGGTTAAATGGCACTAGAGTATCTGTATGCAAACTGATGAGCAATGAAAAGAACAGCCTTCGTGCGTGCTCTCGTGGAATCCGTTTAGTTGGGGTGGTGGGAGGTGGCTGCTGTGAGTGCTACCAACGAGCCATTGCAATGGTGAGAAGTTTGGCCTGGGGTCTGGGTTTTTTTAAAGCTAAAAATACAAACTTTAGTTCCTAGTCTAAGTGTTTCAGTCAGGAAACAATTTCTTTTTCTTTCTCCTTTTTGCATGAAATAGTTTGGCTTGTAGTGGTTTGGTTCCAGTGAATGCTTCTCTGGGGAAAAAAAAGAATAATTAGGGAAATGTCTTTTCTGTCTGTTTCAGTCTAACGTTGTAGTGATTGTGTTGGTGTTTATGTGGTTAGTGTCAAGTGTGGCAGAGAGAAACCACTTGTTTCCTTGCTGCTATTGATAGTAAGCGGTAAGGAAAATTCTGACAGATGTCTTTTTTGCTTCACTGTGTCCTCCTCTGTGTGTAATGAGAATGTTGTCAGAAAATAAAAGAGCAATGCTGAAAAGAGAGACTGTTTCATTTAAATAAGTTTTAAGAGCCTTCAATATTAGTGTAAGGATGCAGCTCAGGAACTTACAGTAAGTTCCAAGTATTAAATCAGAAGGAGACAGCTCATTTCTGTTTTCTTGCTGCCTACCTAGAAGTCTGGAGTCAGTTCAGAGGATCTTAATTCCTACAGGACCTGAAAATTCTTGTACTGATCAAAGCTATGGATAAGCTTTACTGGATCAGGTCCTGCTGATGAAGGGAGTGGAACAGCTCCCTTATGAGGAAACACTGAGGGAGCTGGATCTCTTTAGCTATTAAGATTTATACAATTGCACCCCATGTTTATTTTTCTTATTTCCCCTTAAATCTGGAAGTGGGGATTTATGGTGATATTTTTGTTTCATTTTGTGGAGAACGTTAAATATCTGTAAATGTTAAAATATTTCCTTTAAAATTGGTGACAGTAGTGAGTACAGTAGTGAAGAATCGAGAGAGGTTCTCTGCCCCTTCTACTCTGCCCTGGTCAGACCACATCTGGACTATTGTGTCCAGTTCTGGGCCCCTCAGTTCCAGAAGGACACATCTGCTGGAGAGAGTCCAACACAGAGACACAAAGACGGTGAAGGGAATGGAGCATCCTCTTGATGAGGAAAGGCTGAGGGTGATGGGTCTCTTGAGCTTGGAGAAACAGAGCCTGAGGGGTGACCTTATTAATGAAGGGTGAAGGGTGGGTGTCAGGAGGATGGAGCCAGGCTCTGCTCAGGGGCATCTAGTGATAGGACAAGGGGCAGTGGGTGTCAGCTGGAACACAGGAGGTTCCACATCAATCTGAGAAGGAGCTTCTTCCTGGTGAGGGTGACAGAGCCCTGGAAGGGGCTGCCCAGGGAGTTGTGGAGTCTCCTTCTCTGGAGATGTTTAAAATCTGCCTGGACATGTTTCTCTGCGACTGGATCTAGGGGATCCTGCTGTGGTGGGAGGATTGGACTGGATAATCCTTTGAGGTCCCTTCCAATCCCTAATGTCCAGTGATTTGTACCCATTGTATTATCAGCTTCTTATTCTGTCTTGTTGCTTTGTTCATGGTACTGGGTAGCATCAACCCTTCCTGTCCCACGCCAGTAACAGGCTCTGTGGCTCTTACTGTGCCCAGCTTTTGCTCGTGTTGAACGGGCAGTTAAAATGATTCATTCAGGCTGGCTGAGGGTCAGCTACAAACAAACCAAACACCTCCCACAGCTATTTTGTTTAATCAGCAAATAATTTTAAAAAGGTGGCAGGAACCATTTGTAGAATTTGGCAACTTACAAATGTTCATCCTTGCGTGTGATGAAAATGTCACTGTAATTGTACCCATGGGAATGCTGTGACATGGGTAATGACAGGAATGGGGCTAGTCCTTCTGCCTGGAGAGCCAGGAGCTTAGTCTCTAGTGTGGGCTTGCCAGAGGTGTGTTAAGTCACTTTTTATCTCCTAATCCCTCTTTTTCTTAGCTGTAAACTGGGGTCCTTGTTATTTTCTCCATACGTAACATTCACATTCATTCATGTTTCTGAATTGTGTAAGGAAAAGAAATATAAATAACTATTTAGTTTCCTCAGATATAAGTGAAATGTCTGCATCTATCTACCCATGTTGTGAATTAGTACTGAAATTGTAAAAAATGCTAGAGGACTTGCCTAGGAAAATGTTGAAGCAGTGGCTTTTTGCTGGTTTCCTACACAGTCAATCTAGATCATTTGCAGTTAGTGTGGGATTGGAAGGGACTTCAAAAGATCATCCAGTCCAATCCCCCAGCCACAGCAGGATCACCTAGATCCAGTCGCACGGGAACACGTCCAGGCAGGTTTTAAACCTCTCCAGAGAAGGAGACTCCACAACCTCTCTGAGCAGCCCCTTCCAGGGCTCTGTCACCCTCACATTTATAAACAATGAGATCACCCCTCGGTCTCTTCCAAGCTCAAGAGACGCAGCTCCCTCAGCCTTTCCTCATCAGGGAGAAGTTCCACTCCCTTCATCATCCTCATGGCTCTGCGCTGGACTCTCTCCAGCAAAATGTAATAGAACCAACAGCAGAGTGAAATCTCAGCCCAGCTGGCTGTGGACGATTTATCTGCTGTTGTAAAATAGTGGCCACTCTTGTGAAAGAAGCTTCCCACAAGCACTTTGTCGTATCAGCAGAGGCTTCAGCTGCCTTAAATGTAGGTCATGTGCTTCTTTGCTACTAAAAGTTATGTGTAAATAATTACCTGTCATCCTACAAACAGCTCAGCCGAGCTGTGATTGCAGAACCAGCTTTGAACGGGCTGTACACGAAAGGGCAAGTAGCTTTTTCTTGGTTTGGTTGTGTTTGAAGTGACTTGTTGCATCAGTTTTTCATGAGAAGGAGCTTCTTTCCAGTGAGGGTGACAGAGCACTGGAAGGGGCTGCCCAGGGGGGTTGTGGAGTCTCCTTCTCTGGAGACATTTAAAACCCGCCTGGAGGTGTTCCTGTGTGACTGGATCTAGGTGATCCTGCTGTGGCAGGGGGATTGGACTGGATGATCTTTGGAGGTCCCTTCCAACCCCTAATGTCCTGTGGTTCCTTTGACTCTGCAATTTCAGGACACTACCATACCTGAAGTTCAAATCCTTATTGTAAGCTATTTGTAGTCTTAAGTCCATTTATTTGAATGTGTTCTGTGGAATTGTGAGCGTTGGGTTTAGTTACACTGCTTTAGGTAGAAACTTGTCTGGCACTGCCAATTTCATAAGTTGTTGGGAAGTTATGTTTAATAAGCAAAGACACTTGGAAAGAGCTCGTGTGGTCAAAGAGAGAATTAAGAGGAACTCTCTTCCTTTTTGACTATTTTAAACTACAAAAATGAGATGGAATTGGTTTCCTCATGCCGTGTTGCTTGGGGTTTTGTACTACTCATACTATTTAACCTGCTTTTCGATGCATCGTATGTCTTCGCCTCTGTGAGAGGAGTCAGGTTTCTAACGTGCAGCGTGTCGCGACAGGCTCTGCTGCATCTCCTTCCTCTCTGTTTGTGTGCTCAAGTACATGAGGTTTGAGAATCATCTGCTTTTAGCTTGCTGATCAGAACGTTTCATGTCCCTGTCAGGTTAAAAGAAGACTTGCTTCTGTAAATCAGTACAAATTTACCTGTCTTCTGCTCAAGCTGCAGTTGAGCATTTGTACTTTTGGTAGATCTGGGTGACCATGCTGTGGCAGGGGGACTGGACTAGATGATATTTTGAGGTCCCTTCCAATCCCTGATGTTCTGTGACTCTCTGGTAGGACCTGCTTATTTTCACTTAATTCTTGAGCCAAGGTCAGCAATGGTGAAAGTCCTGAGTCGAGCCAGGTGTAAAGTCCAGCGAATGGGGTAGCTGGCTGGTTCTGCTCACTCTCAGGAACGCTTCAGGACTCTTATTGCTTTGTTTTCACATTGAAAGTAGATTCAAGAGATCAGCTTTCAGTGTTTACAGTTTCTTTCCTCCCTCTCCCTTCTTTACAGTTACTGTTCCTTTGTGTGGCCCTGTAGAAACCCTTAGAGACTGTGTCCAGAATATTGTGTCCAGTTCTGGGCCCCTCACTTCCAGAAGGAAACGGAGCTGCTGGAGAGAGTCCAGACCAGAGTGACAAACATGATGAAGGGAGTGGAAGGAGCATCTCCCTGCTGAGGAAAGGCTGAGGGAGCTGGGTCTCTTGAGCTTGGAGAAAAGGAGCCTGAGGGGTGACCTCATGAATGTTGATAAATATGTGAAGGGTGGGTGTCAGGAGGATGGAGCCAGGCTCTGCTCAGTGTCATCTAATGATAGGACAAGGGGCAGTGGGTGTCAGCTGGAACACAGGAGGTTCCACATCAGTGTGAAAGGACCTTCTTCCCAGTGAGGGTGACAGAGCCCTGGAAGGAGCTGCCCAGGGGAGTTGTGGAGTCTCCTTCTCTGGAGACATTTAAAACCCACCTGGACATGTGTCTGTGTAACTGGACCTAGGTGATCCTGCTGTGGCAGAGGGGTGTTTGACTAGATGATCTTTCCAGGTCCTTCCAATCACTACTGTTCTGTGATTCTGTGAATTACTATTCCTGAGTTCATAGGTCAGGGTACTCTTCGACTTCACAGCAAAACTAGGTGTTTTAGTAGTTTCACATGAATTGGATATGAATACTCTTTTCCTTAATTATAGATCATGAGTGTGATTGTGGTTTTTTTCTGGTAGTTTTTTTGAGCAGATCTGCTGACCAAAAAGTATGCTTGAGAGCTTTTTTAAAGAATTGGTTGACATTTTTGTGCCCACAAAGATTTTGTACTGTGGCCAGAAACTAAAACTTGCCAGCCACTCAAGATGTTTTAATTTCTGCTGAAATTAATGAGAAAATTAGAAGAAATTAATTCCAAGGAGACCTTTTTAGTCCAGATTTATTTAATCTGGTTTTAGTATCTGAATGATTACAAGGAGATGGGGGTATTGGACTAGATGATCTTTCGAGGTCCCTTCCAATCCCTAATGTTCTGTGATTCTGTGAGACATTTGTTCTCAGAATATCTTTTTGTGGAGTTTATTAAAGATTCTTTTTAGCTGTCCTGAGGTAAGTCAGAGTAAAAACAAATCTGATAATGGTCTGGGACTTCTTAACTACTGCTTTATGGGGTAAGCTGCCTAGAGGTCTAAGCTCTATGTTTTATATTGCTCTTTCAGAGATGTAAAGCAAAACCATACCACTTTTTATTAAGACTAGTAAGTTTGAGAAGTGCTTCCATTTTCCAGGTTTCTAATGCTGCTCTCATACGATTTGGCTGTGTGGGAGCTGTTTAATTGTTTTGGTTTTCTGATGTATGCATTGTGATTTCTTTTTATTCAGCTAGTAGAAACACTAGAGAAATGCTTTTGTTTTTGAAAGAGACACAGTGTCACATTGACTTCTTGTTTGGTTTTTTTAATGGTCAACATTGCTAAAAATGTAGGCAGCACTAGTTTGTTATTTGAGAAACTTTTGTACTCTGTGGCGTTGTATATATCAGAACATTAGGGGTTGGAAAGGACCTCAAAAGATGATCCAGTCCAATCCCCCTGCCACAGCAGGATCACCTAGTTCCTGTGTGACTGGATCATATGCACGTGGGTTTTAAACATCTCCAGAGAAGGAGACTCCACAGTGCCCCTGGGCAGCCCCTTCCAGTGCTCTGTCACCCTCACTGGGAAGATGTTCCTTCTCATATTGATGTGGATCCTCCACTGTTCCAGCTCACACCTACTGCCCCTTGTCCTGTCATTAGATGACACTGAGCAGAGCCTGGCTCCATCCTCCTGACATTCACTCTCTACATATTTATAAACATGAATGATGTCACCCCTCAGTCTTCTCTTCTCCAAGCTCAAGAGCCCCAGCTCCCTCAGCCTTTCCTCATCAGGGAGAAGTTCCACTCCCTTTATCAGCAGGACCTGATCTAGTAAAGATTATCTATGCCATTGATCAATGCCAGTACTTTCAGGTGCTCACTGCAGTGAGCACAGTGTACGGTACCTTTCAGCTGTGGCTGTTTCTTCAGGGTTTGCAGTGGGCAGAAGCTGTCTCTGTGCTTGGGCTTAGCTCAGGCTAAGGGAAACTTGCTGCTTGGTTGCTGTCACATTTGGCTTTACAGAAATGAAAGCCATTCTGTTTCTGACAAAGCTCTCACTTCACAGCCTCATGTCCTGTGTGGAGTTTGAGTTACTGGAGGAGGGAAATTATGTTTCTGATGTATTTGCCAAGGATAGTTCTGTTACACAACTCCAGTGAGTAGTTGAAACTATAAATGCAAATAATGAGTAGAGTGGTGTTTCCTACAGTTGTTGAACCAAACATGGAGTGAAGTTCACAAAATGTCTTTTAATTAGAAACTAATTCATGAGACCCTTCAGGTCCTGAAACACCCTTAATACTTGCTTTTCAGATTTAAAAGAGGTGGTAAAATTGATCAGTATGAGCAGCCTCTGCCTTTCAGGCTATAAGCAAAGGTTGTAGCTCTGAAGTCAGCAGTTTGCCAACATGGCTTGGATATGTTTGAAAACTGTTCTCAAACCAAACTTAAACAGAGTTAGAGTTTTCCAGTGTTGTTCAGTGATGGAACAGCTCTCCTCATTCAATGTATTCAAGCCCCTTGTGCACTTCCCTTGTGGAAACTTAGAGGGAAAATATGAACGGGCCATAAGCTGACCATGGCCTCTTGGACCACCAGTTGGAAACAGCTTCTTTTTGATACCTGCTTATCACAGAGTGTTAGGGGTGGGAAGGGACCTCCAAAGATCATCCAGTCCAACCGCCCTGCCGCAGCGGGATCACCTAGATATGCTGCACAGGAACATGTCCAGGAGGGTTTGAAACATCTCCAGAGACTGAGACTCCACAGCCTCCCTGGGCAGCTCATTCCAGGGCTTGTAGTATCAGTTCCTTGGCCACAGCAGGAACATGCATTTTCATACTGTTAGGTTTAGTAAAATCATAACACTGACTGTCATGTAATTATTCTTAGATAATAGAAAAGCATAGAGCTCCTGGAAGGTGTCCAGTGGAGAGCAATGCAAATGATGAGAGGACTGGAGCACCTCCCCTGTGAGGACAGGCTCAGCAAGTTGGGGTTGTTCGGCCTGGAGAAGAGATGTCTCCCAGGTGACCTTTGAGCAGCTTTCCAGTCTCTGAAGGGGGCTACAAGAAAGCTGTGAGGAGAGGGCTTTCTATTTGGGTGGTAGCAAGTGGATCAGGTGAAAGAGTTCCAGACTTGTAGAGGGAAGATTGAGGCTGGACATGAGGAACAAATTATTGCCTGTGAGGGTGCTGAGATGCTGGAAGAGGTTGCCTGAGGAAGTTGTGGCTGCCCCATCCCTGAAAGTGTTGAAGGACAGGTTGGATGGGGCCCTGAGTAACCTGCTCTAGTCAAGGTGTCCCTGCCTCTGCAGGGTGGTTGGAACTAGTGATCTTTAAAGTCCCTTCCAACTCTAGCCATTCTATAATTCTGTGAAATCTTCCTCTATTACTGCATTTTTTCAGCTTTTACACATTTGATCTGCTCTTTTGGCAAATGTTTGATTACACCTCACCCTTGGTCTCCTTTTCTCTAAGGTCAAGAGACCCAGCTCCCTCAGTCTTACCTCATAAGGGAGGTGTTCTGCTGGTTCGAAGCAAATGGGTACTAGCTTAAAAGTTGATTAACTTGTCTTACCAGTCTCACCATGGTTTTGTTTTTCCCAAACTAGATGAAAGGTTTCTTTAAGTATGGTTACTGCAGCACTGCATTCCTGATGATGCTGGTTGATAATGACCCTCTTTGTAGAAATCAGGAAATGTGGGTTGAGCCTCTGGGACCTGTGTGGCCTCGGTATGAAATCATGATGTCCTAAATTGCGAGGTCTTGCTGGTGAAACTTGGTGTGCAGCGTTGCTAATAACACCTCTGTGACTTGGACTTTTCAGGTTCATTTACTTGCTCACTGCAATGGGAATTCATTTCCACCCGTGCCAAATGCTCCTTCTACAACTGTGTCTTTTTATTATAGACCTGTCCGTATTTTTTATGTCCGTATTTATTATAGACCTGTTCATACCATGCTTGGTATGAACATCTGGCTTCTGTTACCAAGTGCTATCTGGAGTCTCCTCCTCTTTAAAACCCACCTGGTGATGTTCCTGTGTGACTGGATCTAGGGGATCCTGCTGTGGCAGGGGGATTGGACTGGATGATCTTTTGGGGTCCCTTCCAACCCCTAATGTTCTGTGATGCTGTGACAGTTTTTTTATTTAAAATAAATAGATTAATTCCATTACGCTGATGAACAAACAACACTTGTGGTATGCAGACTTGTATTGCCATTTCAGTCTCTAATTTAATTGCAAATACATTATTCATAAATGTCTACGCAATAGAAAATTTGCCTCAAAGTGCAGGTAGCGTATGCAAAGCGCGAGTGTTCTTGCTGGGGGTGAGGAGGGGCTGCGAGACTTCTTTGGCTGTTTGGATTGTTTTCCTGCTGTGAGTGGGGCAGAACTGGCACTGGGGACTAGGGAAAGACTTGAAGGACACAGAGCTGGAGAGAGTCCAGCGCCGAGCCACAAAGATGGTGAAGGGAGTGGGAGGAACATCTCCCTGCTGAGGAAAGGCTGAGGGAGCTGAGTCTCTTGAGCTTGGAGAAAAGGAGCCTGAGGGGTGACCTCATGAATGTTGATAAATATGTGAAGGGTGGGTGTCAGGAGGATGGAGCCAGGCTCTGCTCAGTGGCATCTAGTGATAGGACAAGGGGCTGTGGGTGTCAGCTGGAACACAGCAGGTTCCACATCAATCTGAGAAGGAACTTCTTCCCAGTGAGGGTGACAGAGCACTGAAAAAAGCTGCCCAGGGGGGTTGTGGAGTCTCCTTCTCTGGAGACATTTAAAACCCACCTGGACATGTTCCTGTGCAACTGAACCTAGGTGATCCTGCTGTGGCAGGGGGATTGGACTGGATGATCTTTCAATCCCTAATGTTTGGTGATTCTGTGATACAGGCATTTGTAATCATAGAAAGTCTAGTAAAGAAGAGAGACTTTGGTAGTTCCTGAACTGCTGAAGAAAAGGTCTTAAACACAAAAGAAGTTGACATAGGAAGAGCTGGCAAGGGAAGATACTTAGAAGGTTGATCATCCACACAGTACAAACCTATAGGAAAGTAAGTTTTCTAAGTAAGCAGGTTACATTTTGTTAGTGTCAGTGCTTGTTTAATGACTTCTGTTTACCAGGCAGACAATCTTTTACAAATCATTTTACCTTCAGCAATCTGCATTAAACAGCTGCTGGAAGTCAGCAATCTGATGTGTATGTAATGAGTTAATTGATAAATTACTTTCACTTTAGATTTCAGAGGTGCATTTAAGACACCCTGTATTGTTATTAGTAAAGGTACAGACCGGAGATTCCACATCAATATGAGAGGGGCTGCCTGGAGGAATTGTGGAGTCTCATTTGCTGGAGACATTTAAAACCCACCTGGATGTGTTCCTGTGTGACTGGATCTAGGTGATCCCGCTGTGGCGGGGGGATTGGACTGGATGATCTTCTGAGGTCCCTTCCAATCCCTCATGTTCTCTGATTCCGTGAAGTCAAAGCTTAGTCTGAGGTGCTGGGCTGTAGTTGACTCAGAACAGGCTTGCAAATGATTGTATGTGTAATGTTGTTTTGTAGGCTCTTTTCACAGCTATTCTGTGCGATGACTGAAACACCTCTACTCTGGGTGGAAGCCTCTACAGAAATGGTGTGAGAAGTAGCAGTGGTTTGGGAGCATTTTTACTGAAGGTTAATAGATTAATGGGATGTTGGGTGAACTTTAGCATGTAACAGTAAGCTCCTTTGGAATTGTGTTTAGAATTGCTGTCTAGCTTTGTTTAGACTGGCTGAGCTTGTAGAGAGCTCCTCAGCCTTGAAAGAAGAAAACAAGGAGCTTGCACAGCAAGAATCTTGTGCACTCTAGCAGTGAAAGTGATAAGAGGGAAGTTCAATGAGGAGAAGCACCCCCTCACAAAGACCCTTTTAACCTTAATTGCAGAATCACAGAACATTAGGGATTGAAGGGACCTCGAAAGATCATCTAGCCCAATCCCCCTGCTGCAGCAGGATCACCCAGACCAAGTCACACAGGAACACATCCAGGTGGGTTTTAAACGTCTCCAGAGAAGGAGATTTGCATAGAAGCACTCAGCAAAAGTTTTTGCTCTTCTGGGTGATCCTGTTGTGGCGGGGGATTGGACTAGAGGGTCTTTTGAGGTCCAATCCCTAACGTTCTGTGATTCTGTGAGTGTGACACTGTCAGCCAAGCCTTGAAGTGACTGAGCCAGGATGGATCAACAGCTTTGGGGAGCTGGTGTTAGAAGAAAATTGTTGAGAGTGCTGAAGCTATGATTGAAGAAGGACTAGGTTTGAATCAGCATGGGCTGGAGGGTATGGTTTGAAGATAACAGGCGAAGGAGCTCGTTCTAGAAGGTCCTTTTCTATAGAGGTCTTCAAATATAAACAAACACTCTTGATTTCAGTAGAAGTTCTTTGATAATATGTTTTTAGCCATGACCTGCGGCTAGTGCCCGTGCAGAGAATTGTTTTGCTTTTGCAACTAGTTTACTCCTTCGCTACAAGAGCTGCACAGTACAGCTAAAGACTTCAACCACTCTGCTTTTTTGTTGCCTTATTGTACAAGGTCTGAGGTCTCCAGTTCTTTTTCCTATCTGTGGCAAATGCAAACATTTTTGCAGTGCTGCCAGCGTCCAAGTCAAGGAATGTGAGACCTGAGCTTGTCTTTGCAAAGCTCCTCTGGCCCATTGTGAGGAAGCCTTACGCTTGATCAGTATTTCACCACGTGCTGACATGCTGGTGTTTTTTCCACAGGACCCCTGCTTCACTGTGTGCACAGGATGGTCTTAGCCTGGGCATGAATCTGGTGGATGCAGCGGAGGAAGCTGTAGTACCCCTGCCACACTTCCAGCAGGAAGTAGGGACGTGCGTGGCAGCCGAGGCAGGGGATCACGGGAGGCAGAAGCTCTTCTGGCTCTCTGTGCAGCTGCATGCTACCCTGGCGAACAGGACACTCTTCCTGCCTGTGCTGTGGACTTCCTAGGTGATACTAGGTAAGTTGCTGAATCTTGCCCTTGCTAACTGTACGTGTGCATCCTTGGATGTGATTCAGAAAGACTGTGGGCACTGATAGTTATAAGTGAGGCAGTGGGGTTTGAGGTGTGATGAGTGCTGTACAAAGCGTAGGGTAATGCCAAGTGCTGTGAAAATACTAGTTGTGCGTAGTCTGAGGTCTAAAGGCAAAGTTGTCTTCAGAACTGGAGAAGCCTTCTGTCCTTAAAGCTGTCACAGCCTTAGATAGGAAGTTGGGAATAACACAGTATTTCTAAATTGGCATTAATGGCATTAACTCTAGAATTAATCATTATGTTGACGACGCTCTCAACTGCACCATTGAATTCACAAAGAAGTTACTTGTTCTGCTTTCAAAACAAACCTGAGTACTGTGTGTAAGGTGTTGGACCATGTGCCAAATACCAGGAGTAACTGTGTATTGAAGGAAGCAGAAGTGTTGTGGAAGTAGTGTGACACAACTTGCAGTCTATAGCACAGAGGCAAACAAAGGCAAAGTTTGTGTCTCTTTAAAACTTACTCTTGACGTCTCCTCCTGTTAGTGCTCACCTCAGAGATGGACCTTCTTCCCGGTGAGGGTGACAGAGCCCTGGCAGGGGCTGCCCAGGGAGGTTGTGGAGTCTCCTTCTCTGGAGACATTTAAAACTCTCCTGGTCGTGTTCCTGTGTGACTGCCATGGGGTTGTTACGACCCAAGGGCACGACCTTGGCCTTGTTGAACCTCATACAGTTATCCTTGGCCCATGGTTCCAGCCTGTCCAGCTCCCTCTGCAGAGCCTCCCTACCCTCCAGCAGATCGAGACACCCATCCAACTTGGTGTCATCTGCAAACTGACTGAGGATGCCCTTAATACTCTCTGTGATGGCACTTCAGACGACCTGTTCCATAATCATCCCCAGTACTGATGTCAGATTCACAGGCCTGTACTTCACTGAATCCTCCTTCCAGCCCTTCTTGTAGGTGTGTGTCACATCTGCTAATCTCCAGTCTAACTGGGTCCTACCTGGTGATCCAGGACTGTTGGTAAATGATGGGGAGTGGCTTGGTGAGCGTTTCCACCAGCTGCCTCTGTACCCTAGGGTGGATCCCACCCAAGCTCATGGACTTAAGTGGAACAGTAGGTCACTGTTAATTTCCTCTTGGCTAATGGGGACTGCATTCTGCTCCCTATCCCTGTGTTTCACTTAATGGGACTGGGTACTCAGGGAGCAACTGGCATTGCTGGTGAAGACTGAGGCAAAGAAGGCAGTTACTAGCTCTGCCTTTTCCTTGTCCTCAGTCATCAGGTTTCCCCCTGTATCTCATAGAGGGTGGAGATTCTCCTTAGCCCTGCTTTTACTGTTAATACATTTACAGAAGCATTTTTTGTTGTCTTTGGTGGTGCTGGCCAGAAGTTGTTCTAGTTGAGCTTTTGGCCTTTCTCATTTTCTCCCTGTGTAGCCTCCTGCTCTTTTGAGTTGTCTGCCCCTTCTTTTTTTTCACGAGTTGCAGCCAAAATCTGTCTGTTTAGCTGGCTGGTCTTCTACCCTGTCAGCTCATTTTATGGCCCATGAGGACTGCTTGTTCCTGGGCTTTGAAGATTAACCTCTTCAGGAATGTCCAGCCTTCAGACTCCTTTGCCCTTCAGGACTGCCTGCTAAGGGACTCTGTCAGCCAGTCTCTTAAACGGGTCAGAGTCTGCTCTCTGGAAGTCCAAGGAGGTAGTTCTGCTGACTCCCTGCTCCTTTCTTCCCCAAGAATTGCAAACTCTACCATCTTATGGTCACTAAGCCCAAGATGACCACCAGCCTTAACGTCTCCCACTTGTCCTCTGTTCACGAGGAGCAGATCTAGCAGGGACCCTTCCCATGTTGGCTTGCTTAGCAGCTGTGTTACTAAGTGGTCTTCCACACACTCCAAGAACCTCTGGGACTCTTTCCTCTCTACTATAAATCCTTCTCCCAAATTGAGAGCTGTGTACCCTGTCTGCTGCCAGCAGGCCTGGTGTTATGTAAGCTGACCCGTGGTCAAAAAGCCCAAAGTCACAGAATCAGAGAATCACAGAACATTAGGGATTGGAAGGGCCCTCGGAAGTCCAATCCCCATGCCAGAGCAGGGTCACCTAGACCAAGTTGCACAGGAACATATCCAGGTGGGTGTTAAACATCTCCAGAGAAGGAGACTTCGCAACCCTTTGGGCAGCCCCTTCCAGGGCTCTGTCACCCTCAATGTGAAGAAGTTCCTTCTCAGGTTGATGTGGAACCTTCTGTGTTCCAGCTCACACCCACTGCCCCTTGTCCTATCATTAGATGCCCCTGAGCAGAGCCTGGCTCCATCCTCCTGACACCCACCCTTCACGTATTTATAAACATTAATGAAGTCCTGCAGATGACATCAGATCCAGAAGTTCATCTGATGGATGTTACTCATTTGTTCTGGAGTAGTCTCTGCAGCTGTGGGGATAGGGGACAGTGCTGATATAAGGAGCTCCCCACCCTTTGACTAATTGATCTATGGTCCTGAAGTCTCTCTTGACAGCCCTCAGGCTTGTTGCATCTTGTTCATCACTGCCCACCTGAAAAGTCAGTAATGGACAATAGTCTGAGGGCTGCACCAGGGTAGGAAGCTTTCTTACCACATCTTTAACCAAGGCCAGCAGACTTTGCTAAGAAATGAGTCAGGTCTGCGTATTGGGTCTTCAGTTCCCTTCAGAAAGGAGTCACGTATAACAGCGATTCTTTTTGTGTGTGTGGAAGCAGTTCGGGTGTCAGAGTTCAGCTTCATAAATCTCAGGAACCCTCGTAAGCCAGTCGATTCATCTTTCTTATTGACCAGCTCTACTTGCAGGGCATCATTCCTGTTCTGCAAGGGCACTTAAGAATGTGGAGGTGCCCTCCAGTGCTGCTGTGACAGCTGGGCACACCCCACAGTGCAATGCCTGCGTGGCTGCTGGCTTTTTAGTTATGTTCAGGGGTTGTGACTTCTGTGAGCTTGACAACCCCTTGTTCCTCGTACTCAACCCTTCCCTGGTTCAACCTGAGGGTCTGTTGCTTGTTACTTTGGAAAAGACACTGAACCACACATCACTACAACCTCCTTTCCTGTAGTTGTGGAGAAGGATGAGGTCTTGCCTCGTTGTGATTTTCTTCAGGCTTCACAGGGAGGTGGTTGAGTCACCATCCCTGGATGTGTTTAAGGATCGTATGGATGAGGTGTTGAGGGGTGAACTTGTAGGGTAGGTGGTTGGACTCGATGATCTCCGGGGTCTTATCCAACCAGAGTGATTCTGTGTGTTCTAGAAACCCTCCCCGTGCCTTCAGCTGTGCTTCATTAGACTTGTGTTCTAGACCTTTCACCACTGTCATTGCCATTCTTTGGACCCGCTCCAGTACCTCAGTGTCTTTCTTGGGGTGAGTGGCTCAAAACCAAACACAATATCTGAGGTGCAGCCTCACCAGCGCTGAGGACAGGGAGACAATCACTTCTCTACTCTGGCCACACTATTTCATATACAAGTCAGGATGCTGTAGGTCTTTTTGGCCACCTGGGCAACCTATTGGCTCACATGCAGCTGGCCTGTTGGACACCCCATGGTCCTTTTCCACTGGGCTCCTTTCCACTCGTACTTCCCCAAGCCCGTGGTGCTGTAGCGGTGGTTGTGATCCAGATGCAGGACACAGCACTTGCACTTGTTGAACGTCATACCAGTGGCCTCAGCCCACTGATCCAGTCTGTCTGGATCCATCTGCAGAGCCTCCCTACCCTTAAGCAGATTGACATTCTTGCCCAGCTTGGTGTCATCTTCAAAATTACTGAGGTCATTTGACTCAGAAGGAGGTTGGTTAGCATATGGAGTGAGGTTCTCCTCCCCCTCTACTCTGCCTGGTGAGACCACATCTAGAATATTGTGTCCAGTTCTGGACCCCTCTGTTGCAGAAGGATAAAGAACTGCAAGAGAGAGTCCAGCGTGGAGCCACAAAGGTGATGAAGTGTGAAGTATCTCCCTGATGAGGAAAGGCTGAGGGAGCTGGGTCTCTTGAGCTTGGAGAAAAGGAGACTCAGGGGTGACCTCATTAATGCTGATAAATATGTGAAGGGTGGGTGTCAGGAGGATGGAGCCAGGCTCTGCTCAGTGGCATCTAATGATAGGACAAGGGGCAGTGGGTGTCAGCTGGAGCACAAGAGGTTCCACATCAATATGAGAAGGAACTTCTTCACAGAGCCCTGGAAGGGGCTGCCCAGGGGGTTGTGGAGTCTCCTTCTCTGGAGATGTTTAACACCCACCTGGATATGTTCCTAGACTTGGTCTAGGGGATCCTGCTGTGGCGGGGGGATTGGACTAGATGATCTTCTGAGGTCCCTTCCAATCCCTGATGTTCTGTGATTCTGTGCATACCGCTGTGCAGTGCAAGTGATTCTTTAAATCTTTTATGTTTAAAACATAAACAAAAAAGAAAAGGAAGCAGTGGAAACAAATCTGTATAGTCTGAGTAAAAGTAAACAGTGAGATTGTTTTCATTACCTAGATCTTTGCAAGTTACGCCGCAGCGAGGCTGACCAGCGTCACAAGTGACAGCAGGGTCGCGTGATGCACAGAGCCTGCACGGGACTGGAGCAGCAGGGGGTCATGGGCCTGCAGAGCAGAGTGTTGACAGATCTACATGGGGAAATTTATTGGCTAATGTGGAGAGAGGAACATCAAGAGAATTAAAAAAATCTGTCATTCCCCCATATCCCATGAATTGGTGGGCAGCGGGAGGACAACCAGGGCAAGCCCTTTTGTCAGCCATGCCTGGTTTGTGGCCCATCTGGTCTGCTGTGGCAAGTATCTTCTGTTACATGAAAGAGTGTGGAATTAGAAGCTCATTTTGAGCTTGTGTGTTTTGAAAGCTGCTAACAGTAGTGGAGTTCTTTCAGCTCACTCTGTTTTTCCAGTAGAAAAGTAAAATTCCTTTGGGTTAATGGAAGCATCTGTTGAACAAATTGGTGGGTGTCAGGAGGATGCAGCCAGGCTCTGCTCAGTGGCATCTAATGACAGGACAGGGGGCAGTGGGTGTGAGCTGGAGCATAGGAGGTTCCACATCAATATGAGAAGGAGCTGCTTTACAGTGAGGCTGATAAGGCAATGGAAGGGGCTATCCAGGAAGGTTGTGGAGGCTCCTTCTCTGGAAACATTTAAAACCCACCTGGATGTGTTCCTGTGCGGCTGGATCTAGGTGATTGTGCTGTGGCTGGGGGATTGGACTGGATGCTCTTTGGAGGTCCCTTCCAATCCCTAATGACTCTGTGGTTGCTGTTGTAACACCTTAGAAAATGTCTATTGATGGGAAACCAGAGAGCTGATTTATGTAACAGCACTCACTGTAGGATTTTGGTTCGTGAGATCCAGTTAACATAAATAACCAAAGTAGGAGAAAAGGCACAGGAAGCATGCTGTGGCTTGTTAGCATTGTTAGATGGTGTTTTCAACATTAACTGGTAGTCACATAATGATTTTCTTCGATTTACGCCCAAAGGAGTGTGTTATTCCCCGTAGTGAGCTCTATAAATTGAACATATTCTTGCCACAGTGAAGAATTAATACTGTGCTGTGCAAAATGAGGCTGCTGTGCTCTTGGAGATGTTTACAACCTGCCTGGGTATGTTCCTGTGTGACTTGGTCCAGATGATCCTGCTGCGGCAGGGGGGTTGGACTAGATGATCTTTCAAGGTCCCTTCCAATCCCTGATGATTCTGTGATTCTATGACTTGGTCTAGGTGGTCCTGCTGTGGCAGGGGGATTGGACTAGATGATCTTTCAAGGTCCCTCCCAATCCCTGATGATTCTGTGATTCTGTGACTTGGTCCAGATGATCCTGCTGTGGCCGGAGCATTGGACTAGATGATCTTTGAGGTCCCTGCTGTCCTGTGACTCTGTGCAGTACTGCGTGCTGAATGGAAAAAGATCTCTGCGATGGCACATGTAGTGCAGAGCAGAGTCAGCTCGCTCACGGGAACGCAGCGCGCCTGCCTCCCCGTCCCAGTGACTGTGACCACGTCACCGGGGATTGAGCACGCGCCAGGTGACAGCTGGGCACTGCGGTCTCACATGTGGAAAGCAGATGTGTATCCTCGACACCTAAGGAGTACAGTTGGATCCTGGAAATAGAACTGCTTGACAGCAGTTGTCCAAAGCAGGCATTTTGTGTTTGTGTTTAAAAATAAATAAAATCAATAAAAACATTCCATTTCCAGCACCGTTACCGTGAGGGGAGGGTGAACAGCCCAGGACTTGTTTCAGAAACAGGAAGTGCCCACGTTTATATAAAACTGCATCGTTCCAGCTGTCAGAAATGTGGTTTCAATGCAGTTGCCAGCAGTAGAGACCAAAATAGTTATAACCAGCCTACTTCCTCTTCTGGTCAAAGTGCAAATAGCCATATAATTAACAAAATGTGCCTTGCTTGCTGCAGATGGGTTAAGGATTCTGTTGTGCCTGCTCAGTCACTGTGTAAACAGAGGAATCTTGACTTGCTGAAGACCAGTTTCGAACACAAATATAGTCATCACCAGATTTGCATATTTAAAAGAGAGGATGTTTCATTGCCCCTCAAGCTTGGCAGTTAAAACGAGACCAGTGAATGTGGGTGGCATGCTGCCAGGATCCTTGGAGAGGATCAAGCCTTTCCAAGTTGGCTTCTTGCCATGGTGAACTGCACGGTGCAGCAAAACCTGCTGCAGAGCTGGTGAACAGTTTTTTCTCTTGAGGGACTTCCCTTTCTACATTCTATTACAAATTGGCTTTATTCAAAGTCTTTAGTAATTAATATTTTGAGGACTGATTGCTCAGCTTTTCTTGGACAGACTTTTTTCTTACTTACTTCACCACCCAACCTTGGGCTGTCCTTATGCACCTGGTATGGCAGGAAAGCAGGACTACAGAAGGATAAGAAAGAAAAATACAAAACTACCAGTGGATTCCTGTTTTAAGACTGTGACTGATCCAGGTGTGAGGTAGCATTTGACTGGATGGACAGCATTCTAAAGAATGGGCCTTGCTGAAGAGTGTGTAACGCCTTGGGTTTGGTTTCTGTGTGTTTTCATTCCAGAGGGACTCCCACCTAGCAGTATTCCCATTTAGAAATTTGCTCTCATGCTCCAATTCTTGGCTTCTCCAACAGCCAGGAGATCAGGGCCAGCCAGCAGGGGTCTTGCTTGACCAACCTGATCTCTTTCTGTGACCATCTGACCTGCCCAGTGGATGAGGCAGGCTGTGGATGTTTTTTCTGCAAAGCAGCCGGCACAGTTGCCCACAGCTTTCTCGTAGAGAAGCTTGCGGCTCATGGCTCAGACAGGTGGGCTCTTCACTGAGTGAAGAACTGGCTGCATGGCCGAGCCCAGAGAGTTGTGTTGAGTGGAGATGAATGGAGTTGTTGGCCGGTCACAAGCCACTCCCCAGGGCTCAGCGCTGGGGCCAGTCTTCAACATCTTGATCAATGATCTGGTGAGCGCATTGAGTGCACCTCAGCAAGTTTGCAGATGACACTGAGCTGAGTGGGTGTGTTGTTCTGCTTGAGGGTAGGAAAGCTCTGCAGAGGGACCTGGACAGGCTGGATCGCTGGGCCAAGGCCAGTTGTCACAGCAACCACCTGCAATGCTGCAGGCTTGGGAGAGAGTGGCTGGAGACCTGCTGGGTGGAAAAGGACCTGCAGGAGCTGATTGACAGCAGCTGAACATGAGTCAGCAGAGCTCACTGCATGTCGTTGGCCTCTAGAACTACCTGAAAGAAGCTTGTAGAGAGGTAGGGGTTGGACTTTTCTCCAAGTCACTAGTGATAGAACAAGAGGAAATGACCTCAAATGGTGCCAGGGGAGGTTTAGATTGGACATCAGGAAAAGTTTCTTCACTGAAACAGTGTCAGGGATTGGAACAGGGTGCCCAGGGAGGTGGTGGAGTCACTATCCTTGGAGGTGTTCAAAAAATGCACATGTGTGGCACTAGGGAACAGGGTTTAGTGGGTATGGTTGGCATGAAGGTTGGACTTTATGATCTTGGAGGTCTCTTCCAACCATAATGATTGTGTGATCGTAGGACTTTACCTATCTGCTTACAGAATCCTTCATCAGTCTTGTTTCAGGAGTCTAAGTAAAATTCTCTTACGCAGAAGGTGAGAGGACGGACTGGTTTTGCCTTAGAGCCTCTATTTTATTTTTCAGGTGTGTATATTCTGTCCTCTAGTAAACGGCTGTATTTAATAACCACTAGAATTTTATAAGTGAATGTGTTTTGTGACTTGCACTAAATGGTGCAATGCTATTACTGGTTTGATTGCTCTCTGGTGTATGTTACTTAACACATCCTGGTGCTGTGGGCTTGCTTTTATTATTTTATTATTTACATTCATGAAGGGTTTAGCATCTAAGAGTCAAGCTTGAAACGGAGCAAAGTAAGTATTCATGTGAGTGCTACCTTGTTTTGATGTCCTTGGGGACACCTGCAGGAATACTGGATTAAAAAACATTTGAATGGCTTTGCGAGTGGGACTGTTATTACCTGTGTCACAGAGTGACCTGTTGGAGAGCAGTGTCGGAGAAAGGGACCTGGGGGTCCTGGTGGATGGCAGGATGACCACGAGCTGGCAATGTGCCCTTGTGGCCAAGAAAGCCAACATGTTTATAAATACGTGAAGGGTGGGTGTCAGGAGGATGGAGCCAGGCTCTGTTCAGTGGCATCTAATGATAGGACAAGGGGCAGTGGGTGTGAGCTGGAACACAGGAGGTACCATAGAATCATGGAATCCACATCAATATGAGAAGGACCTTCTTCCCG
This sequence comes from Rhinopomastus cyanomelas, assembly GCA_013400115.1. Taxonomy (NCBI): domain Eukaryota; kingdom Metazoa; phylum Chordata; class Aves; order Bucerotiformes; family Rhinopomastidae; genus Rhinopomastus; species Rhinopomastus cyanomelas. The sequence goes on along the minus strand of VXBP01007004.1, from coordinate 118,373 downwards.
ATGAAGGTGATGGAGCACTGGCAGGGGCTGCCCAGGGAGGTTGTGGAGTCTCCTTCTCTGGAGATGTTTAAAACCCACCTGGATGTGTTCCTGCATGACTTGGTCTAGATGATCCTGCTGTGGTGGGAGGATTGGACTGGATGATCTTTCGAGGTCCCTTTCAATCCCTACGAACAGAATGAGGTAACTCAACATGTCATTTTCCACAGACTGATACTGGGCTTTATCAGAAGAGGGAGACAGCAACATGATTTTTGTGCCCCTGGTTGGCTTAGGCAACATTTTTAACCTCCTGCAAGTCAATCCTGAGCCTCAGTGGGAGTGCTGATAGGGTGCAGATTAGTGAAAGCTGATTGGCACCGAGCAAAAGTCCTTCCCATGTTTGTAGACGTGACCACTTACAGCTAATAAGATTACAATAATTTCTGTTTAAGCACAGGTGGTGAAAGTAGGAGGCAAAAAGAGGATGAGGAGCTGAAATATGAAGTATTATGGAGCGAGTTATGGTGAACCATGTGCTGTGTGTGTTGATCCCTTGTCTGGCACCTTCTGCATAGGCTCGAGTGTTCATCCTGGTCCCCAGCCCTAACACTCACGCTTGACACATGAGGTGTGTGGGAATTGGCGACTGAACTCCACCAAGAAGCATTAGCCTGCATCCGTTACGTGAAGCAGTATTTACAGCTAGGCATAAATGTCACAGCTTTCCACTGCTCCTTGGAAATCCTGCACAGGTTGGACTGGATGATCTTGCGAGGTCCCTTCCAGTCCCTCATGTTCTGTGATTCTGTTCAGTAACACGCAGCTGCTTGCTCATTCCCACTCCAGTGAGATTGGGCAGAGAGTCAAAAAAAAAGGTAAAACCTGTGCGTTGAGATAAAGGCAGTTTAATAGGATAGAAAAGGAAGGTAAAATAATAAAGGCAAAAGTACACTAAATAAATTATGCCCACTCTGACTGATGCACAACCGGTCCTTGAGCAGCAACTGCCACCTCCCGGCCAACACCTCGTGGTTTATTTGTTCAGCATCATGTCATAAGGTGTGGAACATGGATCAGATGTCTCAGCTGTGTCCCCTCCCAGCTTCCTGTGCACTCCCAGCCTTGCTGGCAGGGCAGTGGGAGAAGCTGGCAAGTCCCTCGTGTAAGCAGTGGGATGGGAAGGGAGCTCAGAAGATCATCCAGTGCAGTCCCCCTGCCACAGCGGGATCACCTAGATCCAATCGCACAGGAACATGTGCAGGCCTTGGGGCAGTTGGTGAAGGAGTTGTTTTCTCTTCCCTGTTCCCATTTGTGAGACATGGAATGGAATAGAAGGATCCAGTCCATAAATACCTGTTCCTGATGCTGGTGCTACAGGCAGAGCCTTGGGTTCTCTAGTGCTGGCTGGTTTTACAAGACACCAGACCTGGTGGTGATAAGTGGGAAAATCTTGGCAGGTGCAAAACGGGCTGTAAGACAAGAATTAGGAGGGCTCATTCGTAGAGCTTTAAATGAGATTCAGAGAGAGATGGGGCTGTAGCCAGGTTTGCACCGGTGGGGCAGTGTTCCAGTATTAATGAGGACCAGAAGGCCTCCCATTCCCCTAAAGCGGATGATGCAACGTTAAATTAGCTTGTTATTTATTCTCAGATGAGTAAAGAGCAATGGTCCAGTTTCTCCCAGTTGTAACCTTTAGCCTCTCCCTTCTTCACTGAGGCCTCGTGGACAGATGTGAAAGCCCAGAGTCTGCAAGATTCAGTCTCTTGTGTGTTTCCTCCTGGCTGCTCATGGGAACCAGCTTTTGAAATGCAGTGTCTGCAGCTCGCTGGCAGTTAGAAGCCATAAACAAGGCATGAGAGCTTTAAAACTGTTAACTTTCACTGTGAGGAGAGGTCTAGATGCAGAGACACGCGTATTCATTAGCAAGGACTGTCTTTTGCTGTATCTGAAGCTAAAGGTAGAGGTCCCACTTGCATTGAACACGACAGCAACTGTCTGCTGTGCTGCATGCCTGGTAATCAGAGACCATAACACTTAACCAGATGACTTCTTCCTTAATTCTCTGCCTTGATTGAGACATATGATGTCATTTAGGAATTTTTTTCTAGCTAAGAGTACATGGAAGATACCTTATCCTTCGAGGAAAGGCATCCTGGCTTGGATCAGGAATAGCGTGGCCAGCAGGACTAGGGATGTCATTCTCCCCCTGTACTGGGTGCTGGGGAGGCCTCCCCTCGAGTACTGAGGGCAGTTCTGGGTACCCCTCACTTCAAGAAAGAGATGGAAGAGGTGGAACAAGTCCAGAGGAGCAACGAGGGTAGTGGAGGGCCTAGAGGGAATGTCTGATGAGGAGAGGCTGAGGGAGCCTGGAGGAGAGTCAAGGCTGATGTTGTAGCCTGACTTCTCCCTCTCTCCAACTCCCTGAAGGGCAGTTGTAGTCAGGGGTTGGGGTCTTCTACCAGGCAGCCAGTGCCAGGACTATAGGGTAGGGGGATTGGACTAGATGATCTTTCGGGATCCCTTCCAATCCCTAATGTTCTGTGATTCTGTGAAGCTGCCAGGGGAGGTTTAGATTGCATGTTAGTAAGCTCTTCCTCATGGAAGGGGTGATCAGACACTGGAATGGACTGCCCAGGGAGGTGGGAGAGTCCCTATTCCTGGAGACATTCAAGAAAAGACCGGATTTAGCACTTAGTGTGCCCTGGTCTAGGTGATTGCTGTGCTGTTAGGTCATGTTCTGGGCTGGATGAGCTCAGAGGTCTTTTCCAGCCTCAATAATTCTGTGATTCTGTGTCATATTAATACAGCATTTATTTTAGTGCTGTATTAGTTCCATCCTAGTTCTAGTTCTCTGTTCTTGTTGAACTTCCTGCGCCGAGTTCTTCTCACGTGCCGTCCATGCAGATGGACATCATCTGCTGTCTTGAGCGTGTCTCTCAGTGGGTTAAAGCCCACACTCAGCAGAGAAGTCCTCACTGTATAGAGAAAGCTCTGGCAAGCACCCAAGGCAGAGACTCTGAGCAACTTTTTTAGTTTGCAAAACACAGGGCTGGACTGGGAGCTGACCCTTTGAAAAACCAAAGCATCACTCAAAAAAATCTCAGCCATAATCATAAAACTTGTATTTAAAGAAAGGAGCACAATTGCCAGTGGACACGTGGCCACTGCTTTGTCTGTCACACCCCACAGTACTGAATTATCCAGTTTGGTATCGCTGAAGCGTGTCCGCAGAGCACTGGAAATGGCTAGTGACAGTACAGCTTTACCACCAACCCACCTGTGGCTGGGTAACCAAGGTGAAGTATTAATGAAGTGTATTTCTTAGAGAAGACTTAGATGAACCTCTTGTGCTGTGGAAAAACTTTGTCTTATGCAAATACAAAGGAAATGTGCAGTGCCAGAGTTAGTGTTAAAGGTCACCTGCTCATTCCCAAGTTCTGGGCATGATTCCTGTGAAACCCTGCTTAGAGGGAAGCAGCGACTCTGGCATTTCCGTTGGAAGCTTGTAGCCCCTGCCTGATAAAACCAAAGAGCCTTTCCTCCTCTGCAGTTGCATGTTTCCCTCCTTAGAGCAGTGTTGTCTAACAGGAATCATTTTTCATGCATTTCTTCTCCTTTTTTGTCTAGAATGAGCCCATACACTGGAGGGTTATGTCATCTCGTCTCCATTCGCTGTTCCTACTCTTTTCACAGAATCACAGAACTTCAGGGGGTGGAAGGGACCTTGAAAGATCATCTGGTAGTCCAGTCTCTCCACCACAGCAGGGTCACCTAGATCCAGTCGCACAGGAACACATCCAGGCAGCTTTTAAATGTCTCCAGAGAAGACTCCACCACTCCCCTGGGCAGCCCCTTCCAGTGCTCTGTCACCCTCACCATGAAGAAGTCAGTTCCTTCTCATGTTGTTGTGGAACCTCCTGTGTTCTACCTCACACCCATTGCCCCTTGTCCTGTCATTAGATGACACTGAGAAGAGCCTGGCTCCTGAGATGACAAGGACTCCTTTGCTCCCCTCATGACACCTGCCTCCCGAGCCATTTTTGTGGCGAGCAGGCTTTGAAAACACTCGCCTAGTGCCCTCTCACTCTCTCCAACGCTCCTCCATCTGCTCCTCTCCTCTCTGAACTCCATCACTCCATCTTGCAGCTGTGCCACTCCACAGAGCGGATCATCAACCTGCTCACACCACACCCAGTCATGGTCAGAGCTGCCTCCCTTACCAGCAGAAGGCTGTGGTGCTCCCAACAGCCTGGGATAGCTACGTCCCTCAGCGGGGGCACCCTCCGAGTACCCGTATCCATGCTGGTGGGTGCTTCTGCTGCCAGGCGGACACCACGACTGAGCTGTCAGTTCCCAAAGCCCTCCCGCATCCCGCCCCGAGCGCTCGCTGTTTACTCGGCCCCTGTTTGCTCGCCCGTGGGGTCACCGGGGCCAAACAGTCGCAGCCAGGCACCCCGCTGGCTCTGCCCCGCTGGCTCTGTGCTGTCAGTTGTTCTCCCCTCAGTCGGGCGCCGTGCCCCAAGAACGCCGGCTGCCTCCGTCTGCGCCGTCAGCTGGCTTTCTGGTAGAGGAAGATGCAAACTCATTTCAAACGTGCCAGGCTTGGGTTTGCGTTAATCAGCAGGTGGGAGGGAAGGGCGGGAGTTCCTCTACTGCCATCAAGCTCTGGTAGCGTAGCCTGGCTCTCATGTGACTGCAGACAAGGCCATTATCTCCGTGAAAAGGAAACTGCTTTCTAGGGCAGCAGCAGAACAGAAGCTGGAGGAATTTTCGAGTGCTCCCCCGTGCGGGATTGTCACAGGGGGATCGCTCTGATCAGCAGTTAGGGAAGGATTAGCGTGGCCAGTTTGTCAGCTGTCGTTAGAAGCAGATGACAGAGATGATAAGCTGCTGCGCGCACATGTCCTTGCTCCGCATGTGCTTCGGTTTACATCAAGATGTAACCCTGGGTAGGGATAACGGAGAGCTGCTGCTTTTAAGGCTGCAAATTGACTGGTTATTCTCTCCAGTTTTTGGGGTTTTTTTTGTCCTTTTCCTGTTTTTAACCAAAAAAACCCCCAGTTTGAAGGATGGGGAACTTATCCACATCTTGATCTGAAGACACAGAAAAACTGGTGAGATCTACCTTCAACTGCAGAGGCTGGAACGTGACAAGGTGTGTTTCTGAAGTGCTGTGACTGCGCTGTTTGCTCTCTTTTCAGCACCCGGGTGTGTATCATAGGTGCCTGAATGTCTAGGGCTGCTGGTTCAGGGGAGTGGGAGAAGCAGCTAAACTCTTTTTGAGCAAGAAAGTGCAAAGATAACGTTTCCAAACAGCAAATCCCGTAAGTTTGATTATCTTGTCTCTGTAATTTCCCCCTATTTAATGGCTGTAGTTCTGCTTGTGGTTGCCAGTGACGGTTTTATAGGCTTATAAGGCTAAATATATCTTAGTGCACCAGGGAATCCTTTTGTAAGCAAGTTTTCCAGCATCCAGTAGTACACAAACCCATCTATATTTTCCTGTTGTCTAGAGGAGGAGGAGCCTTTCTCATTGCAGTAATTACTCTCCAATATTCAGTCATTTCTATGCAAATGAAAAAGTGCAGAGTAAGTTGGACCCAGACAAAACACACTGTAGTGTTGGGGGAACTGGTTTAGGGGTGAACTTGTAAAGTAGGGTTGATGGTTGAACTCGGGGATCCCAAGGGTCTTTTCCAACTTGAGTGAGTCTGTGATTAACATCACTGCTTTCAAACAGATTGTCTTCTTAGCTAGGTAATTGCTCTGTTGCACCTTTCCTGTAGCCCTGTAGCATCCCCTGTAGCCTCACTTACTGCCTTCCCTGACAGGTCCTTATCTGCTCCTTCCCTAAAAAAAACTGAGCAGAATCTTGTGAGGACTTCTAATATATCTCAACAAACTTTCTGGCACATTTAGAACACTGAAGTTAGCACTTTAATTACAATATTAGTGTCACCAGTCTTCTTCAGGGCAGTAGCAGTGGCTACTAAAGTTGTGAAGTGATGTGGGGTGAGAGAGAGCCTTTGAAAGGACAGTATTTGGAGGGGTGAACTTGTAAAGTACGATTGATGGTTGGACTGGATGATCTGAGGGTCTTTTCCAGCCTGAATGGTTATGTGATGGCGATGATTACCTAACTGTGTAACCTCCTCTGTTTTCCTGTACAAGTCCGAAATCTCATAAACAGAGCGATACTCAGTTAATTTTCAGACCTTGTATTTATGGTGACTCGTGGCCATGTCATTAAGTTGGTTGCCAGTATTTATCTCTCTTTTAACCTTGCCAGGGCAACGTTTAATATTGCAAAGGAATTAAATTATAATACCCCTGGGTTACACATGGCTGCTTGTGGTGTCTGCCTTGCTCAGGAGACTGAAGGGTGACCCCATTCGTGTTTATAAAGATGGGAAAGGTGGGTGTCAGGAGGATGGAGCCAGGCTCTGCTCAGTGGCATCTAGTGACAGGACAAGGGGCAGTGGGCGTGAGCTGGAACACAGGAGGTTCCACATCAATATGAGAAGGAACTTCTTGATGGTGAGGGTGCCAGAGCACTGGAAGGGGCTGCCCAGGGAGGTTGTGGAGTGTCCTCTGGAGACGTTTAAAACCCACCTGGACATGTTCCAATGCGACTAGATCTAGGTGATCCTGCTGTGATGGGGGTATTGGACTAGATGATCCTTCAAGGTCACTTCCCATCTCTGATGATTTTATGATTCTCCTTCTCTGGAGATGTTTAAAACCCACCTGGACACGTTACTGTGCGAGGGGTCTAGGTGGTCCTGCTGTGGCAGGGGGATTGTCCTAGCTGATCTTCTGAGGTCTCTTCCAACCCCTAATGTTCTGATTCTTGTCCAGCATGTTGAGTCCAGCATTGTGTTTTTTTTCTCACAGCAATAGTATTATTCCCAGATGGCATAAAAAAAGGAACAAGATAAAATGAAGTGTCTAAGTTTGTGTAGGAGTGCTACTTGTCACTGCTCTGGAATGCTGCCTCCAAAGTTGAGGGCAAGTGTTTATAAATGTGTGAAGGGCGGGTGTCAGGAGGATGGAGCCAGGCTCTGCTCACTGGTATCTTAACGATAGGACGGGGGCAGTGGGTGTGAGCTGGAACACAGGAGGTTCCACATCAATATGAGAAGGAACTTCATCTCAGTGAGGATGACAGAGCACTGGAAGGGGCTGCCCAGGGAGGTTGTGGAGTCTCCTCTGGAGACATTTAAAACCTGCCTGGACATCACCAACCAGTCACTACTGCAGTGCACTGGGCAGTGTTATCTCAGCTTCTCACTGCAGTGGCACTGGTGACTCCCATGCTTGGAATCCATTTAATAAATAACAAAATACATCCAGGAAATGCCTTAGTTTATTTTACTTAGGTCTTGGAAAAGTTAGTGCTACTTTAGAGACATGAATGGGGAAGGACAATACTAGGGTTTTTCAGATTTACTAGTGCTTGAAGAGACTATTTCATACTGAGAAGGCAGAGCCAGAAACGTAAACCCTGTGTTAGCACTATTTGTTTGCTTGTTCTCTTTTGTCTTGGGGTGATTATTTTTATTGCAGTGAAAATATTATCTGCATTCTGATACAGAGCCCTGGGGCAGGCGGTGCTGTTGAGGAGAGGCCTGAGAGCCTGTCATGTTTGTGGCACCAAGTGTTGAAGCCACAAGAACAATGAAGCTTCCTCTCTGCTTCTTGTGTTTTCTTACTTTATTTAATTACAGAAGATCTAACAAGATAGAGGGGGCTGAGTATTGCTTATGGAAATGTTGGTGCCTATGATTTGTTGAAAATGGATTTTTCACTGTTTGTGGAATCGTTTGGATTTGCCTGGTGTGAAAGGTGGGTGTCAGGAGGATGGAGCCAGGCTCTTCTGAGTGGCATCTAACAAGAGGGCAGCAGTGGATGTGAGCTGGAGCACAAAAGATTCCACATAAGTATGAATCATAGAATCATTACGGATTGGAAGGGACCTCAAAAGATATCTAGTCCAATCCCCGTACCACAGCAGAACCACCTAGACCCTGTCATAGAATCAGTCAGTGTTAGAGAACACATCCAGGCAGGTTTTAAAGGTCTCCAGAGAAGGAGACTCCACAACCCCCCTGGGCAGCCCCTTCCAGTCACCCTCACCAGGAGGAAGTTCCTTCTCACATTGATGTGGAACCTCCTCTGTTCCAGCTCCCACCCATTGCCCCTTGTCCTATGATTAGCTGCCACTGAGCAGAGGCTGGCTATTTGCTTCGTTCATCAGCCATGCTAGTCACAATGGTTTAGTTTAAATCACAGTAGAGTTTAAATGCTACACTTTTAAATCAGTTTCACAAGTGAAGTTGCTATTAATTATGAACTGTTCTGAAAGATTCTAGGTCAAATAAACATGTTGGAATTTGGAGCTCTCTTTTTTTTCCAGTGGAAATGATGCTTAATGTTTTTTACAGCCATAGTTTGATGCTTAGCAAATGCAACCTAGAAGCTCGAGTGGGTTTAGAACAGCTTTTGTTTGCTTTTGGTGAGTTGTTTCATCTAACTTAGGTACCCACCACAAATAACCAGATGCATGAATCTACATATAGACACATACACAAATGGATTGGTAGAATCACAGGTTGGCTTAGGTTGGAAGGGACCTCAGGGGTCTGATTCCAACTGCACCTGCCATGAGCAGGAATAGCTCTCATCAGACTAAGTTGCCTAGAGCCTTGAACGCTTCCATGGAGGTGTCATCCACAACCTGCTCCAGTGCCTCAGCAGCCTCACAATGAAGAGTTTCTTCCTAAGACCTAATGTAAACGTACCCTGGTTAATTTGAAACCATCCCCCTTGTCCTGCCTCTAGAGTCTCTCTCTCCTGTAGCCCTCTTTAGGTACTGGAAGGCTGCTGTAAGGTCCCTCTGGAGCCTTCTCATCTCCAGACTGAACAACTCAATATATTCATGTAGAAATATACATGATATATAAAAATATATAAACAATGTTTGGGCATTGCACTTTTTCTTTCAATCTGGTGTTTTAAGAGGAGCTTTAGCAGTATTAAGCTGTGTTTCTTTTGCCCTTGAGTATTAAGTAATTATCAGTAACAAGGGAGAGAGATAGAATCCTAAAGCAGAAGATACAGAGGTAGGATCAGCCGCCTTCCCAACAAAACTTCCACATAAAGACCCCTTTCTATTTAGAAGTGAGTGAGCCTGTTATATGTTACGTATCTCCCTCTGATCTTTTTCTTGGTTGTCTTATTAAAGTGCCTGGTGTTGCTATTTCTGCCCATATTAGAGGTGGCTGACGTCGTGTAATCTGTAAGCAGCTGAGTGGCTCTGTTAAGAGCCTTAGCCTGGGAGAATACAGAAGGTAGGAACCACCTTACAGCTCTGAGGTCAGCCTGGAGGGCTTTCTGCAGTCTCAAACAAAAACTCTGGGTTTGAGTAGCTGAGAGCAACCACTTCATCTTCAAGGTTAGGTGTTTTTTAAAGAAAATCCCATTAGATACCAGTCTTTTCACACTGAACAGTTAGTCATTTGTTTCTTACAACGTGTGTTAAAGAGCTGCAGCCACCCATTTGCAACTAAATGTGTTTATTAGAGTCTTCCAGGGGTATCTTGACGTGAGCTCTGAGGCTGCAAATGGAATATACCTTCTTACTGTTCTCACTCTAAAGTCATCACAGAACATTAGGGATTGGAAGGGCCTTCGAAAGATCATCTAGTCCAGTTCCCCCTGCCACAGCAGGATCACCTAGATCCAGTCACACAGGAACATACCCAGGTTGGTTTTAAACATCTCCAGAGAAGGAGACTCCATAACTCCCCTGCACTGCCTCTTCCAGGGCTTTGTCACCCTCACTGGGAAGAAGTTCCTTCTCATATTGATGTGGAACCTCCTCTGTCCCAGCTCACACCCATTGCCCATTGTCCCATCATTAGATGTCACTGAGCAGAGCCTGGCTCCATCCTTGTAAACACTGTGGTTTTGCTGGTACTGTGTTTTGAAGATAGAGATTTGCCAGATAAAAACTGAGTTGAACATACAGTGAGAAACTTGGAAGCATGAGCAGAGAACTCATTCCTTCTCCACCATAACCCTGTCTTGCTCTTTCTTCCTTACAGTTGCTGATATGTGTTCAAGATGAGTGGGATGGCAGAAAATACCTCGGACCCGTCCAGAGCAGACTCAAGAAAGCGCAAGGATCCGGACCAGCTGGGACCCAGGTTAGACCATTTATGTCTGAAGATACTGAAAGAAAAAGACTTTAAAGAATGTTTTTCAGGTAGAAAATGACAAACTTAACTGTCTTGCAAACAGAAGTCAGTACCAGGTGAGCCTGCTGCAGTAGTTCTGTGTCATGGCTTTGGAAGAGGGGGACTGATCATTGCAAGGAGTGGCCAGCCACTCCTTCTGGCCATCTAAGACTTTTTTAGCACCATGGGTATGAAACTTACTTGTCAGTGTTACAGCAGTTGCATGACCAGCACACAAAATTCAAAGCGTAACGACTCGCTCAGCATTTTCACTTATGAGCACAAGGAGGGCAGGGAGTGTGGATTGTTTGTTCAACTTTTATGCTGTTCTGTTTTTTGTTACTATATGATGCTCCTTAGATTCTCAACACTGTGCCACTGAGAAATGTTCTGCTCTCACCCCCAAGTTAGAGTCATAGAATCATTAGGGATTGGAAGGGACCTGGAATGATCATCCAGTCCAATCCCCCTGTCACAGCAGGATCACCCAGACCAAGTCACACAGGAACACATCCAGGAGGGTTTTAAATGTCTCCAGAAAAGGAGACTCCACAACACCCCTGGGCAGCCCCTTCCAGTGCTGTCACCCTCACTGGGAAGAAGTTCCTTCTCTGATTGATGTGGAACCTCCTCTGTTCCATCTCACACCTGTTGCCCCTTGTCCTATCACTAGATGCCACTGAGCAGAGCCTGGCTCCATCCTCCTGACACCCACCCTTCACATATTTATAGACATTAATGAGGTCACCCCTCAGTCTCCACTTCTCCAAGCTAAAGAGACCCAGCTCTCTCAGCCTCTCCTGACCAGAAGTTAACCTTGTGTTTCAAATTTAAATCCCAAACCCCTTCTGACTGCTGGAAAAAGGTAAGTGACATCATCTTTAATGCTTCTTTCCCTGGTTCCAGAGGAAACCTTTCAACTTGAGAAGCTGACGTTATGTTTGTGTCATGCAAGAGAGTGGTTGAGGTTTTCTTTGAGCTCTAAAATCATGTGAAATCATCTTTGAGCAAGTAACCTAACATGAAAGGTGATGGTTTTGTAAACTCCTCTTGCAGCCCTAAGAGAAGCAATGAGAAACGCAACCGCGAGCAGGAGAATAAATACATCGAGGAGCTCGCCGAGCTGATCTTTGCAAATTTTAACGATATCGACAATTTTAACTTTAAACCTGACAAATGTGCAATCTTGAAAGAAACTGTGAAGCAAATTCGTCAGATAAAAGAGCAAGGTAAGAACGCTCATTCGTTCTGTTGCGTGTTTTCATTGCTGGTTATTCGTGTGTCCACAAGCAGCAGTCTCTTCCGGGTGTCTTTAGCAAATACCTGGGATTTCCATTGATCATTAGTCACAAACACTGTAATACCATGTGAACAGAGTGTGTTAAGTACCATATTTACTTTACCAAGTAAATATTTACTTTACTAATTTTACCAAGTTAGATAGGAGTGTTCATCTGCAAGAGGGTGGGGAGGCTCTTCTGAGACTTGGAGCGATGGGGCAATGATAATGGCAGGAGCCACATGCCAGGTCCTGCACTTGGGACCACAACAGCCCTCTGCAATGCCACAGTTTGTGGCTGGAGAGCCGTCTGGCAGGTGAATATGAGCCAGCAGTGTGGCCAAGAAGGCCAATGGCATCCTGGCTTGTACTGGAAATAGTGTGGCCAGCAGTAGGGAGTTTGTTGTTCCACTGGTGAGGCCACATCTTGAGTACTGTTTTGGGCACCTCAGTCCAAGAGGGATGTGGAGGTGCTGGAGCAGGTGCAGAGGAAGGCAACTCAGCTGGTGAAGGGCCTGGAGAAGAAATCTGAGGAGGAAAGGCTGAAAGAGCTGGGGTTCTTTAGTTTGAAGAAGAAGAAGCTGAGAGGAGACCTCATCACTCTCTACAACCACCTGAAAGGACATTGTGGAGAGGTTGTTGCTGGTCTCTTCTCACAAGCAGTTAGTGATAGAAGAAGAGGAAAGGGGTTCAAACTCCAACAGGGGAGGTTTAGACTTGACATTAGGAAAAACCTTTCCCCAGAAAGGGTGGTCAGGCACTGGAATGGGCTGCCCAGGGAGGTGGTTGAGTCGCCTTCCCTGGATGTGTTTAAAGATCATTTGGATGTAATGTTGGGAGGATCTGGTTTAGGGATCAACTTGCAGAGTAGGGTTGCTGGTTGGGCTTGCTCTTTTCCAACCTGAATGATTCTGTGATTAGTTTTGTACTTCCTTTCTTAGTACTTATATTTCCTAGTTGAAGAAAAAACATCTTTTAGAAGCTTTGAATGTTTGCAGCTGGGTTTTGTTGCCCAGGTCTGTCTGTGCAGCTGTTTGGAGCAGATTCTGATTTCTTTCCAGGTAATTTCTTTATAAACTGTGTTTAGAGAAACTCCTTTCGTTTTCAAACACTTTAATCAACACATTTTCATTACTCTGTGATTCCTGTGGGAAAACAGTGCTTCCTTTTTCATGTGAAGTTGTGAAAGTGGAAATTACATGGTGCATAATTTAGATAGAGATTTCTTGCTACGACGAGCAGATAAGTAGGTCTGCAGTTCCAGACATCAGCCTGTTCAAAGCTGAATGGAAAGTGGAAGGGTCTGGTTGTGTCAGCTGCCTTGAAAGTGATGCTGATTCTTCATGAAAGTTCTTGGTTTTCAGTTTCTTCTTACTGCTGTTTTAGGTTGCCATCATTGTAAAAATCCTTCAGGTCTGAAGAGACATTTAAGATTATCAAGTGCAACCCTAAACCTGACTACATCAGCAAACTGTGTCCCTAAGCTCCACAGCTAAAAGACTTCCAAACGCATCCAGGGATGGCAATTCAACCCCCTCCTTGCCCAGCCTTTTCCAAGGCCTGATGACCCTTTCAGTGAAGAACTTTTTCCTCCTGTCCAACCTAACTTCCGCTGGTGCAGCTTGGGACCATTTTCTATTGTCCTATCACTTGTGAGAAGAGACCAACACCCTGTACAACCTCTTTTCAAGTAGTTGTAGACAGCTATAAGGTCTCCCCTGAGCCTCCTTTTCTTAAGGTTAAATAGCCCTGGCTTCCTCTGCCACTCGTTGTTCAGCCTTGTTCTTCAGATGCTTTGCCAATCTTGTTGCCCTTTGGACCTGCTCCGGCCCCTCAGTGTCTTGTGTTACGGTGCCCAAAGCTAAACACACTTAAGAAATATAATTAATACAGTAGTGTCTGACTGATTTTAAAATCCTACCTTATTTTTATGAAGCAACTCATCATTGAAGACAGATTCATTGTTGTTCTGTAAGTACTGCTGAAAATATTTTCTAATCTCTGAAGACAGCAGGACTCTGGTAGCACATAGAAGATGGACAGGGAGAAACTGAATGAGCTAGGGCAAGTGTAGTGCCTGGCATTGGGGTAAGAGCAACCCCAGGTGCCAGCAGAGATTGGGGACTGACTTGTTGGAGAGGAGTGTAGGAGAAAGGGACCTGGGGGTCTTTCCTGGTGGACCAGCAATGTGCCCTTGTGGCCAAGAAGGCCAGTGGCATCCTGGGGTGGGTCAGAAGCGGGGTGGTTAGTAGATAGAGGTTCTCCTCCCCCTCTACTCTGCCCTGCTGAGACCACATCTGGAATCTTGTGTCCAGTTCTGGGCCCCTCACTTCCAGAAGGACACAGAACTGCTGGAGAGAGTCCAGCGCAGAGCTAGAAAGTTGATGAGGAGAGTGGAAATAAGGAAAGGCTGAGGGAGCTGGGTCTCTTTAGCTTAGAGGAGACTGAGGAGTGACCTCATTCATGTTGATAAATATGTGAAGGTGGGTGTCAGGAGGATGGAGCCAGGCTCTGCTCAGTGACATCTGATGATAGGACAAGGGGCAGTGGGTGTGAGCTGGAACACAGGAGGTTCTACATCAATCTGAGAAGGAACTTCTTCATGGTGAGAATGACAGAGCCCTGGAAGGAGCTGCCCAGGGGGGTTGTGGAGTTTCCTTCTCTGGAGACATTTAAAACCCTCCTGGATGTGTTCCTGTGTGACTGGATCTAGGTGACCCTGCTGTAGTGGGGGTATTGGACTAGATGATCTTTGGAGGTCCTTTCCAATCCCTAATGTTCCATGATAATTGGTGGTTTTGTGACAATGCAGAGCAGTTCACAGAGCCAGTGTCTTGCTGATGCCTCTTCACAGTGGGAAACTGGGGCGAGTAAGTGTGGAACAGGAGAACAGCTGTGCCAGTTAGACTGAAAACACTGCAAAGGCATCGCAGAGCCCCAAGTTCTGTTGCTCCTGGGCCATAACTGACCTTACAGCTTTCCAGAGGTTTTTAGCTTGAGCTTGTCTGCAGTGTCTCACACTAAGAAAAAGTGCTGCTGTGCTTTTTTAATGTGTGCTACAGGAGATGTGAGCAGCCTGATGATATATCAAGCATTAACACTGAAGAGATAAACCCATTTGGAGAGCACAGGAAGGCCTTGTGTTTGTATGGTAGGAGAATGCTTCCTAATGAATAAGAACGTGCTGCTGGCTCCGCAGAGCCATATGCCTGCTTTCTAATTTTAGTGTAGTGCTGATGCATAATTCTCCCTTGTTTTACCTCTGACAACCTTCCTGAGGTGTTGCATGGTTTTTCCTGTAGGACATGGTCTATAGTTTCTGAGAGAAAACAACACGTGCTCAGGAGTCCAGCAGCTTCTGGGCAGGTGTGTGCACTATTAGGAAAGAGCAACCTCACCACAGAATCACTTCCCTAAATTGGCAGTGACCTTTATCCACAGGGGTGGGATAAGCTGGTCTTACTGCTGGAATATTTGCTGCTTGCTAAGCACCAGTCTTTAGAAGAATGACTTGCTTTCAGGGGAAAAGAGGAGCAGGAGTACTCTTGCCAGCAGGAGTAGGGAGGTTATCATCCCCCTGTATTCAGCACTGGTGAGGCCACGTCTTGAGTACTGGGTCCAGTTTTGGGCACCTCAGTACAACAGAGATGTGGAGGTGCTGGAGCAGGTGCAGAGGAGGGCAACTGAGCTGGTGAAGGGCCTAGAATGAATTTCTGGATGTCCAGTTGACCTAATTGTTCTCTAACTCAGTTGTCTTCAAACAAGGTGAAGCCTTGAAGGTCTGGGACTCCTGAGCACTGGCCTTAGCCATCAAGACGATGGCAGAGAAGGCATTCAGGATCTCCATCCACCTTCTCTGCATCCTCCATCATTAGGGCACCTGCTTCATTTAGCAACGGGCCACATTTTGTCTGGTCTTCCTTTAGTCTCAGATGTACTTGAAAATTCCCTTCTTGTCATCTTTGACCTCCCTTGCTGGGTTTCATTCTAAGGAGGCCTTCACTTCCTTGCATCTTCTGACAGCATTATTTTATTCCTCCCAAGTGGTCAGCTCTTTCTTCCACGTTCTAGACACTTCAGTGGTCCACCTGAGCGCCCAGGATCTCTGTGCTCAACCATGCAGGTCACCTGGCTCCCTTACTTCATTTCCTACTCATTGGGATGCTCTGACCTTGAGCTTGAAGGAAGTTCTGCTTGAATGTTAACTCACTGCTATGGGACCCCCTACCTTCAAGTGCCCTGTCCCATGGCATTTCTCCAAGTAGTTCCTTGGACAGGTCTCTCATAAACAGCCCCAGCAGTGTCTCCCATATTGCCCTGCCCCTTGGTTTTTATCCACAGACTCTCAGCTCATCCTTCATCCACCCCTGGGCAGAGCCAGTCGCTGTCTCCAGGAAGAGCAGAGCCACCACCCTGCCTGATTGTTGTGCCTTTCCTAAAAAGGCCGTAGCCTTTCGTGTCAGCATCCCAGTCATCTGAGCTGTCCCACCTGGCTCACAGATCTCTGATTCCTCCTGTTTGTTCCCCGTGCTGTGCACGTCGGTGTGCAGGCACTTCAGAGGAGGGGGAGCTGAACGTACAGCTTCACCCTAGAAGGCAGAAGGCTGCCTGATTCGTATCGTCGCTCATGGCTCAGGAACCCTCATTGCTGCTCTGACTGGCCAAGGCTGTTTGCTGGCTGGATGTAATGGTCTCAGCCCCCACTCTGCAAGTTCTTCAGTTTAAAGCCCACTTCACTGAAAGGGCCAGCACGCTGCCAAACATCCCCTTGCTGCTTCTGGGCAGATCCCATCCCTGCTTAATGGGCTTCAGTCAGAACATCCTATGGCCATAAAAACCTTCACAACACCACCAGTCGTGCAGCCAGGGCCTTATCTGTTTTATAAGCCTGTTTCTGGCCACCCCATGCCTCCAACTGGTAAAATATTTGGCCCTCAGCTTTCTAACTTGTTGCCCCAGAGCAGGGAGATTGGATTAGATGGTCTTTCGAGGTCCCTTCCAATCCCTCGTATTCTGTGATGCACATTACGGGTTGCGGTATCGTTTCATTTGATGCCCTTATGGCCAGGAAGGCCAGTGGCATTCTGGGGTGGATCATAATGGGGTGGTTAGCAGATTGAGAGAGGTTCTCCTGCTCTGCCCTGGTGAGACTACATCTGGAGTATTGTGTCCAGTTCTGGGCCTCTCAGTCCCAGAAGGACACAGAGGTGCTAGAGAGAGTCCAGGGCAGAGCCACAGAGATGATGGGAGTGGAGCATCTCCCTGCTGAGGAAAGGCTGAGGGAGCTGGGTCTCAGAACTTAGAGAAAAGGAGACTGAGGGGTGACCCTATTAATGCTGATAAATATGTGGAGGGAGGGTGTCAGGAGGATGGAGCCAGGCTCTGCTCAGGGGCATCTGACTACAGGACAAGGGGTGATGGATGTGAGCTGGAACACAGGAGGTTCCACATCAATAGGAGAAGGAACTTCTTGGTTAGGGTGACAGAGCCCTAGAAGGGGCTGCCCAGGGAGGTTGTGCAGTCTCCTCTGGAGATGTTTAAAACCCACCTGGATGTGTTCCTGTGCGACTTGATCTAAGAGATCCTGCAGAGGCGGGGAGATTGGACTGGATGATCTTTTGAGGTCCCTTCCAATGCCTGATGTTCCATGATTCTGTGAAGTGCAGCCAAGATGCCAAGTCTGCTGTGAGGACAGCACTGCTGACAGGGTTTGCACTTTCCCTGTATGCAGGAGAGATCATCTTCATGAGTGTTTTTGTAGTCTAGTCAAAAGGCATCATATATTGTGTAGAGGAACATCATCAGTACCTGATGTTTAAAACATCAGCAACTTGCTGCCAGTCAGAGGCTGCTTGAGGCCGTGGCTGCCTATACAGGGCCACTTAAATAAATTCATAAGGATCTGTGGCGTGAGTGGTAGCCTCTCCTAAGCTCTTCATCCACTTAGCTCCTTACATAATGAAGTTGCACATCCAATTGCAAAGTTGGCAGTTTTGGATCAGAATATGAGAATACCTAACCCAATGCCATGAGCAGTGGGCTGCGTGGTGCTGCCTTCACTGGGAGAGTCAGGGAGATTGTGGAATCGCGGATTGGAAGGGACTTTGAAAGGTCATCCAGTCCCCCTGCCAGAGCAGGATCCCCTAGATGATCTAAACACTATTTTCACGTTTTCTTCATTCAGCTTTTTCCTCCAGCAAGCACTGTTTTTAATGATTTCAACAAAGGTCCTGGTCCCTCTGTGGGAAGGGGTATCTAAGGCAGAAGAAGCTAGAGGTCAAATGGTTGTGAAGGACAGCTGATGGTGGAATGGAAGTGGTCAGGGATCAAAGGGGAGAAATGGGAAAAGCAGCCACTGTGAGGGAGTGGGTGTGAGGCTTGAGAGATCCTTGTTTTGACCTGGTGCTGCAGCTTCTGTGTTGATTATTGGGACTGATCAGTGTAGGAGAAGGGACCCAGGGGTCCTGGTGGACGGCTATGAGCCAGCAATGTGCCCTTGTGGCCCAGAAGGCTAATGGCATCCTGGGGTGGATCAGAAGGAGAGTGGTTAGCAGATGGAGAGAGGTTCTCCTCCCAGTCTACTCTGCCCTGGTGGGACCACATCTGGAATATTGTCTCCAGTTCTGGGCCTCTCAGTTCAGGAAGGAAACTGCTGGAGTGTCCAGTCCACAGCCATAAAGGTTATGGAGAGGAGCATCTTCCTGATGAGGAAAGGCTGAGAGAGGTGGGTCTCTTTAGCTTAGAAAAGGGGAGCCTGAGGGGTAACCCTGAAAGATCATCCAGTCCAGTCCCCCTGCTGCAGCTGGATCACCTAGACCCAGTTGCACAGGAACATGTCCAGGCAGGTTTTAAATGTCCCCAGAGAAGGAGACTCCACAACACCCCCGGACAGACCCTTCCAGGGCTCTGTCACCCTCACCGGGATGAAGTTCCTTCTCATATTGATGTAGAACCTCCTGTGCTCCAGCTCACACCCATTGCCTCGTGTCCTGTCACTAGATGCCACAGAGCAGAGCCTGGCTCCATCCTCCTGACACCCACATTTCACGTGCTTATCAACATCAGTGAGGTCAGCAAACCACCAGCTAGTCAGCTTCAGTTCCATCCCTGCAATGGTGATGGAACAACTCTTTCTAGACATAGTCTCTAAGTATGTGGAGGAGAAGGAGTTTTGAGGAGCAGTGAGCATGGATTCACCAAGGGGAGAATATGCTTGACCTGTCTGATAGCGTTCTGTGTGTAAGTAGCCAGGTAGAGGGAGGGAGAGCAGTGGATGTTGCCTTTCTCAGCTTCATAAAGGCTTGGAGACTTGTTTAATCTCATTATCAGAATTGTTGTCCTCTGTTTCATAACTAGTCTCAATGCTCTGTGGCCTCTTACTGCGTCGCTGAGAGACCACTGTTCTGTTACTTAACATCAGTTTCCTTCCTTGCAGAAAAAACAGCAGCAGCTAACGAAGATGAAGTGCAAAAAGCAGACGTGTCATCCACGGGTCAGAGTGTCATTGACAAGGATGCGCTTGGACCAATGATGCTTGAGGTGAGGAGCATGGATTTCCTTTCTTTAGGCCTCTTCTGCAGCCCCTGGGATGAAGAGCGACGTAGTGACGTGGAGAAGCACAGTCAGTGGTTCCTGTGACGGAACAGTCAGGAGACACAAGCCATCCTGGTTACTCTAGGATTATGCCAGAACCTAGACAGGATAGAATATGCAAGGGACATATTTCTATTGGATTCAGTGGTGAATCTCTCTCCAGCTTGGGATGGGGAGAGGGAAGTAGGGTTAATTCTGCTGCTTTTCAACACAGACAGCTGTGGGGCATCATTTGCTATCGAGTGTTGTTAGCGAATGATTCCCCCACAGCAGCACATCATTTCTTTAATAGTTCATTTTCTCAGCACAGAGAGTCTGACTCTTCTCTCCAGACTATGAAAGCAATCTAGAAGAGTCTTTGAAGATGTGCATTTCAGTCTGTTCAGTTAGGATTTCTCTCTAATCTAGCTGTTGTTTTGATAGCTCCACTAATTTACAGTTAGACCCGAACTCTAAATGTATTAATAGTAATTATGGGGTCTCGATGTAATGTGCTGCTGCTTGGTCTGCTTAAGCTCACTTGCAGACTGCTTATTCCTGTACTGACTGTGGACTTTTATCTGTAAGGAAGAATAAATGTTATTTTAGATAAAGCAACATACAAGCTCTGAATCAGGCTAGAGGATCATAGGATCATAGGATGTTAGGGGTTGGAAGGGACCCAAGAGATCATCGAGTCCAACCCCCATTGTCCCTTGGGAATGTTGTGGGAACAAGGTGCACTCCGTGGCGCCTTTCAGTATTTGCTTTAGTTGTGCTTTATTTTGATATATATTTATCAGCCCCCTCAGTTCTCCAGTCCAGCTCTTCATATCCTCAGACAGCACAGGAGGCTGCCATGGTGCAGGAAGGACTAACCCAAAGAAGTGCTTACATCGCCTTCAAGAAGTGGTGAAACACAGTCTGAGACACTGACCTGTTGCAGAGCTGCTGGTAGAAAATTCATTTCTTAGATTAAAACATAGTTTTACTTACTATGTTCAAAATAAAGGCTCCAAAATCACAGTACTAAACTTAAAGGAACTTAGACAGGTTGGAGTGAAAACATTATTGGAAATACAACAAATTAACTGGATATTTATGCTCAGGGAGTTGAATGGGTTTTGTTTTGCTATCAAGGTTAAACATTTATCTCATACACGACTGTGTTAAAGTTTGTCTTTAATTTCCTATTATTTATAAATCTATGTTTTAATCACAGAGGAAGTAAGAATTTTGTTTTCCTAGTTCGTTACATGATCACGGAATCACAGAGCATTAGGGGTTGGAAGGGACCTCAAGAGATCATCCAGTTCAATCCCCCTGCCACAGCAGGATCCCCTAGATCCAGTCACAGAGGAATATGTCCAGGCAGGTTTTAAACCTCTCCAGAGAAGGAGACTCCACAACCTCCCTGGGCAGCCTGTTCCAGGGCTCTGTCACCCTCACTGTGAAGAAGTTTCTTCTTGAATTGATCTCAAAACATTAGGGAATGGAAGGGACTTGGAAAAATCATCTAGTCCAATCCATTGATGTGGAACCTCCTGTGTTCCAGCTCATACCCACTGCCCCTTGTCCTATCACTAGATGCCCCTGAGCAGAGCCTGGCTCCATCCTCCTGACACCCACCCTTCACATATTTATAAACATCACTAAGGTCACCCCAAAGTCTCCTCTAAGCTAGAGACCCAGCTCCCTGAGTTAGAGATGAAGGTCTGATTCATGTTTCCTGGATCATGCGCAGATTGAACTAAACTGGTATCAATTAAAATTAAAGCAGTCAGCTCTTCACAGAACATTAGGGATTGGGAGACACCTCAAAATATCATCTAGTCCAATCCCCCTGCCAGAGGAGGATCCCCTAGACCAAGTCACACAGGAACATGTCCAGGTGGGTTTTAAACATCTCCTCCTGAGATGTTTTCCTGCATCTTTGTACTGCACAGAAGAGTGAACTGGCTCTAGGTTTAGCAGAATCACCTTCTGGTCCAGGCTTCTTTCCTCATCAGCAGACAGGTAGCAGCCATTCCCTTTGGGGTGGGGATTTGCTTCCACGTGTGGGTTTCACTATTTGACAGGGTGTGCAGTTTCTGTGCTTTTACATCAACCAGATTCGATGCTCAGTCTGAAATCTGTCCTTTGGTGTTGCAGACAGGAATCTAAGAACTGAGATAGAAATACTCGGCTGTGTCTTCTGAAGGGAATTTTTATTTTCTAAGTACCTTGTTAACCTGATTGATCTGATTGTTGGTGTTGTCTCTCTTTCTTTTTCTCTTTCTCTCTCTGCTTTTTTTCCCCTTCCTTTAGGCCCTAGATGGGTTCTTCTTTGTAGTGAACCCAGAAGGAAATGTTGTGTTTGTTTCTGAGAATGTGACACAGTATCTAAGGTACAACCAAGAAGAGCTGATGAACACAAGCATATATAGCATTCTCCATGTAGGGGACCACAATGAGTTTGTCAAAATCCTGCTGCCAAAATCTTTAGGTGTGTATCCTTTCCTCATATTGTACCGTTACTTAACTTACCTTTGGTTTCATAAACCAGTGTTTCGATAACCTGAATTAATGCCCTTCCACCCCCTAGAATGTCACCCTGCACTCTCCATTTCCTTTTGATGTGTGTGTGTGTGAGTTAATATTATCCTCAGAAGTACTCTTCTCTGTTTTCAGATTCTTTGTGTTACAATTACTCTTAGAACCTCATGTTAGCTGCTCCTTTTAATGGCTCTCGAGTGAATCATGAGAAGACAGAATGACAGAACATTAGGGATTGGAAGCGACCTCGAAAGATCATCCAGTCCAATCCCCCTGCCAGAGCAGGATCACCCAGACACACACAATACTGGAGCCATGTGAACTCTGTTTAGTTCTCTCTCTAGGATGCTCCCTCTAAAAAGAGCCCAAGAAAGGAAGTATCAACAATTACAAAGCTCCTTCTGCCAGACTTTGGATTTCAGGGTTTGCAGTCTCACCAATATTTACCCTAACACACCAACACTTTACACCAATATTTACCCTTCTCTGGTTTTTCCCAGTTGTGGCTATTTTTTTACTCACATTAATATTGATGTTGATGTGACTGGTTTGTGGAGGTGATGAGTAGGAAGAGAAAGTCAGTACCAGTCCCTTCATTTGCTCGTAGCGTTTTTAATGCAATTCACTTTACTTACAAACCCCTGAAAAATCAAAAATGGAAATGGCTAAACCCCATAAATTCAGGCTAAAGTCTTCAGGCTAAAGACTGAAGAGAGCAAGTGAAAATCCTTTAAAATATGACCCTGTTTGTGTGGTGCTACGTTAATTCACTCTGATTGATGTCTGGTACCTATCTTACTGCATCTTAGGATTTCCCTTCCTTTTACACTTGTCTTAATCACTGTGTTAGGCTTTAGTTTTGTCCATCACTGCACTCAGATGACAGAATTATTTAGGCTGGAAAAGACCCCTAAGATCATCAAGCCCAGCCTGTAACCTAACATCACCACAACCTAGATCATTCTCATCCCTTCAGTCTTTCCTGTTGAATCCAAAGAACATTAGGGATTGGAAGAGACCTCGAAAGATCATCTAGTCCAATCCCCCTGCCACAGCAGGATCATAGAATCATTAGGGATTGGAAGGGACCTCCAAAGATCATCCAGTCCAGTCCCCCTGCCACAGCAGGATCATAGAACATTAGGGATTGGAAGGGACCTCCATAGATCATCCAGTCCAATCCCCCTGCCACAGCAGGACCACCTAGACCAAGTCACACAGGAACACGTCCAGGACTACCACCACCACTTCTGTATTAATCACTTTTAAACGCATTGAACACATCCTTCGAGCTGCCTTAAGTCTTCCAGGCACGTTAATTAACTGGATCCACTCACAGCCTTTCCCTGTGCTCTTCACCCTTTGCAATATTTAGACCTCTCTCCCACTTTTCTGCCGCGTGGTTCTAAGTTATATGAGAGGTGAAACACATTAGCAGAGCTCTTCAAATCCAACAGCTTTCCAGGTTGCCTTGTTAGGTGTCGCTGTTGGCTCTGATATCGCAAACGGGTCGGTGGCGTCACGTGAGCTCGATTCCCAACCAGTCTGCAAAGCACCGTGATTGATTTCCTGTGGATTAGCAGCAGCAGTATTTGTCTCACTGTGTGATCTTTGCTTTGCTCAGTGAATGGGGGATCTTGGTCTGGTGACACTCCTAGGCGTAACAGCCATACCTTCAACTGTCGGATGCTGGTTAAACCTCTTGCTGATTCTGAAGAAGGCCACGATAACCAGGAAGCACATCAGAAGTATGAAACTATGCAGTGCTTTGCTGTTTCTCAACCAAATTCCTTCAAGGAGGATGGCGAAGGTAATTCCTGCTTCATTGCTTGTGTTCTGCGTAGTTGAGTGGCTTCGGCGTGTGGATAAACACGTGCCGCTGGCGACGGGCTGTGGTGGTGGCCCTCGATCATTGTTCTATTACAACAGAAAACAAACTCTCCTCTTCTGTGTTGTGTAATGTTGTAGGAACTAATGAAGTTGTAAGACTACCAAGCTCTATCTAGCCTTTTCACAGAATCATCACGGCTGGAAAGGACCTCCAGGGTCATGGAGTCCAACCTTCATCCTAGTGTCTAACCGCTAGACCATATCACTAAGTGCCGCGTCCACTCATTCCTTAAACACCTCCAGGGATGGTGACATCACCACCTCCCTGGGCAATCTATTCCAGTACCTAACCACCCTCTCAGTAAAGAATTTCCTTCTAACATCCAATCTAAACCTCCCCTGATGCAACTTGAGACCGTTTCCCCTCATCCTATCATCACTAATTGGAGAGAAGAGACCAACACCAGCCTCGCCACAACCTCCCTTAAGGTAGTTGTAGAGGGCAGTAAGGTCCCCTCTCAGTCTTCTCTTCTCCAGACTAAACAGCCCCAGCTCCCTCAGCCTCTCCTCACAGGGCATCTTCACCAGCCTGGTTGCCCTTCTTTGGACTTGCTCCAGCACCTTAATGTCCTTCCTGTACTGTGGTGACCAAAACTGGACACAGTTCTCGAGGTGCGGTCTCACAAGTGCAGAGTACAGGGGCACAACCACCTTCCTTTTATTCGTGTATAATCTGTTGTTCCCAAAAGACTTCACTTTTGGAAGGTGTTTCTGAATGATTTGTGGAAACAACGTGGTACGAGTGAAGGAAGTGAGGTTCTGGCTCTGTACCAATGACTGAAGTAACCTTTTTCTCCAAGATTTGCAGTCTTGCTTGATTTGTGTTGCAAGAAGAGCGCCAATGAAGGAAAGGCCACTTCTTCCTTCATCAGAGAGCTTCACTACTCGCCAGGATCTACAAGGTATTGAATGTTTTCAAATTATAGTGTTTCCCACCCCCCCAACTCCGAAGGGGAAATTGCTGTAACCCGTGTTTTGTCTAATATCAGGCAAAATCACTTCATTGGACACCAGTACCATGCGAGCAGCTATGAAACCTGGCTGGGAAGATCTGGTGAGAAGATGCATTCAGAGGTTCCATTCGCAGCACGAGGGAGAAATATCTTTTGCCAAAAGGCATCACCAGGAAGGTTAGATTTTTCTGGTTTTAGATTTTCTACATTGAAACTGTTTGCTGTTTGTATCGTTTGATGTTACGTAGCTGAAGGAGGACTTACAGGAGGTCTGTAAGATGTTTTCACAGAACCACAGAACATTAGGGATTGGAAGGGACCTCGAAAGATCATCCAGTCCAATCCCCCTGCCACAGCAGGATCCCTTAGATCCAGTTGCACAGGAACATGTCCAGGTGGGTTTTAAGCATCTCCAGAGAAGGGGCCTCCACAACCCCCTGGGTAGCCCCTTCCAGGGCTCTGTCACCCTCACTGCAAAGAAGTTCCTTCTCACATGCATATGGAACCTCCTGTGTTCCAGTTCACACCCACTGCCCCTTGTCCTATCATTAGATGTCCCTGAGCAGAGCCTGGCTCCATCCTCCTGACACCCACCCTTCACATATTTATCAGCATTAATGAGGTCACCCTTCAGTCTCCTTGTCTCCAAGCTCAAGAGACCCAGCTCCCTCAACCTTTCCTCATCATGAGATGCTCCACTCCCTCTTCACCCACAATGAGGGTGACAGAGCACTGGAACAGGCTGTCAAGGCAGGTTGTGGAGTCTCCTGCTCTGGGGACATTTAAAACTCTCCTGGACATGTTCCTGTGTGACTGGATCTAGCTGACAGCGGGCCTGGACTAGCTGATCTTTCAAAGTCCCTTCAAATCCCTATTGTTCTGTGATTCTGTGAATTAGAGGGAAGTGGAAGTGAACAAGTGATAGAGAAGGAGGAAGAAGCTCTGGAATTGCTTTGCTGCAAAGGACACAGCAGTAGAGAGGACTAATGGACACATTTCCATGTCCTGCCTTGCAAAAGGAAAACAAGGCATATCTAGGGCAGTAGGATCTTTGCACTTGACTGAGCATCACCTTGCTTTTATAAGTCATTGTGATTTCAAAATAGAAGCAGAGAAAGCGGTGTAGCTCACGGTGAAAAGGAAAAACCATCGTTAGCGTGATAAATCAAAGGAACCACAGAGCTTTTAAACTAACTACCAGTGTAAAGTGCAAAACTCATGGTGAAGCTTTTGTCCCAGCCAGCAGAATAGCAGTTCTTGAGGAGAAATGTGGAAACCCTGATGTTTGCTTAAAGAATTGGTTTGCAAAATGATTAAATAGAGTTTTCTCTTGCATCCTGTTGGCATTGAGTGCTGGAATTTCCTGATGTGGTGTGTGTTAGAGTTAAGAGCTCGGGACCTGCTGATGCCCAGAGGTTACAATGACAAACCCAACGGTGAAATCTTGCTTTGCATTGTTTTGTGGTTGTAGGGTTTTGTTTTTAGTCACGTTTTTACTCCCGAAACCCCCCCTCCTGATTGTTTAAATTGTGCTTCCTGTTTTCTCACTGCCTAGATAACACTGGAAAACCTTGCAGAACAATACATGACTGGGGTGGGTGAGGTGGTAGGGGGTGGTGTGGTTGAGGATAGTGGAAAAGGGCAATCACAGCCAGTCCTGCAAGGCTTCAAAGACTGGTAGCTCTGTAGGGGAGAGATGATTTAATAAACCTACTCTCAGAACCCTGTGCCATTTCATTCATGGAATCAGTAAGGTTGGAGAGTACGCTTGGGATCATCGAATCCCGCCACCAGTCCTACTCTGCAAGTTCACCCCTAAACCAGGTCCCCCAAAACCACATCTAAGCGGCTTTTAAACTCACCCATGGATGGGGACTCAACCACCACCCTGGACAGCCCAGTCCAGTGCCTGACCACTCTCTCCTGGAAGAATTTCTTCCGAATGTCCAGTCTAACGCTCCCCTTTTGGTGCTTGAAGCCCTTCCCTTTGGGTCTGTCACTAATGACCTGTGAGAAGAGCCCAGCACCAACATCTCTGCAGTGTCCTTTCAGATAGTTGTAGAGAGCGATGAGGTCTCCCCTCAGCCTCCTCCTCCTCCAACTAAACAGCCCCAAGTCTCAAATCTCTCCTCATGAGGTTTTTGTCATTACAAAAGGAACTATTAAAAGACAAGCAATTAAATGAATATCAGATTATACCACTAATTTTTAAAAACCCCAACCCCAGATAGAAAATGTGTCTGTATGAAAAAAGGGAAAAGTAAAAGCATTTGTAGTGATTCCTTTCTGCTTTTTCCCTAAACAATTACTTGCAAATTCTGAAGTTCCACAGGAGGTTCCACATCAGTCTGAGAAGGAACTTCTTCCTGGTGAGGGTGACAGAGCACTGGAAGGAGCTGCCCAGGGGAGTTGTGGAGTCTCCTTCTCTGGAGACATTTAAAACCCACCTGGACGTGTTCCTGTGCAACTGGATCTAGGGGATCCTGCTCTGGTGGGGGGATCGGACTGGATGATCTTTGGAGGTCCCTTCCAATCCCTAATGTTCTGTGATTGAGGAGGAAAAGATACAGGATAAACAGTTTAAAGGTCTGTATGTGGGATCCTTTATTTTATGTGCCTCCCATCGATTTATTTTCAGCATTTCTCTTCTTGTTGTTGGTTTTATTAATGAGCAGAACGTCTGCGTTACCAGCGCTGATGGATGTAGAGCAGCTGAGCGAGCTCCTGCTGCAGCTGGTCACTAACTGGGTTGTGTTCTCTTGCTTGATTGCAGTGCTGAGGCAAGGGCTGGCATTTAGTCCCATCTATCGCTTCTCCTTGTCCGATGGCACTATCGTCTCTGCCCAAACGAAGAGCAAGCTCATCCGTTCCCAGACAACGAGTGAACCTCAGCTTGTAATCTCCTTGCATATGCTTCACAGGTAATTCTGACCCCTTGATTGCATCCACCCTGAAGAGAAACAGGAAACCAGAGATGCCAAAAGAGATTGTTTACGGCTGATAGACAACATTCAGCTGGCCTAGAGCTGATAGAATGACAACGAGGTGTTTGAAATCAAAGCAGGAGAAGACTGTGCAATCATTTCAGGATTTACAAATGGCAGTGCTGGGGTGTCACATCAAGATCTCACATCCCTTAATCTCGTGTTCTTTACACTAGTATTTGAATTTCCTGTATTTCCTGCATAGTAGACAAAAGAGACTTTAGAGATGTATTTAAATCTTGACAACATTGATGGATTAAGTTCTGTACTTCACTCTCAGTCTTCTTTAAAGAGTGTGTTAAGATTTCAGACCAACTCCAGATTAGAAGTCCTTGTCTCTCTTCATTCCCAAGTCTCTTCCAGTGCTGGGAGTAGTGGCTTTCACATGTCTACTCCTGAGAAATGACACTAGGAGTAGTTTGAGGCCTTTCTGAAAGGCACAGACACAATCAATGTCAAAGTCAAGGCCAGGTAATCACTGACCTAAGAACTTCAGTGTAAAAATTTAAATGAATTAATTGCACATCCAGGTCTCTCTGTGTCAGATTTTGTCACCTCAGGTTTTGTTTGCTAACTTTAACGAAAGTGCTGTTTCCCTTTATTCACCTTTTGAGAGGAAGAAAACTCTTCTAAACAGAGTTAGAGGTTGTAGATGATTCATAGTGTGACTTTTTCAGAGGAAGAAAACTGTTCTAAACAGAATTGGAGATTGTAGATTTGGGAATCGACCTGGCCAAAAGCAGTCTCAAATCTGTTTGCTTTGGGTTTTTGTCTAGGTATTTCCTGAAGGGCTGAATTTTAAGCTTAAAAAGGCAGCATTAAGTTACAAATGCTCCTCACAAATGGGTCTGCTTTTTTTTAGCAAAGCACTGGTGCTGTTATATTTGTAGTTAAGTAATTTGTGTGACTTTATTTACTACAAATATTACTAAAGTATTTGAATCATAGAATCATTAAGGATTGGAAGGGACCTCAAAAGGTGATCTAGTCCAATCCCCCTGCCACAGCAGGATCACCTAGACCAAGTTGTGCAGGAACATATCCAGGTGGGTTTTAAACATCTCTAGAGAAGGAGACTCCACAACCCCCCTGGGCAGCCCCTTCCAGGGCTCTGTTACTGTTCTATTACTATTAGCTTTGAAAGTCCTGATCTGTTGAAAGCTGATCTGTTTTATCTCAGATCCTCTTGTTTTGATTTCCTGATCTACTTGACTCTGTCTTTTTTATAGCTTTTAAGTAGTTGGGAATATGCCTGATTTTTCTGATTGAAGTTTTAGCACAGAGGTTAAATGTACATTGCACCCTCCTTCTGTGGAAGTGACCTGCAGGTGCTTTCACAAGAGATTTTTCTGTGTCTGTCTCTCCTCTGTCTTCTCCCACAGCCCAAATCTCTAAAACAAGAGATTATTTTTTATTTCTTTTGACTTTCTCTTGTATTTATTTTTAATTTTTCTTCTTTTATTTATTTTCTTTTCCTTTTATTTCTTCTCTTCTGCTTTTTACTACTTTGCTCCTCTTTTCCTGAAGCCCTTGCAGAACTGGATTGCTAACAGATTTCCCGTTCCAAAGCAGTATCCAGTGGTTCTCTTGGCTCACTCTGCTGCTTTGGAGCAGCATCAAATACTTTGGCAGTGCAGAAACATGAAGCTTTCTCATCCCTATGAACTCACTGGGCAAATAGCCCACTCGAGCCTTACGATGCCACTAACTCACAGAAGTTAAAAGGTCCAGCAAACAGCTGTCTGCAGCTGTATTTGTTTGGGTCATATGTCAGATGAGATTTCTATCAGTTCTAGAAGTTAGCTCTTGCCAAATTGTAGATAAGAGATTTACATTAAAGGAAGAGTGTCCAAAATTGTGACCTCTCTGCATTTCTATCATTTACATTTAAATGAGTGGTGGTTTTATTTTTCTCCTCTTCCACTGACTTCTTAATGAAGCACAGAAAACCCATCACAGAATCACTCTGGGTGGAAAAGACCCCTAGGATCATAGAGTCCAACCATCTACCCTAACTTACAAGTTCACCCCTAAGCCACATCCCTCAGCACCTCATCCAGACCATCTTCAAACACATCTAGGGAAGGCGACTCAACCCCCTCCCTGGGAAGCCCATTCCAGTGCCTGACCACCCTTTCTGGAAAAAGGTTTTCCTAATATCAAGTCTAAACCTCCCCTGTTGGAGCTTGAACCCCTTCCTTCTTGTTCTATCACTAATTGCTTGTGAGAAGAGACCAGCACCAACCTCTCCACAAGGTCCTTTCAGGACAGAGAGTGATGAGATCTCCTCTCAGCCTCCTCTTCCTCAAACTGAAGACCCCCAGCTCTTTCAGTCTCTCCTCATAGGATTTATTTTCGAGTCCATTCACCAGCTCAGTTGCCCTCCTCTGCACCTGCTCCAGCACCTCTACATCCCTCTTGCACTGAGGTGCCCAAAAGTGGAGGCAGCACTCAAGACGTGGCCTCACCAGTGCTGAGTACTGGGGGCTGATAGCCTCCCTACTCCTGCTGGCCAGGTCCGTGCATGCTCCTGTTGAGAGCTGAACATCACTTATGTCAAATTGCTCATTTGTTTTTAATTGTGGGTTTGTTGTG
The DNA here is from genome assembly GCA_013400115.1 of Rhinopomastus cyanomelas. NCBI lineage: Eukaryota > Metazoa > Chordata > Aves > Bucerotiformes > Rhinopomastidae > Rhinopomastus > Rhinopomastus cyanomelas. The sequence goes on along the minus strand of VXBP01007004.1, from coordinate 88,345 downwards.
TAACTGTAAAGCGAGCTTTGGGGCTTTAATTCCTTGTCTGCAAGTGAATTGCCAGTTGGCTGCTGTCGTTTTAGCTAACGGGCTGTTTTGCTTCCCCTTGCCATCTAGAGAGCAGAATGTCTGCGGAATGAATCAGGATTTGACTGGACAAGGCATGGGGAAGATGCTGAACCCAGTTAGCTCCAGCAGCCCTGCCCATCAGGCCATGTGCAGCGGGAACCCAGGTCAGGATATGACCATCAGTAGCAATATAAATTTTGCCATAAATGGCCCAAAGGAGCAAATGGCCATGCCAGCAAGCAGGTTTGGTGGTTCAGTGGGAATGAACCATGTGTCAAGCATACAAGCATCCACTCCTCAGGGTAGTAACTATGCACTAAAAATGAACAGCCCTTCACAAAGCAGCCCCGGCATGAACCCGGGGCAGCCAAACTCCATGCTCTCCCCAAGGCATCGCGTGAGCCCTGGAGTGGCAGGAAGTCCTCGCATCCCACCGAGTCAGTTCTCCCCTGCAGGAAGCTTGCATTCACCTGTGGGAGTCTGCAGCAGCACAGGAAATAGCCATAACTACACCAACAGTTCCCTGAACGCACTTCAGGCCCTTAGCGAGGGCCACGGTGTTTCTCTAGGATCGTCGTTGGCTTCACCTGACCTAAAAATGGGAAATGTACAAAATTCCCCTGTGAGTATGAATCCTCCTCAGCTAAACAAGATGGGAAGCTTGGACTCTAAAGACTGCTTTGGACTGTACGGCGAGCAATCAGAAGGTACAACTGGACAAGCAGAGAGCAACTGCCATTCAGGAGAACAGAAGGAGAGTAGCGATAGCAACGTGCCTCTGGTTGTCAGCGGTGTGAGACCTGATGGACAGAATAAACTGCACGATGGAAAAAGCCAGACAAAGCTCTTGCAGCTGCTGACCACCAAATCAGATCAGATAGAGCCTTCGCCTTTGTCCAGCACCATGGCAGATGTTGGCAAGGACTCCGCAGGAGGGTTGCCTGGGTCTGGTTCGGCACACGGGACCTCACTCAAGGAGAAGCATAAAATTTTGCACAGACTATTGCAGGACAGTAGTTCTCCTGTAGATTTAGCCAAGCTCACAGCAGAGGCCACAGGCAAAGAGCTGAACCAGGAGTCCAGTAGCACAGCTTCTGGTTCAGAGGTTAAACAGGAGCCAGCAAGTCCTAAGAAAAATAATAACGCACTACTTCGCTACTTGCTAGATAAAGATGATACTAAAGATATTGGGTTACCAGACATGCCCCCAAAACTGGAGCGCTTGGACAGTAAGACAGACCCTTCTGGTAGCACAAAGTTAATAGCTGCGAGGACGGAAAAAGAAGAGAGGAACTTTGAGCCTAACGAACAGGTAAGCAAGTCTTTGTAATTGAGGTGTCCTAGGGCTACCGTTGTGCCAACTGGCTTCCTCTAGGAAGTTCTTGTCTCTCCAAGGGGCTGTTACCTGTCTCTTGAAATCCAGTTTTCACTCAGTGTTCACACAACATTAGGGATTGGAAGGGACCTCAAAAGACCATCTAGTCCAGTGCCCCACCACAGCAGGACCACCTAGATCCAGCCACACAGGAACACATCCAGGTGGGTTTTAAACGTCTCCAGAAAAGGAGATTCCACAACCTCTATGGGCAGCCCCTTCCAGTGCTCTGTCACCCTCAGTTGTGATCATCACTCTCTCCTAGCAGAGAGCTTCTGCCTGGGTGGAGTTGTGTAACACAGGGGAGCCTTTCTCAGATAGTCTGCTGAAGATAAAATCCTTGTAGCTGTTGGTTAACACTAACTTACTGTCAGCTTTTCCCGGAGGATGTTGTTGAATTGCTGTGCACTAGATGGGATCTGAACCTAACCCAGCTACACTTCTCCTCTAAAAAAACCACCTTGCAGGTTCATGCTCAAGGGCAGGAGTTACTTGACAGACTGGTACCACCTTTGCATTGCACAGAATCACAGAACATTAAGGAAGGGACCTCAAAAGATCATCTAGTCCCGTGCCCCACCACAGCAGAATCGTTAACTGGTCTCCCTGCTTTATCTGCAAATTGAAATTGGGGCAAATAGACTTCCCTTGTGTCTGTGCTAATTACAGGGAGGTTGCTATTTTACTCACTTTTTATTCTATTCAGCCCCAAGTTCTGTGAATGATGAATTGTTCAGTACAGACATTGTGTCTTCCTCTGCAATTACAGAATCACAGAGCACTGGGGACTGGAAGGGACCTTGAAAGAAAGCTAGAGGGATGCTTTCTGAAGTACCATTACCATCCACGTCATGCTTGCATTTTGAGGAGGAGAAGGGTCTCTGTTTCTCCAAGCTAAAGAGCCCCAGCTCCCTCAGCTTTTCCTCAGCAGGGAGATGCTCCCTTCCCTTCATCATCTTCATGGCTCTGTGCTGGACTGTCCCCAGCAGTTTTGTGTCCTTCTGGAACTGAGGGGCCCAGAACTGGACACAAGATTCTGGCTGTGGTCTTACCAGGGCAGAGCAGAGGGGGAGGAGAACCTCTCTCTGCTGACCAACCCCTTTCTGGTCCACCCCAGGATGCCATTGGCCTTCTTGGCCACAAGGGCCCATTGCTGGCTCGTGGCCATCCTGCTGTCCACCTGAAATCTGCAGGGGGATTTGTCAGGAGCAGGTGATGTTGGACCAACCCGTTCTCTTTCTGCGCGAGAGTAGACGGCGTTTTGGCACAAGAGAAGCAGCATATGCCGCGTGTCTTGGTTGGAGTAAGGCTCTTTGGCTCTCTTACGTGTGTCATCCTTGTAAGAGGCTTACAGATGCACGATGGAGATGAAACTGCTGCGAGTGGGTGGGAATCTGTTTGGAAATCCTTACCCACAAAGTAGCTATTGAAGGATTCACTGTCAAAATGTTGGTGCTGCAGGAGCTCGTGCACGATCCAGAGCTGCTCAGTGTTTGCACAGAGCATATGCTTGTTAAAGCTGCGGGTGACACTTGGATGTCTGCAAATACACCGGAGGGCAGAATCAAAATTCAGCTGCAAACAGAAGATAGGAGGAGGAAGAAGTCTGGGGAGAGCAGTCAGGATGAGCAGATGCCGCTGATTGTAATTATTCATGAATAATATCACAGATTTCTTAAAGAGCAGAAAGGACAACTGTCTAGATGGGACTTCTTCAGAGCTGTTTCTAGGTGTCACGATAAGCACAAGCTGAGCAACAGCCAGTAGCATCATAGGATCCACAAACAACCAAGGTTTCTCTCTGTGTGCTGTCTGACTTGATCTGGGTGATCCTGCTCTGTCATGGGCGATTGGACTGGATGATCCTCCAAGGTCCCTTCCAGTCCCTACTGTTCTGAGCGTGCCTGAGGTCTGCTGATGTTCTGCTCTACTCAGCAGTTGCACAGCTTCATATTAAATCTGTGCTGGAGGCAGCACTTCAGCAGAAGCGTGGCTCAACTAAAGACAGTCCATGCGAGTCACGAGAGGAATGAGAGGTCTAGAAAATGGGCTGATTCCTTACAAACGTAAAACTTCACACCCAAAAAGGTGTTTGTTTTCAAACTGAGAAAATGTTAGGAACAGAGGGAACACCAATTGTTTTCTAGATTCAGTACGTGACAGAAAAGAAGGGCCTAAATTTCAGCGAGGGAGGTTTTGTGCTGACACTGAGGAAAAACTCAAGGAGTGAGGATGGCAGAGTATGGAATCACAGACTTGCAGAAGGTTAGGGATTGGAAGGGACCTTGAGAGGTCATCCTGTGTCCCTGCCACAGCAGGATCACCGAAATCCAGTCGCACAGGAACATATCCAGGCAGGTTTTAAACGGCTCCAGAGAAGGAGACTCCCTGTTTAAGGGACTGGCAGTAAGATTGTGCTGGAAGGGATCTTGGTTGTGCCTACATGGCACCCCACGGTTGTGCCTACATGACACCCCACGGTTGTACCTACATGACACCCCACGGTTGTACCTACATGACACCCCATCTTGAACACTGTTGGAGCATGTCTCCTGCTGAATTATCCCTGAAGTCTTCCCCAGTGACAGAGTGCACAGGGAGAATCTCCCCTTTGCCCAAAGTACAGGTTGTGTGGATTCATCTGTCCTGATGCTGGGGTTTTGAAGGGGTGCCAGAGCCATACCAGGCTCCCCAGACCCAAGGCAGACAAGCCCTGGAAAGCCTGGGCAGTCTCCTTTCAGTGGGTGTCTCCCTGCAGGAAGCACCCAAAGCCAGCGTGTGCTGGCTGCCTGGCTCAGCACAAGCAGGATGCCAACAGCGGGTGAGCAGCAGCATGTACTGTGGGTTTTCTGCTTTTATATTGCAGCCAGGCAGCGAATTGGATAACTTGGAGGAGATTCTGGACGACCTGCAGAACAGCCAGTTGCCGCAGCTTTTCCCAGACAGTCGCTCAGGTGCGCCAGCGGGCTCAGTCGACAAGCAAGCCATCATCAATGACCTCATGCAGCTCACCAGTGACGGTAGCCCTGGCGCAGCTGCGGCCACCCAGAAACCAGCAATGAGGATTTCACAAAGCAGTGAGTCTGCCTTCCACGTGCACGTAGGCCAACCTTGTGAACCCCCCCAGAGTGGGGGTCGTGGTGCCTCTGGGGCAGACGCCACCCTTGCGTCCTGGTGCGGTCTTGTGTGATGGCAGAGCGCCATCGGCAGTCGTCCCATTGCGACCCACCTGTGGAGGCCACTTCTAACTCACACAGTGCCCTGCAAGTTCATGCCCTCTGAGAGTTTTTAAGGGATCCCCTCAAATTCACTGAAATGCCCCCCTGCTGTAGGCGTCAGTGACACTGCTGTAGCAGGGCTATGGCCATGCAGTTGGTTGTGAGGCAGATTGTTCCTTTTCCAGCAGCCCTTTCAGTAAAAGGGATGAAAGAGGATTTTCTAAGTGAGAAGACCACTCCTCTTCTAAAGATTTAGAGAAAGATGTGTGATAAAGAACAATGCGCAAGTTTGACTTAAAATTGTGGTTTCCAGTTGAGTCAGTTGTAGCTGGCAGGCTTCTCAACTTCATTAATTAACTTAAAAATCAACCTTGAGAAGTAGTTTTTGGCTCGTAAGTAAGTTTTGTTTGCTTGTTGACGGACAGTCAACACAAAGTGTTGACCTTAAGGTTAGGAATGAGGGGTATGGTTAGGAACCTGGTGTGTTTTCTGTTCATGCATGGAAGCAAATTCACCTGGCAGAGAATTTGTACTAAAAAATTCCAAATACATTGGATGAGTAGCCTGGTTTTATAGAAGAAGAGGTTCTGTAGCCTGATTTGATAGAAGAAGATGAAAAGTCAGAGATGTTTAAAGCTCATCTAAGTTCTCCAATTCAAAAGAATCTCTGTTTTGACCTACTTCTAACTTATTTGTAATGTAATGAAGTGCAGAAGATGCTCCTGTATCAGAGATTGTTCTGGGGGAAGCTATCAGGCAGTACCGCTAATAATAATTTCACCAAGAAATGGTTCATTTATTTGCACGTACTTGCTTGGTCTGATTGGAAATTGAATCAGAGGCACAAGGTCAGTGTTTGATTCATGTCTGAGAACTAGTTGTGCAGCACAGGGGCTGCACTGGAACAATTCTTACAGACCAGCTGGGCCAAGTGCCTGCCATGCGTGATCTGAAGATGGCTTTTCTGAGTGACTCTTCAGTTTCCTTTGCAGAGGCTGGTTTTAGGAGCAGAACACTTCAACAGCAGAAGACACTTCTGTAGATTCTGTAGAATCATTCTGGTTGGAAAAGGCTCTTGGGATCATCGAGTCCAACCATTAATCCTACTCTAAAAGTTCACCCCTAAACCAGATCCCCCTAACACCACATCTAAGTGTCTTTTGAACTCATCCAGGGGTGGAGACTCAACCACCACCCTGGGCAGCCCAGTCCAGTGCCTGAAATGCAGCATGAAAGAGCTTAAAGTGTGTTGGGGTTCTTCTTTTTAACAAATACAGTTCCTGATCTTGTAACTTTGCTTTTTTTCCTTTGCTCCTCACGTCCAGCTTTTAATAACCCGCGAGCAGGACAACTGGGCAGGTTATTACCAAATCAGAATTTGCCACTTGACATCACACTGCAGAACCAGACAAGTGCAGGAACATTCCCACCCGTAAGAACAAGTGGTCCCTATTCAGTGGTACCCCAGCCTGGACTGATGGCCAGGAGTGAAGGGGTGATGGGAAGTCAAGGAGCGTTAGGCAACAGTAGCACAGGTAAGGTGCCTTTCAGTTACTAAAGTGTGTCTGTTTGGGTTACTACACGTGCTAGTTACTCAAGTACTGTCCAGAAAGTTTGTGAAAAGCCATGTTGGTTTTGAACTTCTGTTTCTGCCTGTTTTGAGTCCCATTTATATTTTTAGAAGGGACCTTGAAAGATCATCCAGTCCAGTCTCCCCACCACAGCAGGAACACCTAGATCCAGTCACGCAGGAACATATCCAGGCAGGTTTTAAACTTCTCTAGAGAAGGAGACACCACGACCTCCCTGGAGATGTGCTGCTAGACAGACACTGCAAACTCCTATTTGAGCAGTTTAGAGGTCAGCTTGCAGTCCTGTTTCTTCCATGTTCTGTGCACATACTAGCTACTACTCATCTTAGGTAGACAGGTTCCAGGTAATTGTCAGTGTTCCTGCTGTTTGCTCTAGTGCACCACATATTCCAGCTGATAGACCAAAACATCTACTCGAAGCATCTCCACGAGTAGAGCAAACCTGAGGATGTAACACTGAATCACAGAACATTAGGGATTGGAAGGGCCCTCAAAAGATCACCTAGTCCAGTCCCCAGCACAGTAGCTGAAACAGTGACCCTCTTACAGGGTTTTTCTCCTTAGTTACATGTCACTGACTGAAAAGTTGAACTGATGAGTAGTTAGAATTATTTGTCTGGCTCGTAGTGTTCATTTAATGATGTTGCAGTGTGGAGCAGGAGAGACCAGTAGTCCTGTGTGAAATCACTTGTTTATCTGCTCTCTTGACTGTATAAAATTGAAATATCAACGCACAGTGAGTGAAAGCACATCTTTGTGTTTGGGGCAGGAGGAGGGACTATTAGCTGGGTGTTGGTAAGAGTTTGGGCTTGTTGCTACTGCCAGACTCCGGTGCAGTGTGTATTCCAAGTGTAAATAAACTGTATCAGTTGCTTATGGTAGATGTAGGTGGACTCCCCCTAGAATAACTTACGGAAAGTTCCTCTGAGCAATTCTTCTGCACTGTGCATTGGTTCAAGACACTCTGGCTAAGCCTTGCGGCTGGGAAGGCTTTAGGTTCTGAACAAAAGGACTAGCCAAAAGATACCTGCAGAATGAAAATACAGATGCAGTCCTAACTCATAACGTGTCCATACTCAAGTCTTCATTCTTATTTAGTGCTTGGAACCACAGAACATTGGGGATTGGAAGGGATCTGGAAAGACCATCCAGCCCAGAGTAAAGCACTGACACACACAACAACAAATGTGATTCATTTCCTGAGGAAGGAAGGAGGTTAGGGTGTGTGGAAACCCTCAGCACCTGTTGCAGAGTACATGCATGAACAGCTACTCTGAACAGGAGGATTTCCCTCTTGTGTAATAATCTGCAGTCCCTTAACTAAGCAGCATGAGGCATCGCTCTCTAGCCTCACGGGTCTGGGCAGGTAGTTGTGGTCCAGCATGCTGTGAGCTGCTCATCACTACAAACGCAGCTCATAGAATCATTAGGGATTGGAAGGGACCCCAAAAGATCATCTAGTCTGATCCCCCTGCCACAGCAGGATCGCCCAGACCAAGTCAGCAGGCAGGTGTAACGCTAAAGCTGTTCTGAATCGTGTGTCCGCGCCTGAGTGTGTTTGGCTTTTGTGCAGGAATGATTGGTGGCCACGCTCCTCGGCCTGCCATGACATCTGGAGACTGGGGAAGCCAGGCTCCTGCCATGAGGGTGACCTGTGCACCCACAGCTAGTGCCATGAACAGGCCAGCGCAAGCAGGCATGATCCGCAATCCAACGGCAAGCATCCCCTTGAGACTCGGCAACCAGCCCGGCCCGAGGCAGATGCTTCCATCTCAGGTCTTGAATATGGGTGAGTCGGGGGGTCATGCAGTGTTGTACCTTGTGGCACAGACTGGGTAGTCAAGGATAAAGGAAAGCAAATAAATAAACCCCTCACTTCAGTTGTAGATTTGATGAGAACTGTAGTCAACAACAAACGTTTCCCGTGGAGGTGGGAAGGGAGGTGGGTAAAACTCTAAGACATTGGATTGATGGAAACAATTCCTTCTGCTCTTTAGCTTTGCACGGTGGTCTGGTCACAGAAAGAGGATACCAAGTTGTTCTTGTTTATTAAAAACTACAGGGGTTTTTTTAAGGGGAAATATTGTGAACGTTGTCATTGTTCTCATTCGCCTCTAAAGCAAGTTCTTTATGATACTGACCCTATATGTTGTCTTGTTTTAATGCGTACCGTAGTAATTTTGATATCTGTGATGCTCAAGGCCCTACTTTTAACCCCAAAAATTCTTTTAAGCATGGTGTTACTGAAGTTTAGCTGGTTTAGCTTTTACTGGAGTATAACTAACTCAATAGGAAGAACTGACACGAAAGTACTTTCATTGTACAAAAGTGAGGTGGTTATTTCTCCTCACTTAGGGCCATCCGAACTGGAGATGAACATCGGAGGACCTCAGTACAGCCAACAGCAGGCACCTCCGAATCAGACTGCGCCGTGGCCAGACAGCATCTTGCCTATCGATCAGGCAACTTTTGGTAGCCAGAACAGGTGAGTCTTAGTGTCACATCGAAGCATGGAGAGAATTTGTGGGCCTGTATTTTTCATGTATCTAATGGAAACCCACTTCTACACAGGTTATTTGCCAAGTGTTGACTGTTCCATTACATCACTTTAATGCTTGTAGTATTTTGTGGTCGTTACATGTGGGGGTGTTCCGGGAACACTTAGGGATGCTCTGCCTTTTAATGCATTGGAAGAAGTTCTGTATCACAGCACATGCTGGCAGTGATCTGGATGGCTGCATCATTTTCACCTTCGGAGTGTTAATGTGGGCGTGAGTCTGTCTGGGCTTTCTGTCCCTGCTGCTACCTTGATGTTCTTCGTGCTGGTACTTCTCAGAGAAGTGCCAGAGCCTTTGCAGTCTGCAGAGTAGTGTTCTCGGTACTGCAGGACGTGGCTAACTTGTGTTTTGTTTGGCTGCAGCTTTTTTAAACACTGTAAAAGGCAAGGGAAGGTAGAATCGTTCAGGTCAGAAAAGACCCCTGGGATCACCGAGTCCAACCATCAACCCTACTCTACAAGTTCACCCCTAAACCAGATCCCCCAACACCACATCTAAGTGGCTTTTAAACTCATCCAGGGGTGGGACTCAACCACCACCCTGGGCAGCCTCTTCCAAGGCTCTGTCATCACCCTAAAGAAGTTCCTTCTCAGATTGATGTGGAACCTCCTGTGTTCCAGCTCACACCCGTTGCCCCTTGTCTCCTGTTATTAGATGCCACTGAAATCTTGGAATATTGTTCATGAAGTGTTTGAACTGCAAACCAAAAAAATGTCAGTTGGCTACAGATCAGGTGTTACCTCAGATTTATTTTGTTTATCAGTAAGTTTTGTCCCTTGGATTTGGAGTAAATCTTGATGCTGGAACACAGGAGGTTCCACATCAGTCTGAGAAGGAATTTCTTCCCAGTGGGGGTCACAGAGCACTGGAAGGGGCTACTCAGTTGGGTTATGGAGTCTCCTTCTCTGGAGATGTTTAAAACCCACCTGGATGTGTTCCTGTGCGACTGGATCTAGGTGATCCTGCTGTGGCAGGGGGACTGGACTGGACGATCTTTCGAGGTCCTTCCAATCCCTGATGTCCTGTGATACCGTGGTAGCTGAGTGTGCTGAGCAGGCAGATTCAGGAGCGAGGTATGTGCAGCTCTGGCTGACAGGATCCAAATGCTTGCTGGCACCTTTCTGAGGTGTCCTGCCTAGGTGGGGTACCCAAGTGTGCTGTTCCATGAGACCAATTGAGCTCATGGCAGTGGTTTCCCTTCTCCCAAACAAGGCCAATGCCCTTTTCTCCCCGCTCCCTCATGCTCAGCCCACTTCTTGCAGGTGTGTGGTTAGTGTGAGCTCAGACAGTCCTCAGACCTTTCCTGTACCTCTTCAGCTTGTTTATTCTGATAGAAAATAAATTAAGGAGAGTGTCTCTGGAAATCAGTTCTTACTCTGCTTGTGATAGTATGTAAATACAGATACTGTCTAGCAATGTAGATATCTAGCTATAACTAGAGATAGTATCTAGCACCAAGGAATACAGATGTTATCTAGGTACAACTAGATAGTATCTAGCATGTAAATTCAAAGTTACAATTAGTCTTCTGTGTTCAGCGCCCGTGTTCTCTGCTGACTTCAGTGCTCCTCTCTTGACCGCGTAGCAGCACGTGGGCCTCCCCTTGGTGTGCTGGGGCACTGTGCTTGTAGGGTCTTCACAGGTGTTAATTCTGCTTTTAGTTACTCCTTCGTGTAGCCTAGTTTCCATCTGGAAAGGCTTTTCCAACCAAAAGTGGCAGCAATGAAGATTATTGACTCCATATATTAAAAAGGAAATTTCATACAGAAACAGTAACTCTGCTTGTTTGTTGAATTTGAGTAGTGCTAAAGCTCCTCTTGGTTTTCAGCAGCTCTTCACCAGCACCGTGTTCATGTTTTCTCAGGCAACCATTCGGTAGCTCACCAGATGATCTCTTGTGTAATCATCCTTCATCAGAATCCCCGAGTGATGAAGGTGCTCTCCTGGACCAGCTCTACATGGCGTTAAGGAACTTTGATGGCTTAGAAGAAATCGACCGGGCTCTAGGAATCCCAGAGCTCGTTAGCCAGGTACAGTGGGCGTTGCACGGGCTAGGGATGGCTGTGGGGTCAAGGTGGAGGTTAGATGTGTGTTGAAGAAGAGGTGTTGCCTTGGTGTCAAGGTGGAGGTTAAATGTGTGTTGAAGAACAGGATTAAAAAACGCTTCCTGTAAATTAAGATGGAGTAACATATTTTATTTAGGGTTCACCTCGTGGCTCAGTGGCACTTAAGCCACTCAACCACCATATGTCTTGACACTCAAACATACAAATCTATTTATTTTAAAGTTTGATGCTTGGGTAACTGAAATTCATGTCATTCCAGTTTCAAAACATTCACATCCTAGAAAGCTGGTTTGGGAGGGTTGTATTAGTCATATGTAATCCTGCCAAGTGCTGTTGACATATTTCTGCAGAGCCAGGCTGTTGACCCAGAGACCTTCCCCGGCCAGGACTCCAGCATTCTGATGGAGCAGAAGGCTCCGGTGTTCTCCCAGCAGTACGCGGCACAGGCCCAGATGGTGCAGGGCAGCTACGCCCCCATGCAGGACCCAAGTTTCCACCCCATGGGGCAGCGGCCGGGGTACGCAGCCCTGCGCATGCAGCCCCGGCCTGGCCTCCGGCCCGCTGGCATCATGCAGAACCAGCCAAACCAGCTGCGGCTCCAGCTGCAGCACAGGCTCCAGGCGCAGCAGGTACGTCCTCTTCCGTGCCCGGTTCCGTGCTGGCACCGGCACCGCTCTTCAGCAGAGTCTCCTCACTGGCAGCTTCCTCTGACTAGATCATGTCTGAAGTATGCAGCCTGTTGTATTGTCACAGAACCACAGAACATTAGGGATTGGAAGGGATCCCAAAAGATCATCCAGTTCAGCAGCATCACCTAGATCCAGTTGCACAGGAACATGTCCAGGCAGGTTTTAAACATCTTCAGAGAGGGAGACTCCACAACCCCCTGGGCAGCCCCTTCCAGTGCTCTGGCACCCTCACTGCAAAGAAGTTCCTTCTCAGATTGATGTGGAACCTCCTGTGTTCCAGCTGACACCCACTGCCCCTTGTCCTATCATCAGATGCCCCTGAGCAGAGCCTGGCTCCATCCTCCTGACACCCACCCTTCACATATTTATCAACATTAATGGGGTCACCCCTCAGTCTCCTCTAAGCTGAAGAGCCCCATCTCCGTCAGCCTTTCCTCATCAGGGAGATGCTCCCCTCCATCATCTTTTCTTTTGTTGTTTATTTTCTAAAAACAGTGGGTGTAATTGTTGTTGTTTGTCCATGTTTTTCCCTTAGAATCGGCAGCCGCTGATCAATCAGATCAGCAGTGTCTCCAATATGAACCTGTCTTTGAGACCTGGAGTCCCGACACAGGTGAGAAAAGCAGCATGTTTTCTAAAAACAAGAACTGCTTTGGTTTCTGCTGTCCCCCCACAATCAAACACAGTATTTATGCTTTTTTTATCAATTCTAAAGCTTGAATCCAAATATGACAGGATGTATAATGAGGAAGACTTTCACTGTTTTATTTCTGAGAGTCTTTTCCATATTTACGTGGGTAGGTGCTTGTCTACTGGAGGTAGGGTATAACTTGATCGTTGACAGCTGCTGCTGTCACAAAGCCATTTGGGTTTGTTTGAATGAGCAGTTACAGACTGGTGCAACATGAAACACTGCTTTGGTTGGTGACTCCTGCAATGTGGGAAGTCCTTCCCAGCAGAAGTGTCAGTGGGATTGTTTTCTCTCCTTTAATATTGTTACTAGTTTTGTGGTGGGGGAGAAAAAGAACTGCAGTCTTGCCAGGTTGCCTTAGAAGGGATTATTGATGGGTGGTGGTGCTGATTGTGCTTGCAGGGCCCCATCAACGCACAGATGCTGGCGCAGAGGCAGCGGGAAATCCTGAGCCAGCACCTGCGGCAGCGGCAGATGCAGCAGCAGCAGGTGCAGCAGCGGACGCTGATGATGCGAGGGCAGGGCTTGAGCATGACGCCCAGCATGGTGGCCACCGGTGGCATACCAGCAACCATGAGCAATCCGCGGATCCCGCAGGCGAACGCACAGCAGTTTCCGTTCCCTTCCAACTACGGTACTGATTCCATCCTCCAAGCGTGTGTCAGCAGTTGTTGCTCCCCACTGTCCCCTGCCCAGGGCTGAGTCCAAGCCTCTCTCCCTCAGCTCTTTGCCTGGCTCCTTGGGAGCAGTTTTGTTTGTGTGTTGTCCAAAGGCGTGTACCGCTTCGTTCTGGGGGTGCAAGGGGCAGTCACCTCCACAGTGTTATTTGTTATGCAGCTTCTTTAAGTTCTGATGATCCAGCACAGCATCACGGAATCACAGAACATTAGGAATTGGAAGGGATCCCAAAAGATCATCCAGTTCAGCAGGATCACCTAGATCCAGCTTCACAGGAACACGTCCAGGCAGGTTTTAAACATCTCCAGAGAAGGAGACTCCACAACCTCCCTAGGCAGCCCCTTCCAGGGCTCTGTCACTCTCATTGTGAAGAAGTTCCTTCTCATATTGATGTGGAACCTCCTGTGTTCCAGCTGACACCCATTGCCCCCTGTCCTAGCATCAGATGCCCCTGAGCAGAGCCTGGCTCCATCCTCCTGACACCCACCCTTCACGTATTTATCAACATTAATGAGGTCACCCCTCAGTCTCCTTTTTTTCAAGCTAAAGGGACCCAGCTCCCTCAGCCTTTCCTCATCAGGGAGATGCTCCACTCCCCTTCATCATCTCTGTGCCTCTGTGCTGGCCTCTCTCCAGCAGCTCTGTGTCCTTCTGGAACTGAGGGGCCCCAAACTGGACACAATATTCCAGATGCAGTCTCACCAGGGCAGAGTAGAGGGGGAGGAGGACCTCTTTCAATCTGCTAACCACCCTCCTTCTGATCCTCCCCAGGATGCCATTGGCCTTCCTGGCCACAGATTTATAGACAGAAGCAACATGTCTTCTTTGTAGTTGGAACTGCAGTTTCTGGGGAAGAAAGAAAGTAAAAATCCCTTCCCACTGTTTTTTCTTTTGCTCTACAGAAGAGAGAAATCACTTCTGTGATTAGGACACACATGTAGCCAATATATTTATGCAGGTTTGTTTGTAATCTTTTAATCTAGATCCCACATTAAGACACAGGTTTATAGGTTCCAGATAACATACGTAGGGCTGTGTAAAGGTGTGTCTGTAGCTATGAGCTCTTGGCTTGTTTTAATTTCAACTGTACATGGGCTGAATTTCTTGTTTTCTTTTTCAGGCATCAGTCAGCAGCCCGATCCAGGCTTCACAGGGACGAGCACTCCTCAGAGTCCACTGATGTCCCCAAGACTGGCTCATAATCAAAGCTCTATGATTCAGCAGTCTCAGGCTAATCCTGCCTACCAGTCCTCTACAGAGATGAATGGGTGGGCACAAGGGAGTATGAGTGGAAACAGGTAAATCCAGAAGAGCACCGAGCTGCACACACAGACATGTATGAAAACACAGGGTCGTGTGTGGTCTGCACTGACTTGTGGAGCTGTTTTAAGTAGTTGCTTGTTTGCTGTCAGCTCTCTTTTAGGCTAAAAGAGATTTGTTTTCTTGACGAGTTGGTTTCAATTCTGCAAAGTGAGTGCATCCACACATTGGTTTGTCTGCAGTAACTGATGAAACGCTGCGTGTCCGTAACAAACTCTGCTGCACAGTGAACTCCAGCCCCTGACAGTTCTGTGGCTGCATTTCTCCTGCCTGTGATCTTTGTGTTGTGCTCCCACACTGCTTGCTACACGACTGGATCCGCTGCGCGTGCGTTCCCTACTCATCTGGAGTTGGAACAACTGCGTATCACCTCCTGCCTTAAGTGCAGGAGTACAGTCATTAGCACTTGCACGTCCTGGTGGTCAGCATAGAACTATCATTCACCCAGAGTTTTGAGGCTGAGGCCCGTGCCCCTGTCCATACTGAAAGGGTTGGGTGCTAAACACTGTTAGAAGGCAGCAGTGAGCTTCCAGATGGCAACGAGCGGTGGAAGACAGAGCGCACAGTTGTCTCTAGCGCAGCGCTTTGGGCCTCCTGAATTTCTCAGGCTAGTCGTCCTTTCCCCACTGGTTGACAACGATTTGATAAACACCAAAAACCAGTATTTGAGTGGTGTGAGGCTGATCCAAGTAAAGTCTCCCATAAAGCATCGGGTTTAGCTCTTGTTTTCATCTTTGTCCATGCCTCTTCCTCACTGTCATCCTGAGGCATCAGGAGGAGGCTGTCATGTCTTCTGATGAGACGACAGCAGGGGCAGCTCAGGAAGACTAAATGGGAGCCTGGCTAAGTGGCAGCTTTGCAGCAAAGACATGTCAAATGTGTTTACACAAGCCACTGAGTATTCACAATGATCCATAGTGTACTGCTTCAGCCATCCAGATAACAACTTGAAAATGCAGTTGGGTGGCCTGAAAAGACATGGAACTGGAAGCAGTGGGATTTTCCAGGCTTGGTCCTGCGCCCGGAGTGCCATTGTGCTCCACCAAGTTCCCAGGTGCAAGGGCTGAGTATTAGCCCTGAAAGATTCCCTCAGTTGTGGGAAGGGAATGCCAGATCATCTAAAACAGTCGTGTCATCAGCAATAGTTCACTCACTGACCATCAGGTCGAGAGCGAGGACTAGAAATGACTGACATGGAATCAGCAAAGTGGCCTTTAGGGAATGCAAAGAGGTCTCTGGTACAAATACCAACATGGAATCATTAGGGATTGGAAGGGACCTCAAAAGATCATCTAGTCCAGTCGCCCTGCCACAGCAGGATCACCTAGACCAAGTCACACAGGAACACATCCAGGTGGGTCTTAAACGTCTCCTTCCTGGTGGGAATGCATTTGACATTGAATCAAATCTGGGCTGAGATCTTCAGCAGTTACTCTGCCTTAAGTAGAGAAGTTTCTGGAATGAGTTCCAACATAATGGGAATGCATTTGACACAGAGTAAAGTCTGGGCTGAGATCTCCAGCAGTTACTCCTCCTTAAGTTGTTCTGCAAGTACCTTGAAGGAACATAGAGGGAAATGATCGTAGACTTGATGTGGTTTCTTGTAGTGATACGTTTTCCAAACCTTACCCTAAGGTGTAGTAACTGCCTGTCTGTGTTTGTGAGCCCACTTGTCGTAGGTGTACATGCACATCTGGGATTTGTACGTGCCTCTCTTGCAACAGAAAGCAAGCTAGCTCCACCAGATGAAATTTCAGATGGACAGCCCTGTACTGAGCGAACAACGGAGGGAGAAAACGGTGTCTTCCTTCCCCTCCAAAAGCTACTTTCCCAAACATCCCCCAAATACGTTCACAGCCCATGGAGACGGCTAGTTGCCCGTCACTGCGCACACACGACTGGTTTATACTCAGCTGTGTGTTCACGGGCAGACAGGCAGTTTTCTACACAGGCATGAGACCAAAATCTATTCCTTAATGTAGCTGCAGAGCAGCTCTTCGTGTGAAGTGGGAATAAATGACAGTATGTGCAAACTCCAGCTTAGGATGCATCAGGAAGAGAGCAGTTTCTTAGTAGCTCCAGCGTTCTGACACGTTGCTTTTTCCATTCCTTGCTGCAGCATGTTTTCACAACAGTCCCCGCCACATTTTGGTCAGCAAGCAAGCACCAGCATGTACAATAGTAACATGAACATCAGTGTGTCCATGGCAACCAACACAAGTGGTGTGAACAACATGAACCAGATGACAGGGCAGATCAGCATGACCTCAGCGACCTCTGTGCCTACATCAGGGTTGTCCTCCATGGGTTCTGAGCAGGTGAGAATTTCAGGATGTGAGATGGCAGCTAGAGGGTTTGCTCTGACATTCAGCAGTACCAGGCAGTAGGCATTCAGTTTAACAAGTGTCGTGTCCGGGCACCTTCATGAGCAGAAGGCCTGCGTATTTTTGTGGTGCAGTACATGTAACATAGGGTGCTGAATCCATCAGTAGGAACCTGTTCTTTGCTGCTGAGAGGAGATTTACACCATTTTGAGGCTGCCACTTAGGACCTGGAATAAGGAGAAGATCACTTCTGTATGTCACCCTGATGTTACCTCATGTAGTAGGTGCGTAATGTACCACCACCGTCCTGGGGTGGGTCAGAAGGGAGGTGGTGAGCAGATCGAGAGAGGTTCTCCTCCTCCTCTAGTCTGTTCTGGTCAGACCACAGCTGGAATATTATGTCCAGTTCTGGGCCCCTCAGTTCCACAAGGACACGGAAGTGCTGGAGAGAGCCCAGCACAGAGCCACAGAGGTGATGGGGGGAGTGGAGCATCTCCCCGCTGAGTAAAGGCTGAGGGAGCTGGGTCTCTTGAGCTTGGAGAAAAGGAGCTTGAGGGGTGACCTCATTAATGTTGATGAATAGTTGTTTAGGAAAGGACATTTCCCTGGTTAACACTTGTCTTTCTCCAGCTGCTTGCAAGCAGAAAAATAACTGTCACCAAAACTAAGTCAGTAGTCAGGCTTTGAAAAAACACGGCAGAGGTTTGCAAACAGAAGATGATGTGTGTCATTGAGGCTAGGGAAGTTGTTACGTGTTCTCTTTCAGGTGTGTCCTCTTTGGGTAATACTGACCTAATGTAGTAAAATATGCAGGGTATCAGAAATTAAGTTGTTCTGGACTGTGAGGCAGAATGAGTCAAACGCACGCTGGGCAAGAAGGGTGTTCAGCTGCTACAGTCACTTTTCTGACTGCAGTGTCATCTCACAAGTAGACTTGGCTATATGCATGGAGCTTGTAATCCTTCTCTTTGGTTTCCACATTGCTTGCAGTGCACTTTCTGATACGTTCTCCTTGGTATCTCCTTCCCAATAGGTTAACGATCCTGCTATGAGGGGAGGCAATCTTTTTCCAAACCAGCTGCCTGGAATGGATATGATAAAGCAGGATGGAGATGCAGCGCGGGTAAGAAATGGCACACGTAGGCCTCCAGAGTCTAACGGATGCAGGGTCTTTGTACTGAAGGGAGGGTGCCAGGAGGATGGAGCCAGGCTCTTCTGGAAGGGATGCAGGGTCTTTGTACTGAAGGGTGGGTGCCAGGAGGATGGAGCCAGGCTCTTCTGGAAGGGATGCAGTATCTTTACACTGAAGGGTGGGTGTCAGGAGGATGGAGCCAGGCTCTTCTGGAAGGGATGCAGTATTTTTACACTGAAGGGTGGGTGCCAGGAGGATGGAGCCAGGCTCTTCTCAGTGTCATCTAATGATAGGACTAGGGGCAGTGGGTGTGAGGTGGAACACAGGAGGTTCCACACAAACATACTTACAGAGTTAAAAGGACCTAGGGTAATAGTAATGAAGTTTTTTATGATTTCTTTTATCCTGCTTTTAGTGACATCTGTGTTAAGTTTGTTTACATCCCACTAGCGTTACTGAAGTGAACTGGCAGGGGCTTCCCAGGGAGGATGTGGAGTCTCCTTCTCTGGAAACATTTAAAGCCCACCTGGAGATGCTCATGTGTGACTGGATCTAGGGGATCCTGCTGTGGCGGGAGGATCGGACTGGGTGATCGTCCGAGGTCCCCTCCAGTCCGTAATGGTCTGTGAGTCTGTGACAGACTCTGGAGTTGTCGCGGTGTGTCCGAGTGACCGAGCAGCCCCTCCTCAGGGGGAGGGGGTTTCGTGTGGTCGTTTCAATCGGCGTCCTACGACAAAGCCGGCGCAGCGAGGCCCGACGCGAAGCGGAGCCCAGCGCCCCCTACCCCTGCCCGCCCCGAGAGCGGGACCCGCGCTCCGCCCTCCGCGCTGACGTCACTGGCGGGGCGCTGGCCGTGGGGGCGGGGGCTGTGAGCGCGGCGGGCGAGCGGCGCCATCTAGCGGCTGCCCGTTATCTCTGCAGGTGTCGTTTTGTGCATCCCAGCATCGCAGATCATTGGGGATTGGAAGGGACCTCCAGAGATCATCCAGTCCAGTCCCCCTGCCACAGCAGGATCCCCTAGATCCAGTCACACAGGAACATGGCCGGGCAGGTTTTAAACATCTCCAGAGAAGGAGACTCCACAACCCCCTGGGCAGCCCCTGCCAGGGCTGTGTCACCACCACCAGGAAGAAGGTCCTTCTCAGACTGATGTGGAACCTCCTCTGTTCCAGCTCACACCCACTGCCCCTTGTCCTATCACCAGATGCCACTGAGCAGAGCCTGGCTCCATCCTCCTGACACCCACCCCTCACATATTTATCAACGTTGATGAGGTCACCCCTCAGTCTCCTTTCCTCCAAGGTCAAGAGACCCATCTCCCTCAGCCTTTCCTCATTAGGGAGCTGTTCCACTCCATCACCTTTGTGACTTTGCACTGGACTCATCCAGCAGTTCTGTGTCCTTCTGGAACTAAGGGGCCCAGAACTGGACATAATATGGTCTGAGTATGGAGAGTAGAGGAGGAGGAGAACCTCTCTCAGTCTGCTAACTGCCTCCCTTCTGATCCACCCCAGGATGCCACTGGCCTTCTTGGCCACAAGGGCACATTGCTGGTATGGCTGGAAACACAGGTGCGTTGTCTCAGGCTACACAAAAAAATAATGCAGCTTTATAAATTCACACAAATGTTCAGGTTTGAAGTCCTGATTACCCCGTTGTAGAATCAATAGTCCACACTGCAGTCCAGCAGCCAGCTCTCATTCCTCTGTCTACCTTCACTATCTCAGATGGACAAACTAATTTGGTTTTCTCCAATTTATCTCTTTTGTTTGTTTGTTTTCAGAAGTATTGCTGACCGTGAGCGTGGTTCAGTTGCTCCTTTCTTCAGCTGACTGAGCTTATGGCCCCAAATCCTTACCGGATGAAGAGCTGCATCTGTTTGTCATGACCCAGCTGAGCTGCCAGCACCGGTGGTGGCTATCTGCTGCTGACAGGACTCAACCCTGCCTTCGTGAGGGGAGCTGGGTGGTCACAGCTGAAGAGCAGCCTCTTCTTTGACAGCCTGAAGTTAGCACACAGACAGTTGCCCAGTCTGTTCTCTGCATTCACCTTAGTGCAACTTAGATCTCTCCTGCAAAGTAAACGTTAACAGGCAATTTTCATAAACCATGTCAGATTGAATGTATTTAAATGTATGTATTTAAGGAAAACCAACCATGTTCCTTCTTGTTCTGTTTCTGTTCTGAGCCCTTTGGTTTTACTGCTTTGTTATCCCTGGCTTCTTTCATTCTGGTGCAAAGGATTCAGTTACATCTGAAGACTAGCGGTTTAGACTAAGGCCTGCGTGTTGGCACAGAGAGGAGGCGTGGAGGAGGTGTAGAGGTGAGGTCTGGTACATGGAGAGACCCCCTCAATGAGCACGTTCCACTGACAACAAGTCAGAGATGCTGCTCGATATCCTATACAGAGAGAACAGCAGACTGGCTGTCTGGAGATACTCTCTGTTCTGTGCAGAAACAACACAGAAACCTCTGCAGAACAATGTCGAATGGGGCTGAGGTTGTAAAGCAGAGTAGAACTACCCTGTGAGTCTTTCACCTGCCTCTCCCACCTTCCTCCTCTGTCTACCAGGATAAAAAAAACACTTTACCCATTTATTTCCTTAGGTCTGCTTGCAGCGATCCGGATGGGCAGCTGCTGGATGCTGACCAGCACAGTCCAGTGGCTGGTGCACGCTCTGTTTAGTGGCAGAATTGGTGCAGAGCATCCCAGGAGCTCCAGATGCCTGCTTTAGAGCCACGACACTTTGTGGCTCACGCCCCCCGGCCTCGAAAGTAGCGATCCCCGTACCGTCTGTAGCAGATTTCCCTACGTCCTTCACCACAGCCGAGCGTTTCCGGTTCTTTTAAAGCAGTGTGGACTGCAAGGATGTTTTGTAAGGTACCTAAACCCCCCGTTTCTATGTCAACAAGCAATAACTTCCAAACCTTGAAGTGTTTCACTCGTATACCTTTGTGAGATATACGTGTTGTGGAGTTGATTCCGAATGAGGTACTGCAGTATTAAATTAGATCCCTTCTTACCCGCGTGCGTCTCCTGGAACAGTGTTTTGTAAAGGATCACAATGCCTTGACCAGCCCCAGCCTGTAGGCTTGAGACCTCTCGTTTTCTAAACCTTGTGATTCTGCTCGGAGCGTCGCTTCACGAACGTGTGGCTGCTGTAGGAACCGGCTCTTGGGTTTTGTATGTTTCTATCCTTTCGTAATCAGTCTTTACCAAGCAGGCCTGTTGGGTTTGGTTGGGTTGTTCTCTTGCCCTCGCTTGCTGAAATGCTGAGAAATTGATGGCTTTGA
Source organism: Rhinopomastus cyanomelas (assembly GCA_013400115.1). Classification (NCBI taxonomy): domain Eukaryota; kingdom Metazoa; phylum Chordata; class Aves; order Bucerotiformes; family Rhinopomastidae; genus Rhinopomastus; species Rhinopomastus cyanomelas. The sequence continues at coordinate 67,349 of VXBP01007004.1, read as the reverse complement.
CCACCGTTTTGTTTCCACTGACCCCAAATCTGACAGGAGAGCAAATTTGTTGTTGTCATGTGAAATGGAACGAATTTTCTAACAGCAGTCATTGCCGCTTGGGAGTGAAGTGTTTAGATGCTGCTGCAGTGGAACTTGGTTTGGTTCTCATGTGGGAGTTAAAACAGAAACTGCTGTCCTGAAGGATAAATCTGATGAGGAGAGGCTGAGAGAGTTGGGGCTGTTTAGTTTGAGGAGGAGGAGGCTGAGGAGAGACCTCATCGCCCTCTACAACTATCTGAAAGGTCACTGTAGAGATGCTGGTGCTGGTCTCTTCTCACGGGGAATTAGTGACACCAAAGGGAAGGGCTTCAAGCTCTGAGGGGAGACCTTGTCGCTCTCTACGACTATCTGAAAGGATGTTGTAGAGACGTTGCTGCTGGTCTCATCTCACAGGGATTTAGTGACATGAGAGGGAAGGGCTTCAAGCTCCAACAGGGGAGGTTTAGATTGGACATCAGGAAAACATTCTTCATAGAGTGATTGAGTGATCAGGTACTGGAATGGGCTGCCCAGGGTGGTGGTTGAGTTCCCATCCCTGGATGAGTTTAAAAGCCGCTTAGATGTGGTGTTGGGGAATCTGGTTTAGGGGTGACCTTGTAGAGTGGGGTTGATCGTTGGACTTGCTGATCTCAAGGGTCTTTTCCAGCCTGAATGATTCTGTGATTCTATGATCCATTGAAGTTGAGGAAAATACGACAAAGGCGGTTTGAAACAGGATGTTTGTGCGAATCCTTCTGGTGAAAGCCCGGGAAATGTCCAGCTGGGGTTGTCTCTAAGGAAGGTGGTGCCACCATTCTGGAGAAAGGACATTTTTCACCTGTCACAGTTCTGTTACTAAACTCAAACATTATCACAGAATCATCATGGCAGGAAACTCCTGCCAGGAGCACAAAGTCCAGCCCTCATCCCAGCAGCTCTCTAACCCCTAAACCATGGCCTCAAGGGCTCTAGCTACTCGGTTCTTAAACACCTCCAGGGACGGGGACTCCACAGTTGAGGCATCTCCTTAACTGCTGGTGGGAAACCAAACTGTCAGCCCCGAGCTCCGCAGCCTCATTGCTACAGATTTGTGTTAAATTTGCATTTCCAAAAAATTACCTGTGTGGGAAATGTATGAATTTGAAGGTATTCACCTCGCCCACCACAAAGTCTAAGTGTGTCTTCAAGTAGTTTTGTCTCCACCCCACTGTTTCTTAACCGTAAACTCTGCAGATTTGTTTTTGTGGTGGACAGAACAGTTTGTATTTGTCCTGTTCCACGACAGACCCGCAAACCTTTATCATCTGTAGTGATTGTGATACTTCCAGTACCCACCTGGCCATGTTCCTGTGCGACTGGATCTAGGGGATCCTGCTGTGGTGGTGGGATTGGACTGGATGATCTTTCGAGGTCCCTTCCAACCCCCGATGTTCTGTGAGTCTGTGATTCTCCATCCATTGCCATTTGCAAAGAGAGGAGATGGTACCGATCGCTTGGCTCCGTTTGAGTTCCTCATGACTTTGTCTTCTAACGAAAGAGAGCAAAAGTGAGCGAAGGAATCTTCTGATCATATTGATCGCTATAGAAACAAGAGAAGCCAAACCGATTCCCCTCCTCATCCACGTGTCACCCTGCGTGCGGTGGATTTCTCGGAGAAAGCACTGGGGGTGTGTTGAGTTAACCGGCGTTCTCCTCGCGTCGCTGTCTGTAGGCAAGGTGTGAAAAACAACCGCGGCCCCGCGGCTGGCCGGCTCGCGGGAAGCGCCAGCCCCGCGGCGAGCTGTTCCGCCGCGGCCCGTGCGTTCGTACCCGACTGCCGACCCGCGCCGGCATCCCTTTGGGCTCGAGTTAATTCCAAGCAATGTTTTTGCAGTTTCTACAGTGCATTTTTTAACCTTTGTTTGAACAAGCGGAATTCCTATGGGGCTTCACCGGATTCAGAGGGGCGGCGCAGCTCCACTCGCAGAACCCAAAGATACTCAATCAGTTTTGAAATGCAACTTAAGCCATTACCCGTGGGTGTGAATCCCAGACGTTTTCTAGTCTTTGTACGGTAGTCTGCTGCCCGAGAGCAGAAGCGTTCTCTGCACAACAGGAAATCGACTGTAGTGGCTTTGATTTCGACTAGACTTTCCTCCCTGGTGTTCCTCCTTCGTAGACTGAAACCGACCCATTTCAGTTTCTTACTACAGGTAAAAGCTACGTGCAAGAACCTCAAGATGCTAAACTCTAGCATAATGCCTTAGATCTGTTTTTAAGTCTTGTATATTCCTACCTAGCTGTCCGATGTATTATATTTGTATAGTGACTTGTGTACAATTCTGGAACAAGCTGCGTCATCACTCGCTCTCTCTGTTGGCTCCGTAGAGGCGACGACGACGATGATGACGGACAGATTTTTTTTCAAGCATTTGCTGTCATTGAGGTTTTTTTTTTCTGTTTCCCTTGATGTCATTTGTGGTTTTTATTTGTACAGTTCCTCACGAAGTTGCATCTGAGATGTGTGTATATGAAAAGAGTATCCAAGGGGTAAAATTAAGCAATATATAAACTATGTTTTTCTTCAGGAGAAAGCTTACAGTGTTTTCAGGTTGTGATTTATTTTCCAAACGGAGTTGACTATGGACATGACTTTGTTCACCGACGTTGGTGTTTGTACTTCTAGTGTGAGCAGTTTATGCAAAAGTAGATATATTCAGAGAAATTTAAGAGAACATTTATGCAAGTTAATATTGCTTTGCCGATGCTATTTGCTTATTTGATGTTAAATAATGCTATTGTAAATAAAGAATTATGTTGTTATTGCATCATTTAATAAATTGTAATGCCTTCGGGTTTTACATGGCCTTAGAGATGTCAACGTGGTTCCTTTGTCGTCGTCTGTGAGTCCTCACTGACTCACAGAAGGGTCTGAGATGCAGTGATCAGTTTCAATAGCAGTGCTCGATCTAGGGGATCTTGTTGTGCTGAGGGGATTGGACTAGTCGAGGTCCCTTCCAGTGAAGGTCGGGGCCAAAAACACGTGGCAGGGCTAGCACCTCAAAATTGTTTTGGTTTGTACAGAGCTGCTCCCCAGTCTCAATGAGCAAAGGCATGCCATCTGGGTTCCCAGACGTTCCCAAGCAAGAGCCTGAGCATGCCAGCCGTGAGGTGAGTGGGGGTGGGACTGGCTGCTTCCCTGCCTGGCAGTCCCCGGGGTGGGGGGAGGCCCAGGCACAGCCCCACTGAGCTGGGGCTGTGAAGCTGGGTGTAATGGTGGGGTTCCACTGCCTGCTGGGATGGCTCTGCACGGACACATTTCTGCTCCCACACCTCTCCCCGAGGTCAGGACTGTTTTCAGGTAATAGCACGCCTTTAACCTCTGAGGCGATGAAGGCTTCTGAAGACTGTCCCTGATAGAGCAACATCGACACCTTGAGCCCTCTCCTGCAGGGTCAAGGACCAGATGGCTGCATGTCCAGCTCTAGGCAGGTTCTGACCTAGATGGGGTGTGGGAAAATCCAGCAGAAGCCCAGTGTCCAGCAGAGTACCAACAAGGCAGCTCCAAGCTCGGAGGAGGTCTGTGAAACCTGCGTGGGCTGAGAGGCTGCTGCTAGCGGTGCGTTCAGGTCACCGGAGCTTCGGAGGGGTTTTTTGACTTTACCTCAGGTTCACTCCTGCAGCAGCCAAGAGACTGCGCCCAGTGCGGCAGAGGAGTGCGGAGGCTCGCTGGCGAGGCGCTCACCCACCTCCCGCGGGGGCTGCTTCTTCGCTGGAAGCATCTCTGCCCGCACCCCGGCCCCGCGCTCGACGGAGAGGTGCAGTCCATCGGCAGGTGGTGGTGGGGTCCGCCGGCGTCTCCCTCGACGTGAGGAGTGGCCGCAGCCCCGCCCCCGAGTAAGGTCGCCTGTCGGGCCAGCATCTTTGCCCTCCCCTGCGGCTGCGCGACCCCCGGGGCGGGCCGCCCCCGCCTGCTCTCCCCCCCGCCTCTGTCCTCCTCGGGCCCATATAGAGCTGCGGGGAGCCACCGGCTGCCGACCACTCGACGGCACCGGTCAGCTGAGGGCAGCGAAGGGCGGCTCCCGCGCACCCATCCCGCTCCGCAACGGGACGCGCCCCGCCGGCGGCACCCAGGTGGCTGCCCGGGCTGACATGGCTCTGCCCCTGGCCAGCGAGTCGGTCGCCGGAGACAGCGGAGACGTGCTGGGCATGAGCTCTGCCAGCCTCGCAGCCTACTACCCCCCCTTCTTCCCTCCCGCCCAGTACTTCGAGGTGCTTCCCGACTTCTTGCAGCCGCCGAAATCTTCGGTGCCCCCGTCACCGCCGCTGCCTCCCTTCACCTTCAGCAGGGTCGCCACCTTCCTGAGCCAGCCGCCCCCGCTCTCCGCCGAGCCTTTCCGCGGCCTCCCTCTGCCCGTCTACGCCGAGCCGCCGGCGCCCTTCTCCCCCTGGGAGGACTCGTCCTGCGGGGCGGCGACCTCGCGTTCGCCCCCGCCGTCCTACCCGAGCGCCCCGCGCAGGGCTGGCTGCGACCCGAGCGGCGGCGGGGCGGCGGGGCCGAGCTGCAGGTACCACTTCACCGAGGAGGAGCTCAACGCGGTGTTGTACGGGGCGCTCCGGAGCAGCCAGCTGGTCGGGAGCCTCCACGCCACCTCGGGGCTCTGGGTACCACCCGCCAGCCCCGGTAAGGGCTACCTCCGGCGTGAGGCGACGGCTGCGGGTGGGGCGCTGGGCAGAAGGTCGCTCCTTGCGGCCGGGTGTGCGGTGGGGCTTGAGACAGGTCCCCAGGCGGGGGTGCAGACGGGCCCGCGGCAACGAGGCTCACAGGACGTCGCCAGGCAGGGCCACGTCGGGCTTCCTTCTTCTCGCGGTTTTCTTGCGTTGCGAGCCGCCACCGGGAAACATTCGGCGGGGTCATTCGACCTGCGGACGCTGCCAAGGGCTGCAGGACCCCCTCCCCTCTGTCCTGCTTGAAGAAGGGGTCCTCCCTCTATCGCAGGTGGTGCGGATTCCTCCTTGGCCCCGCTGCTCGACCGGGACTCGCTGCAGCTTCCCGAAGGTAGGCGCTGCCTGTGTACCCTCCTCTCGCCTTTGCCGTGGCCGAGCCGCTTCTAGCCCACCCTGTCCCCCGCCAGGGCTGTCGGTGCTGCGGGTAGCCTGCGGGAACGTATCTCACCTCGGAGTCTTCTGCACCGACCCCATCCCCAAAGGAGTTCGCTTCGGCCCTTTCCGAGGCAAAGTGGTCAACACCAGCGAGATCAAGACTTACGACGACAACTCGCTGATGTGGGAGGTATTGGAAGCAGCACCGGGCTCCCCCTGCACCCCGCTACGCGCGGCTGGGGCGAGGCTCCCGGCCGTCCCTCTCCCGTCGCCTGCGAGAGGGATGCGGGCCCCCACCCCCGGCGCTTGAGATTCAAGCGAGGGACGTGTCTGCCAAACGCGATTCGGTTCTCCCTGCTCTGCAGATCTTCGAATACGGTCGCCTGAGCCACTTCATAGACGGGAAGGGGGCCTGCGGCAACTGGATGTCCTTGGTGAACTGCGCCAGGTTCCCCGAGGAGCAGAACTTGACGGCCATCCAGTGCCAAGGGCAAATCTTCTACGAGACCTGCAAGGAAATCTTGCCCAACCGGGAGCTGCTGGTGTGGTACGGCGATTGCTACGTGCAGTTCCTGGGCATCCCCATCAGCCTGGACGGCACGCCCGAGGGGGAGAGACCCTCGCTGCACCCCGAAGGTGAGCATCCCCGTGTCCCCGCGCTCGGCACTGCCCCTCATGCCCATGGACCGGCATCAGATTCCCGAAAGGCAGGTGAAGGAATCCGGGCTCCGCTTTAGTCCCGCTGTGCTACCCCGAGCCTTTCCCAGACCCCGTGGTGAGTCTGTGCCGGGACGTGCTCTGGGGCGGCGGTTATCCCAGGGCTGTGCCGGCCCCTCGCTCTCCCCTTCCAGCACCGCAAGGCAGCCGCCTCCCCTCGCCGCTGGGGAGTCCGCTGCCAGCCCGGAGCAGGAGGGCACCGGCTTTCCCTTCCCAAGTCGAGTTTCCTCGGGGGTTTAAAGTGGTCGTCTAGCGATGCTCCGTGGGTCTCGTGTGAAACGCGCGGCGGTGCCGGGCTGAGCTCGCCTCGGCTCCCTCGCCCGCGAACGCGCAGTCCCGCTCTGGGAGGAGAGGGCCTTTTGTTTCGGTCCCGTTTTACCCCAACGATTGACCTCCTGACATTTTCCGTGCAATTCAGAAGACGGCAAACGCGGCGGGTTGAAATCTTTCCGATCCAAGCTTCTGCAAGCTGAGGTCGCTTGCCGAAGGAATGCCCACGGGGGGTTGTGGAGTCTCCTTCTCTGGAGACGTTTAAAACCCACCTGGATGTGCTCCTGTGCGACTCGATCTGCTGTGGCGGGGGGATTGCGCTGGACTAGATGATCTTTGGAGGTCACTTCCAATCCCTAACGCTCTGTGAGTCCCTGGAGGCGTTTAAAACCCGCCTAGACGGTCCTGTGCGGCTGAATTTGCTGCGGCGGGGGGATTGGACTAGATGATCTTTCGAGGTCCCTTCCACTCCCTAATGTTCTGTGATTTAGTCAATTGCTCAGTCAGTGTTAAGGCTCAAACCGGTTCATTTCATTAAAGGCAGGAAAGGGAGATGCGGAAGCGTTTGGAACCCCCCCCACCGTGTTCCTAAATTCAGCCGTTGAGAGCAGTTTGAAAGGCGAATTAAAACATTTTACTTCGTTGTTCTCTCTAGAAGAATAGATTGAGAAAACGTGCAAATTCGTTTTGCTTGTGGGGATGGAGGTAAAATTGGGGAACAGCGATAGAGGTAAAATTGGGGAACAGCGATAGAGGTAAAATTGGGGAACAACAGCGATGGAGGTAAAATTGGGGAACAATAGGTCTAGAGGATCCTGCTGTGGCAGAGGGATCGAACTAGATGGTCTTTCCCTTCCAGTCGCTGATGTCCTGCGATCCCGTGAGACGCCTCATGTCTGACTGCGCGGGTTTCTCACGCGTTTTCTCTCGCTGTTAATCGGGCTGAGCCCATGAAGTCCCCTGTGCTGGAGTCGGTAGCCAGAACCAGTAACTCTGCGGGGCTGTGTGCTCGGTCATTTCCGTTCCTCCGTTAGAGAAAGAAGGGCGAGTGGAGCGGTGCGAACGACCCGACGTGAGGCTGTGCGCTCGGTTCTTCCCTTAGGGAAGGGCGAGTGGGGCGGTGCGACCCGATGTTTAGAAGCCGCTTAGAGTGTGATGTTGGGGGATCTGGTTTAGGGCTGAACGTGTAGAGGAGGGTTGACGGTGGGACTCGATGAGCCGGTGAGGGGGTCTTTCCCAACGTGAGTGATTCTGTGACTCTGTATTTAAAGAAATCTATTCCCCGTCGCTGCCCTCCCGGCGACTTGAAATTCCCGACTGAGTTACCGGCTCTGAGGGGAGCAAATCTTCCATTAGCCAGCCCCTTTTGCTGTGCTCCCGTGGTGGGGAGGGGGTCTCACTTCTTCCTATCGGTGGAGTCTCCTTCTCTGGAGACGTTTAAAACCCGCCTGGATGTGCTCCTGTGTGGCTTGGTCTAGGTGATCCTGCTGTGGTGAGGGGTTTGGACTGGGTGATCTTTGGAGGTCCCTTCCAATCCATAGTGTTTTGTGGGGGCTGGACTGGATGATCTTTGGAGGTCCCTTCCAATCCCTGATGTTCTGTGATCCTGCTGTGGTGGGGGGGTTGGAGTGGATGATCTTTGGAGGTCCCTTTCGATCTCTAATGTTCTGTGGTGCAGAAGGAGCCGAGGAGAGCTTTAAGTGCGAGCGCTGCGGCAAGGTGTTCGCCTACAAGTACTACCGGGACAAGCACCTCAAGTACACCCGCTGCGTGGACAAGGGGGACCGCAAGTTTCCTTGTCACCTTTGTAACCGGTCCTTCGAGAAGAGAGACAGGCTGAGGATTCATATTCTGCACGTCCACGAGAAGCACAGACCTCACAAGGTGAGCCTGCTCCTGGTCCCTCCGCAGCTACTGCCTCTTCCCCGGGGCTGCAGGGGTGGGTAATAAACCAGTCTTGTCCGAAGCAAGATGTTGCTGCTGCTGCTGCTGTTCCCCCTCCTCCAGCTGTCCTGGCAGCTGGCTGGTGGAACCACTCTGCCTGCACAGGAAAGGTTCAGCTTGTGGATCCTGCTGTGGCAAGGGGTTGGACTAGATGGATCACTCGAGGTCCCTTCCAATCCCTAATGTTCTGTGAACTTGTGACAGATCATTTCTTCCAAACTTATTCTTGACATATAATACATTTAATATTTTAATTAATTATTATTGATAGTATGAATTTATTTTCAAATCATTTCTGAGCATGTTAAAATTGCACTGAGCCCACGCAAGGAGCTCAAATCGGTTCAGCGCTCCCTGGGTTTGGTTTCGTCGTGTCAGACTTTTGTTCTGCCTCTGCTGTCGTGATCCTCCTCCTAACTTTTCATCCTCTCTTCTTCCCTCCAGTGCTCAGTGTGTGGGAAGAGCTTTTCTCAGTCCTCCAGCCTGAACAAACACATGAGGGTTCACTCCGGGGAGCGCCCCTACAAGTGTGTCTACTGCAATAAGGTGAGGGGTAGCCCTGGCTTGTCCGCCCGTGGCTCAGGTGTTGCCCCTGTTCTTTTGGAGTGTGGTGAACAGATCTGGCCAGCAAGCTGAGCCCCAGACTGTGCACGCTCGCCGTGAGGGGACAAGAGTGCTGAGCTGCAGCTGGCCATGGGGGTCTCCTTTGAGGCAGACCATGAGCTCAGTGGCATCTAGTGATGGGACAAGGGGCAGTGGGTGTGAGCTGGAGCACAGGAGGTTCCACACCAATGTGAGAAAGAACTTCTTCACAGTGAGGGTGACAGAGCACTGGAAGGGGCTGCCCAGGGGGGTTGTGGAGTCTCCTTCTCTGGAGACATTTAAAACCCACCTGGATGTGTTCCTGTGTGACTGGATCTAGGGGATCCTGCTGTGGCGGGGGGATTGGACTAGATGATCTTTTGAGGTCCCTTCCAACCCCTGATGTTCTGTGACTTAAGGACTTGTTCTCAGAGCGCGTTGCTTCCGATGGGCTCTGGGTGAGCAGAGCTTGGGTTTCTACCTGTGGAAACAGATTGCTTCTGGCTTGTCCCACCATGCCCACCCCTGTCCTTCCAGGCGTTCACGGCATCCAGTATCCTCCGCACCCACATACGCCAGCACTCTGGGGAGAAGCCCTTCAAGTGCAAGCACTGCGGCAAAGCCTTCGCCTCCCACGCGGCCCACGACAGCCACGTGCGCCGCACGCACGGCAAGGAGAAGGGCTGCACGTGCTCCGCGTGTGGCCAGCACTTTCCCGAGCAGGAGGACTACTGCTTCCATGTGAAGATTCATGCCACTCACTAGAGAAGAGCCCCGTGGGCACTCACCTGTGTCCTCGTCCCTGTTCGTGTGTGGTTGTGGTGTGCCCGCTGCAGGAGGTGACCCTTCAGACTCCTGGTGACCCACAAGTGCGAGTCTTTTGGTGATGCTCTGTTTGAATCCAGTGACCACAAGCCAGCAGTGTGCCCTTGTGGCCAAGAAGGCCAGTGGCACTCTGGGGTGGATCAGCACGCTGAGGGGTGGTTAGAAGGTAGAGAGAGGTTCTCCTCCCCCTCTACTCTCCCCTCTCTACCCTCTACTAGAGTAGAGATGTACTACTCCAGTACACCTAGAGTACTCTAGACGTACTCTACATCTATTCCAGATGTGGTGAGACCACAGCTGGAGTGTTGTGTCCAGTTGTGGGCCCCTCAGTTCCAGAAGGACACAGAGCTGCTGGAGAGAGTCCAGCACAGAAGGACACAGAGCTGCTGGANAAGGACACAGAGCTGCTGGAGAGAGTCCAGCACAGAAGGACACAGAGCTGCTGGAGAGAGTCCAGCACAGAGACACAGAGATGATGAAGGGAGGGGAGCATCTCCCTGATGAGGAAAGGCTGAGGGAGCTGGGGCTCTGGAGCTGGGAGAAAAGGAGCCTGAGGGGTGACCTCGTTGATAAAGATGTGAAGGGTGGGTGTCAGGAGGATGGAGCTAGTGTCATGACAGGACAAGGGCCAATGGGTGTCAGCTGCAACACAGGAGGTTCCACATCAATCTGAGAAGGACCTTCTTCCCAGTGAGGGTGACAGAGCACTGGAAGGGGCTGCCCAGAGGGGTTGTGGAGTCTCCTTCACTGGAGATGTTTAAAACCCACCTGGATGTGTTCCTGTGTGATTTGGTCTAGTTGATCCTGCTGTGGTGGGGGGATTGGACTAGATGATCTTTGGAGGTCCCTTCCAGTCCCTAATGCTCTGTGATTCTGTTCACACTGAGGGTGAACTATGAGCTCCAAACAGCCTGAGTTCACTCCCAAGACCAGTTTATCCCAGTACCTCCACAAGCCAGGCTGGAGGATGTGCAAGGAATCTGCCTGCCCTTAGGCATTTTGCCCCAGGCACAGAGAACCTGGCCACAACCTGTAAGTCTTCATCTGTGGAGGCTCTGCTGGCTGGCTGCCATAAATAACTGGGCTCTGGATGACACCCCCCAAATTACTTAATGACTAAATGACTGCGAGTGGCTTTAAAGAGCCATCGGCTGCGCGCTTGGCTTCCCATGCAGGCCGCTCATGAATCAGGGTGGTTGTTTCAGCTGATGCATCTTCTGTCCTGATGGTAGCTCTGTGCATCCTCTAAGGCCCCCCCAGGTGTCTTGTTCTGAACTATGAGCCCTCTTGGACCGTGTTGTGTGACGGGAGGCCGTGAGATGTCTTACTTGTGGTGGAAGATGCCTTTCTTGCACGTTGCAGCTCTGTGTGGAAGTCCTGATGCTGACAGTTACTACAGCGAGATGTGGGAAGGATGGAAATAAATTGCTGGAGGCTGCAGCAGGCTGTGGGTTGTCTTCTGCCTGGCACGTGTGGCTCTGAGGTGCTGGCGAGTGGGTGAAGGGCGTTTTCTGCGCGAGGCATTGAGGGGGTCAAACTGCCTCGCTGCCTCGCAGCAGCTGGCTGCCGCGGAGCTCAAAGGCTCCCAGTGTCCTGCTGGATTGGGCTGTGAGCGTCCCAGTGGCTGACCAGTAGGAGAAAAGGACCTGAGGATGCTGGTGGCCAGCAGGATGACCTTGAGGCAGCAATGGGCCCTTGTGGCCAAGAAAGCCGGTGGCATCCTGGGGTGGGTCACAAGGGGGGTGGTCAGCAGATGGAGACAGGTTCTCCCTTCCCCTCTACTCGGCCCTGGGGAGACCACAGCTGGAATCTTGTGTCCAGTTCTGGACCCCTCAGTTCCACAAGGACACGGAGCTGCTGGAGGGTGTCCAGCACAGAGCCACAGAGATGATGGAGGGGAGCATCTCCCTGCTGAGGAAAGGCTGAGGGAGATGGGGCTCTTGAGCTTGAAGGAGACTGAGGGGTGAGCTCATGAATGTTGATAAATATGTGGAGGAGGATGGAGCCAGGCTCTGCTCAGTGGCATCTAGTGCTGGGACAGTGGGTGTGAGCTGGAGCACAGGAGGTTCCACATCAATTTGGTGGAGCGAGGAGTGTGTGTGAAGCTCACAAGTGAAAATCCCCTCCCTGGTGAGACAACAGAAAGACAAAGGCAAAATCGTGGTCCCAGAGCTGAAGGGAGCAAAAGTCCTGGGCAGCAGCATCTGTTGCCTCTTGCATCTCCCCACCCTTTCCATTCCCATCCCCTGCTACCCCAGTCCCTGTCCCATTGTGCTTCCCCGGGGAGCTGGGGGCAGAGGAGGTGGTTAACTGCTGAGGAAAGACAAAAACAAACTGCAGGAGCTTAGTGAGCTAAAGATAAGGCCACAAACAAATATTGATCGGCACCAATCTGGCCGTTCAATGAGAGATCATTAACCAGGAGAGCCCCGATTGGTTGTCTCCTCCATCAGAAAGATGTCCCCAGGGTTCCTCTCCAGTTTCCTCTGCAGCAGGCACCCGGCATTGGCTTCACCCCTGTGGACACCGTCATCTTCATGGCATCTGCATTCAATGTCTTGATGTCATCTGCATACACAGGACTAACCGCAGGCCAGCCCAGCAACCCAGCAGCAGAGAGCTCCAGCGCAGCTTTGGGGTGAGAATGTCCCTGGGTCCTTCACGCTGTGGTGTTAGCTGGCTGCAAAGTGGCACTGAGAGCTGTGATTCACAGAACATTAGGGGTTGGAAGGCACCTCAAAGATCATCCAGTCCAATCCCCTGCCACAGGAGGGTCACCTAGACCAAGTCACACAGGAACATGGCCAGGTGGGCTTTAAATGTCTCCAGAGAAGGAGACTCCACAACCCCCCTGGGCAGCCCCTGCCAGGGCTCTGTCACCCTCACTGGGAAGTGGTTTCTTCTCATATTGATGTGGAACCTCCTCTGTTCCAACTGACACCCACTGCCCCTTGTCCTATCACTAGATGCCCCTGAGCAGAGCCTGGCTCCATCCTCCTGACACCCACCCTTCCCATATTTACCAACATTAATGAGGTCACCCCTCAGTCTCCTCCCAGCTCCAGAGCCCCAGCTCCATCAGCCTTTCCTCATCAGGGAGATGCTCCCCTCCCTCCACCATCTCTGTGGCTCTGCACTGGGCTCTCTCCAGCAGCTCTGTGTCCTTCTGGCACTGAGGGGCCCAGAACTGGACACAAGATTCCAGATGTGGTCTCACCAGGGCAGAGCAGAAGGAGAGGAGAACCTCTCTCCATCTGCCAACCACCCCCCTTGTGATCTACCCCGGGATGCTGTTGGCCCTCTTGGCCACAAGAGGGCGACACTGCTGGCCACCAGGACCCCCAGGTCCCTTTCTCCTGCACTGCTCCCCAACAGGTCAGTCCCCAACCCATCCTGGTCCCGGGGGTTGTTCTTGCCCACATGCTCATCTTGGTTATCAACAGAGGCGCAGTAAAGGAGAACCCCCCCGTCTGTCAGGGAAGGGAGAAGGGCCGGATCCTTGCATTCCAGTGGCAGAGAGAGACGAAGGATGTAGTCCCCAGGTCACCACTGGAGAGAAGTCAGCATGTGGAGCCCCACCTCCCCGGGGAAAGGGTGTTGAGTGAATCCTTGTGGGTTCCCTCCAAGGCTGCAGTGCTCTAAGTGCAGCGGCGATTGGGTCGTGGCGGCAGGCAGCTCCCTGAAGCCTTCTTGCCGTCCCACAAGCAAACCCACCAGCCCACCCCAGTGGCCAGGGGCAGCCCACCCCGGTGGCCAGGGGCAGCCCTCTGGCAGGCAGGTGCTGGCAGTCAGCTGAGGGGTTACCTGCATCGATTCCCTGACAGCTGTCAAGGTGGAGAGAAAGACTTCTCCACCAGGAGCTGTTAGCTGAGAGGGCTCAGAGAAGCTCCATTAAAGGTTTCACTCAATAGCGATCTTTACTAAAGGAAATGACCAGCGGCCTCCCTCCCTGCAGCCCCTAATGCAAAAGCCATTAGGGAGCTGGAAGGCACCACAGGAGAACATAGACTCCTGCGGTATCGGTTTCACCAACAGACTAAAAGGACTTTCAGTGACAAGTGGATTTTGTACATCTTGTTCTTCAGGGCTGTGAAAGCCCCAAGGAAATAAATGGACCAAAGCAGAACCTGTTCACTTCCTCCTTGGGCATCTCCTTCTGGAACTGAGGGGCCCACAACTGGGCACAACATTCCAGATGTGGCTGCGCTAGGGCAGAGTAGAGGGGGTGCGACTGGATCTAGGGGGTCCTGCTGTGGCAGGGGGGGTTGAACTGGGTGATGTTTTGGGGTCCCTTCCAGTCCTTAATGACTGGGTCTAGGGGATCCTTCTGTGGCAGGGGGGGTTGGACTGGGTGATGTTTTGGGGTCCCTTCCAGTCCTTAATGACTGGGTCTAGGGGATCCTGCTGTGGCAGGGGGGGTTGGACTGGGTNTTGGTGGGGGGGGGGGGTTGGACTGGATGATCTTTTGAGGTCCCTTCCAATCTCTAATGACTGGGTCTAGGGGATCCTGCTGTGGTAGGGGGGGTTGAACTGGGTGATCGTTTGGGGTCCCTTCCAACCCCCAATGTTCTGTGATCCCGTGACTTTGGTGCTAGGTGCTCAACACCATTAACTTATCTCCTGGTCCTAGCTGGACGAAGGAGGAGCAGAAGAGCTGACCACCATGGGCAGTTTTTTAACACCCCCTGGACTCCCTTGTACGAGGGAAGATCTGACAGTGGAGTCAGCCCCTCGAAGCAGCTTTGCTGGGCTAGAGGGTAGTAGCTGCTGTTCCAGCAGCCCCGGTGTTGCCACGTTGCTATTGATCTGCCGGAGCAGGTCCCTATTTGTCAGCCTTTCAGACACATTATCAACGAGCTCTACATGAGAGAGTAATTAAAGGTCAACCTCATAAATAGTTAGAACTCTGAAGGCCAAAGGGGAGGTTCTGCAGTCTGAGAAGTTTGACCTGCGGGAGTTAACTCTGGGGCTCCTGAGCTGCTGTCGCTTGAGCCCTGCTGTGGTCCCACCATCACCAGGGCACCATGATGGGACCAGCAAGGCTGTTGACAAGAGAAGGCAGATAATTCTGTGTCTCCTCAAGCTTTCAAAGCATCATAGAACATCAGGGATTGGAAGGGACCAAGAAAGACCATCCAGTCCAAGCCCCGTGTAGCTGTCACGCAGCAGCTCCTGGTGCCCTCAGCTCAGTTAACTACCTTCAGAGGTCTGTTAGTAGAGTTTCCTCCTCTCTTTTGAGGGTTTGTTGCCAGCCCAGCGCTAACTGAGCCTCCAGTCCTTCCCTGATAGACGCCCGAAGCAGCAGATTTAAAGATATCAATGACAATGGCTGGTAATGGCCACCTCGGTAGCCTAGAGATGGGGATGGGCAGTGTGAAAGCCCCCTGGCCCGGGGCACTTGCCTCCCTGCTTGCTGTGGGATCGCCCTCAGTGGTTTATCCTGACACAACAGCCCTCTTCAGCCGGCTCTGGTCTGACACTGGAATTTACATGAGAAGGTGGTTCAAACCCTCCTTCTCATTTGCACTGCAACAGCTTCTCTGCAGCACAATGAGCTGCACCCTCCTGGGGTCTCTGGACAGAGTGGGGTGGTCTCTCTCCACCCTCCCCCTCTGCTCCGCCCTGGTGGGACCACAGCTGCAGTGTTGTGTCCAGTTGTGGGCCCCTCAGAAGGACACAGAGCTGCTGGAGAGAGCCACAGGGATGATGGAGGGAGGGGAGCATCTCCTGCTGAGGAAAGGCCGAGGGAGCTGGGGCTCTGGAGCTAGGAGAAAAGGAGACTGAGGGGTGACCTCATTAATGCTGATAAATATGTGAAGGGTGGGTATCAGGAGGATGGAGCCAGGCTCTGCTCAGGGGCATCTAGTGATAGGACAGGGGGCAGTGGGTGTGAGCTGGAACACAGGAGGTTCCACATCAATCTGAGAAGGAACTTCTTCCCAGTGAGGGTGACAGAGCACTGGAAGGGGCTGCCCAGGGAGGTTGTGGAGTCTCCTTCTCTACAGACCTCTAAAACCCACCTGGACGTGTTCCTGTGTGACTTGGTCTAGGTGATCCTGCTGTGGCAGGGGGATTGGACTAGAAGATCTTTCAAGGTCCCTTCCAAACCCTAATGATCTATGTGTGAAATGGTGGAGCAGAAGCAGGCACCCACCTTGCTGCTGCGCCTGTTGCTCTCAGAGACACTGCAGCTGTGGCTGAGGTCAGGGGTAGGGTTGGGGTTGCAGTTAGGGTTGGGGTTGGGGTTAGGGTCAGGGTTGGGGTTAAGGGTTGGAGTTGGGGTTGGGGTAGGGGTTG
>VXBP01007004.1:9065-51231 GCA_013400115.1 Rhinopomastus cyanomelas | reverse complement strand
TGGGGTTAAGGGTTAGAGTTGGGGTTGGGGTTAGGGTTGCGGTTGGGGTCAGGGTTGGGGTTAAGGGTTGGATTTGGTGTTGGGGTTAGGGTTGGGCTGGGGTTAGGGTCAGGGTTGAGAAACACATCCCTGTCTCCTCTTCATCTTCCAGCTGTGGAGAAGCGCAGGTGAAAGCACAGGCCGCGCGTGGCTCTGGGTCTTCAGGAAGGACCCGCTCTCCTCGCTTTGCCCTTGTGCCGTTCAGCCTCAGCGTGTTATTGATTGGAATCAGGAAGCTAATAAGCTTTTGGGCTAATTAATCAGCTGGGTAGGTGCTGGAACTGCCCTGCAAGGCTTAATCAAGTCATCAGAGCTCTCAAGCTGTGAAGATGGAAGGCGGAGGGGCCTGGAGAGCCACCGGGCGCTCCTGAGGGACCGGGGTGGGAGCCTCTGCCTTGACAGGCAGGCCAGTCTGTAGCACTGGAAGGGTTAACCTGAGCGAAGCACTCCCTCGAAATAAATGGTCATTTCAATAGTATGAGCACCCATTGAAAAGAAATACTTGTTTAAATACTGCTTTTAAAATGAGCACTAATTGAAAATATTTATTTCCGTAGTAGTTTAAATACAAGCACGCGTTTAAAATAAGTATTTAGTAAGTAATTTTAATTTAAGGAGCTGCTGGGGGAGCGGACAGGAGTCTCCTAAAGGTCTCCTAAGATTTTTGTGGTGGAAAGCAGCAGGATCTCAGAGTCGCGGCCACCAAGGACTGGTTTATTCAAAGTGGCAAAAGCCAGCAGAGCAGCTTGAGGATGCTTCCCCTTGCAGTAGCCTAGGGCTAGTGCATAGCTGGGCAGGAGAAGAATAGGTCGCCAGCCGCCCCAGCCAAGTGCCCTAATCGCTGGTGTATTCCACAGTCTGCAGTGGAGATGTCTCTCCAGATTCCTGCGTTGGAGGGTCCTTCCCCGGGAGAATTTCCTGGAGCGGGGGGAGGGAAAGCGATAGGACCGGAGGAAATGGGGTCAGGTTGTGCCAGGAGCAGGGGGTTCAGACTGGACATGAGGAAACACTTCTTCCCAGAAAGAGTGGGGAGGCCTCGGAACAGGCTGCGCAGGGAGCGGGGTGGAGGTGCCATCCCTGGAGGGGTTCAAGAAAATGGGAAGACCTGGTGTTTGGAAGATGATCTAGCGGTCAGGGCTTGTAGGGTGGGCGGTTGGACTGGATCTTGAAGGTCTTTTCTCACCTTGCTGCTTCTGTGACACTTTCTCAGGCAGTGTCTCATCTCCACAAATGAGCGTGAAGTTTAAAAACAGAACAAAAACCCCCAACTTTTGTTTGAAAATGTCTCAAAAGTTCTCATTTGGGTCCGAAGCTTTTTGTGACGGTTATTGGGGAACTGCTGAAAAGGAGATCGAGGGGTGACCTCATTAATGCTGATAAATATGTGAAGGGTGGGTGTCAGGAGGATGGAGCCAGGCTCTGCTCAGGGGCATCTAGTGATAGGACAAGGGGCAGTGGGTGTGAGCTGGAACAGAGCAGGTTCTACATCAATCTGAGAAGGACCTTCTTCCCAGTGAGGGTGACAGAGCCCTGGAAGGGGCTGCCCAGGGGGGGTTGTGGAGCCTCCTTCTCCAGGGATGTTTAAGACCTGCCTGGCCATGTTCCTGTGATCAGTTTGATGGAGTAAAAGCCATCCAGCTGGCTGGAGATGCTGCTGAGTGAAAGAAGCGGCTGGCGATGTGTCTCTCTACTGATTCACAGACACTGTGCCTGCAGGAGGTGGTTCAAGCAACAGGATCTGAGAAACTGGCGACACAGATATAAACCCATCTGGGCTGCCACCCTGTGGCTGCGCCTGAGCTTCCCCGTAACACAGAGTCACAGGACACTGGGGGCTCGAGGGGACCTCGAAAGACCATCCAGTCCAATCCCCCTGCCGCGGCAGCATCACCTAGATCCAGTCGCTCGGGAACCCAGATGGGTCTTAAACGAAGGAGACTTCACAATCCCCCCTGGGCAGCCCCTTCCAGTGCTCCATCACCCTCACCATGAAGAAGTTCCTTCTCACAGTGATGTGGAACCTCCTGTGTTCCAGCTCACACCCACTGCCCCTTGTCCTATCATTAGGTGCCCCTGAGCAGAGCCTGGCTCCATCCTCCTGACACCCACCCTTCCCATATTTACCAACATTAATGAGGTCACCCCTCAGTCTCCTTTTCTCGAAGCTAAGGAGACCTGTCTGCGTGTTCCTTACAGGCACAAATCCACAGCTGCTTGAAAAGGAACCTTCACAACTTTGCCTCCGAATTAAAAACACGCCCTGCCGCCCATTCTTGCCTTGAACCATCTCTCTCCGTGTCTCACCGGTGGCTTTCCTGATTCACTGAGAGATAAAATACTTCGAATCACAGAACCATAGACCCATTCAGGTTGGAAAAGACCATCGAGCCCAACCATCAATCGTAATCTGCAAGGTCACCCCTAAAACAGACACCCCCCCCCACCCTACATCTAAGCGACTTTGAAACTCATCCAGGGATGGTGACTCAACCACCACCCGGACATCAGGGAGAGACATCTACCCCTCGGCCAGTGCTGCTGATCACAGGGGATGTCTGAATATTTCTCCAACAGAAGAACTCTCAGTAAGGAGGTGGTCCTGCTGCAGCAGGGGATTGGACTAGATGATCTGTCGAGGTCCCTTCCAGCCCCTAGTGTTGTCATTTACAGCCACAGGACCCATGGACGTGGTCTGTACTCTTGTGGAACCAGCCAGACTGAAACTGGCAAGGAAGCTGAGATCCAGCTGAGGTCCATTCTTTCCATATGTTGGGCTTTTCAGGAGCTTTAAGACACTGCCAATCACCTCTAATTACTCTCAACAGTCTGCATTAAGTGTGATTACCCCGTTTAATTCCCACCGTTGTCAGTGTCTTTATTTCAGGGAAAAGTCGAAGCACTTACCAGATCTTCCTAACAAAACACTCGGGCTGCAGCCTAATGCCTTAACCCCGCTGGGCTATTGTCTACCTCCAGCTACATCCTGGGTCTAACGGTGCCTTCCTTGATGGATCTATGTAAATATGGACTGAGGAGCCCCGGGGAAGCCTTTTGTTAAGCAAATATGGAAATTCAGATAAGGGCACGAGAGACGTTGCTTCATCCTGAGGCTTTTGTACAGTCCAGGTGGAAAACCTCTTCCCTTTAAAACCCCTCTGTTTGTTATCAGAGCTAGAGAAACATCAGCGATGGGAAGTTTTGGCAAGTCTAGCTTCCAGGGATGAGGAGATCTGGTGGCTCAATGAACGGGGGACGTGTAAGGCTGCTTCACTTGTTCAGTCTGGCTGAAAACTCAGCGCTCCTGTTGTAGGTGAACGAGTGACCCTTCAGACTCTGCGGAGAAACACTATCTCCTCAATTAGGGGGCCCTGAAATGCCTTTAGAAATCCAAGAGAGGAAACCTAATACTGTCTAATTCCTCAAACTTCAAGGATATAAAAGGTTGGGGAAGCGTAAAGCCTCGCTCGCACAGGGCTCCCACATCACACTTGAGGAAACCAGAGACTAGCGGCTGCTGCGGGGAGGGGAGGTGCGTGCTCCACGTGCGTTGATGTCCGCAGGCAAACTGTCGTCCTCCAGGGCCGATGCATTTCGTACACTTGCCAGCTAGGGTGACTGAAGAACGAGAAGGTCGAGTGGTCTCATCGTAGACATTGATCAATGGCTTCGTGCGAATTTCCTGGCTCCCACAAACCTCTAGATTAGGATATCAGTGAAAGATGGGTGTCAGGAGGATGGAGCCAGGCTCTGCTCAGTGGCTTCTAGTGATAGGACAAGGGGCAGTGGGTGTGAGCTGGCACACAGGAGGCTCCACATCAATATGAGAAGGAACTTCCTTCCCAGTGAGGGTGACAGAGCCCTGGAAGGGGCTGCCCAGGGGGGTTGTGGAGTCTCCTTTTCTGGAGACGTCTAAAACCTACCTGGCCGTGCTCCTGTGTGACTTGGTCTAGGGGATCCTGCTGCGGCAGGGGGATTGGAGTGGGTGATCTGTCGAGGTCCCTCCCAGTCCCTCATGTCCTGGGATTCTGAGCAGCCAGTGTCACCTCGGACGTTTAAGTAAAGTGCTGCTGCCCTCTTGTGGACAAAGGTGGGAACGACACCTTTGGCCGAGGTGAAGGGGTCCGGGCAAGTCCTGCCTCCGCGAGAAAACGGGTTGGCTTGGGGGGTAGGAACTTCAAAAGCCGTGGTTCTTGTGCCACGGGCACGGAGGGATGTAGGGAGGGATGGCTGGGTGGCTTACAGTGGGGGGTCACGCTTGGAACTCTCAAGTAATCTATTGATAGAACAGTAGGAAACAGCCTCAAGCTGTGTCAGGGGAGGTTTAGGTGGGACATGAGGACAACTGTCTCCCTTGAACAGGCTGCCAAGGATGGGGATGGAGTCACTGTTCCCGGAGGAGCTCAAAAAACCCTGTAGGTGTGGCACAGTGGGCAGGGTGGGGTTGGGTTGATGCTTGGACTTTGTGATCTTGGAAGTTTGTTCCAACCTTAAGGACTTCAGGTGATCCTGTTCTGGGCAGGGGGTTTGGACTAGATGGTCTTTTGAGGTCCCTTCCAATCTCTAATGTTCTGTGATTCTGTGATGATTCAATAGATGGGGATGGAGAGAAAACACCTCCCCCACGTGTAACTGCCAGCAAATGGACCTTTGGGGGTCCCTTCCAGCTCAGCCCATTCTATGATTTCATGGCTCCATGGAACCCCCTGATGTCATCACAGCCCTCACCCTCTGGACTCCCGGGCAGCAGTGGCAGTGCCCTCCCAACACCGAGCAGCAGAGGCAGCCATGGCCCCCTACCAGCGCCGCAGCTGAACCCGCCCCAGGAGGCGATCCCCCTCGAGGAAACGTGGGTGACTCGGCGCCACGCGCCGTAGGAGGAGGATGAGAAGCCAAAAGCCAGGTTTGGGGTGATGGCAAGGGGTGCAGGGTGTCCCCAGACGCCCCGGGCTGGTGTGTCCCGGGGATGTTGGTGGTGTGTGATGGGAGGCTGGAGGGAGCAGGCTGGGGGACTCTGTGTTGGCTCCATTGCCCTTTGCAGCTCTTACGCCTGTGAAGCTGACGGTGAGAAGGGTGACAAGGAGGGCAGGAAGAACGAGGAGGAGAATGTGCTGATTCCCACAGCAGCATCCACCAGCACCGGGAGGTGACCCACCATCCCTAGAGCTGCCTGCCCGAGGACACCCCCACCTCACAGAGCCCTGCAAATAAACTGCCGCAGCTGCTGTGCCCTGGTCGACGCTTCTGATGGGATTCCCGGGAAAAACAACCCAAACACGGTGGCGTCAGGGCCCGTTTTAAAGTGAAAACACAACTTTATGCAGAGCTCACAGCTGCCCCAGGCCCTGCTCCACCCCGCAGCCTGTGAGGATGATGCCAGGCAGGGCCAAAGGGCTGAACTCCAGTGGGAACCAGTTCCCCCCAGCAGCAGCTCCCACATTGCCCAGTCCGAGCTCTCCTCGAGTCCACCCCCAGCTCCAGGCTGGAACAGCCCGTCCTGCCGGCAGCAGAACGACCTGGGCACCAGCCGCCTCTGCAGGCCCCAGCCCCGCCGAGTCCCCTCTCCCCGGTACCGGGTGCCGAACGAGGCCTGCGGAGCACCCTTCCCCTCCCGGCCGCTGCCCGAGTTCGAGAGAGAACCAGGTCGGCACCCAAGGGCCCTGCGCCCGGGGGCAGCGGGGAACCGAGCGCTTCCTCACCCGGAGCTGCCGGGACTCGAGGTGGAGCTTCAGGGCCTCCCCGGAGCGCTCCAGCGAGGCGCGAAGCGGGGGAACGGCCCCGGTTCGGTCCCATTTCCCCGGTTCTCCTTGCCCAGAAGTGGACTGGGGCTCCGAGCCCGCCCGGAACACGCTGGCAGAGCCGCCATCGCCGGCTCAAATCCGCCGGAACCGCCAGAGCCGCGACCGGAGCTACCGGAATTCGGGAAACCTGGGAGCCGGGGGCGGAGCCGGGGGCGGAGCCGGGGCAGAGCCGGGGGGCGGAGCCGGGGCGGAGCCGGGGCAGAGCCGGGGGCGGAGCCGGGGGCGGAGCCGGGGGCGGAGGCAGCCGCCACCGCAGCCTCCCCCTCGCGGCGGTGCCCGGCCAACGGCGCCCTCTGGTGTTCGCGAGGCGCATTTACATCACAGCAGCTACCTCGCACAGTGGCGCCGCCTGGCGGACTTGAAGCAGCATCGCCCCGCAACCCCTCCCGGTACCGGCGAGGTGTTTCCGCACCCCCTTAGCCTGGCCAAGGGCTGCTGGGACGGGGGTGGGAGAGGGATTCGGCGCCGACCAAGCAAAATGGTGCAGGATGGGCTGCGGTGGTGGGAGGTTGGGGAGCACAGGAGGGGCAATGGCAAGGGGACCCCATAAGGATGGTGGTGACATGGGGGCATCTTTCCATCACCCCTTTATTCAAGCCCTTGTATGGTTTAGCCCTTGCCCATCGACCCAGCTGGTTCTGCCATCTGGGACCTGCCAGCAGGTACCTGGAGCTACTGCAGAGAGAAGGGAGAGTTCTTGGGCCTCAGCAGCTGGCCCAAATGCGGAGGGGTCCTGTCATCCCCCCATGACCCCAAGTACCTTCAGGCGGTGCCTGTCTCTGGCACATCGTCACTTCTGGAAGCTGAATTCTTGTTTAGTGTCTCCATCTCCTCTGCCTTTCTCTTCCTGCGCTGCTTCCGACAGTGGCTTGGGGAGGGAGACATTAATTAAATGCTTCGACACCCCCTCCTCCCCAAAACTTACCCTACAGAAGCTCTGGATGGTCTCCAGTCCCACAGTGATGCCCCGTGCACCTCCCAACGCCCTCAGAGACCCTCAAGCTGCCCCAAGTGGCAGAAGTGGGCAGGATTTGTTCCCAATCCACTGCTGTCCCCTCCTTTCACAGCCCTTTACCCATCCCCACTCCTCCACATACTGAGCGCAGATGCAGGCGCAGATGATGAGGATGATGAGGGTGACGATGGTGGCGATCAAGGAGATGATCACGATCTGTCCCTGGTCTCCTCGCAGGTAGAAGATGTCCACCCTCTCACAGCGAGGCCCCGTGTAGCCTCGCTCGCACCTGCCCCATGGCACACGGAGGTGTGAAAACCTGCCATGGGACCGCATCCCCACCCTGTGCCACCCTGTCCCCATCAGCAGTGACCTACACACAGGCTGGTGTCTTCTCAGCCATGAGGAAGCGGCATCGCCCTTTGACACAGTAGTGCTTGTACTCCTCCGGGCACCTGGAGAAGTGACCCTGCCACCTCAGCTGCGTCGTGTTCTCTGAGGGTGACAAGGACAAAGAAATCCCACCCCCAGCTCCAGGGGTTACAGTCCTGCCTGGAGGTCGCCCCATCCCAGAGCTGGCAGGTCCAAGCTGCAAAG
Organism: Rhinopomastus cyanomelas; assembly: GCA_013400115.1. Classification (NCBI taxonomy): domain Eukaryota; kingdom Metazoa; phylum Chordata; class Aves; order Bucerotiformes; family Rhinopomastidae; genus Rhinopomastus; species Rhinopomastus cyanomelas. The sequence goes on along the minus strand of VXBP01007004.1, from coordinate 43,842 downwards.
GCCTCTGGCACATGAGTCCTTGGCCATGGAGTGATGGCCCTGGCCTCTGCCAGGCTCTGTGAGTGCCACGTGGCCTCACTAGACAAAACACCCTGCCCATTGCCCATCCCAACCTTGTCCCCCACAGCACCCCTCGGCTCCTGTGGGGGTCCCCCACAGCTCCTTACCCTGGCAGCTCCTGTTGGTGCCACAGGCCAGCCCCTCAGTGCCGCGGCTGGTGGTGACACTGGCATCGGCGCCCACACAGCTGAAAAACGCCAAGCCTGGAATGCAGTGCAGGTGGCTTGGAGCCTGGCCAGAACCCAGCATCTCCTCTACCACCACCGCCCCGGTGCAGCACCCACAGGCAGGGACCAGCAAGGGGCTCCATGGCTCTGCCGGTAGCCCCTCTGCCCTTGGCAGTGTGGGGTTTTCCCTAGGGGTAAGGAGAAGGGGAAGCTGCTCTCCACCTGCTTCCTCCACACCCCACACCAGTGACCCAGCACAGGGGTCCGGGAGCCAGGGGGCACATTTTGGGGGGCAGCCAGCAGCCCCTTTCCCCAGGGAGGGACCCCCAGGGAGGTGCTGCTCCCTGCACAGCCCTTTTTGAAGCGCCTGCGTTTTGGAGCAGCCAAAAAAGCCCAGCAGTCGTGGGACCAGCGGCGCTGGAGTTCAGCACACACCAAAAACCCGCTGCTTTCGGTGTGTGAGCGCTAAACCCCCACCTCAGCATCGCTCGCTGCAGCTACGGGATACCCGGCACCAAGCGAGCTCCTAAGAGGGTGACCACGCTTGATGTGTCCGTGCGGCTGGCTCAGCCCCGGCACGTCACGGCGGCGGTAACCGGATCGCTGGCATACCAACACTGACTCAGCACGGCCCCACTCCTGGCCTGGCCCTCCCACGGGACTCACTCTGCTGCGGTGGCACTCAGGGGAGTCGGGGGGACAGGTCCTGCCTGACGGGGCGGGGTGCTGGGTGGCTCCCACTGGAGGGTGAGTGCCCCACGGTGCAGCTCGGCTGCGTCAAGGCCTCCTGGAGACGGGGTTGTTTGTTTGGTGTCCTGGTGCCTGTTTTCTCTTTGGCACCTTGGCAGCAGCAGCAGGGGCAGCTTGGCCGAGCCCCCAGTGCCCCCCCAGTCCTGTGGTGCCCCCATTCCCAGCGCCCACATCCCTCCTGGCTATATATAGGCACTGCTAGGCTAACGATGTGCTTTGGGTAATAGAGCTGCAACGAGGCCAGGGCTGACCCTCCACCGGGACTCCCTCTCTGTCTCCCCATCACCAGGGTGGGAAATGCCCAGCAGGAGCCAAGGATGAGCTGTAGGGCAGCTGCCCTTGCAGGGAACCAGCTGTGGGCAGAGCGGGTGGGAGGCTGACTTCACCCTCTGGGACCGATCTCACAGCTCAGCCTGGAAAGTTCCTCGTCAAGAGGAGCTCCCACCCTTATTACAACCAGATGTAGGGGTTTGGCATCCTCCAGGTGGACCTCTGGGCCTCTCTTTGGCTCTGTGGTAGGTTTGAGCCCTCACCCCAAGACACCCAGAGCTGTGGGTACAGCAACCTCCTTTCTTCGATGTACTGAGAGCCCAGCTCTGCTGCTGGAGGCTGCAGCTTTCCCCAGGCAGCTGCGGACAGGCATCCTAAACACACCGATTATTTTGCCCTAAAAGTCCCAGCGCTCCCCTGGGAAACCCCAAACGGCAGCAGAGCAGCCACCCAGGTCACAGCCTTGCTGTGATGGGCACCCCGGTCCCCAACCTAGTCGGCCATCCCCGATTTCCTCCTGCCAGCACAGGTTTGGCAGGTTTTGCCACAGCCCTGCCAAACCCAAAGTGCTCCCTGCACAGGGGAAGGCTCCTCTGAAACCCTGCAGAGGTATGAGCTCCCTGCATCCCACATCACCCCTGGCGCTGCCAAGGATGGTGAAACATGGGAAGTGGGGCATCCGTAAGGAGTGTCCCAGCAACAGGTGGGAAAAGCATCCCAGTCCTGCTCCAGGGTCCAACCGGGACCTCCGACCCTGTGGGGAGATTCAGAGCTGAGCCAGCACGGGCACAGGGGAGCACTGGGATGGGGTGGTGGGGAGTACCAGGGACTGGGGGTCTGCGGGGAAGCACTGGAACGGGCGTAGGGAAGTGTAGGGGGGGACACAGCGACAGGACTGGGTGAACCCCAAGTAATAAAAATCTGGGTAAACTCTTCCCCGTGCTGGGAGGACTGGGGTGGGTCTGTCTGCGGGACGCAAGGAGTCACTGGGACGGGACTGGAGCAGCAGCAGGGTGGGTGCCCAGTGCCCAGCAGCACTGGGATGGGACAAGGACAGCAGCGGGGTCGGGGGAGGATACGGGGAGGGGGAAATCCAGGGGAACACGGGGAGGGGGAAATCCAGGGGAACACGGGGATGGGAGCGGGAGGCAGGCAGGGGATCACCGACGTGACGCCGGGAAGCAGCGGGACGGGACAGGGGGGATGGCACCGGCCCGGGACGGCGTGTGGAGGGGGAGCACCGAGCCGGTACCGTGTTCTTACCAAAGGCGAGGGCCAGGCAGAGCAGGAGGGGACTGGGACCACCACCTGGGGCCGGGAGCGGGGCCGCCGCCGCCGCCTCCATGAGCGCCGCCGCCTGCCCCGTGCCCGGTGCGGCGGGGGGGGGGCGGCCGCTGCGGGCACCTCCGCCCTCCTCCTGCTGCTGCTCCTCCTTCTCCTCTTCCTCCTCCTCCCGCTGCCCGGCTCCTGCCCCGTCGCAGGGATCCCTTGGGGGTGCGATGGTTGCCCCTCTCCCTCCACCTGCTTGGGACACTTGGGGGTTCGGGGAGCAGAGGGGAACCCCCCACCCCAATCCCACCATCCTCGGTTGGCAGCGGGGTCCGGGCGTTCCCCATCTTCACCCTCCGGAGCTGTTTATCGCCGCAAAGGGAGGTTTGCTCCCAGCGAGCTGCTAATAAACCACCGCTCCGAGCCCCCCACGGCAGATGACGGCAGCGACGAGTTATTTTGTGAGGGGCTGTGCCTTGGCACAACCCTCTCCCCGCTGGCCTTGGGGTTTTATGGGTCCTGGTGGGGCTCCCACGACACTTCTGGTTCTCCAAGACATGTCTTGAGGAGGAGAAGAGCTCCACGGGGGTGAAGGTGTCACTGAGGACGGCAGCACGTCCCTCTCGTCTGGGCGTCTGGGGATGCTCCGGGACCTGGGGGCCGCAAGTTTATGTTCTCCTGGTGTGAAGGAAAGCAGAAGAGCTTTGCTTGGCAAGGAGCAGGGCAGGCACGGGGAGGGGTGGGGGGCTGCTGCCTACTTGGCCCTGTTACAGGCGTGAAATGAGGGAGTGGGGTGGGAAATGAAAGACTGGAAAGAACGGGTGACCTCAAACCACAAGCTGGCAGCTATTAACATGAGTGCTGGCGGCCACCCAGCCATGCCATTTGGCCACTGGCCAAGGGGTGAGTGAGTTCCTGTGCTCCTAACCAGCCAAAAACCCAGCTGCAAGCTCCTGCACGCTGCCCCTCAGCTCATGGCCACTCCAGCTGCCGGTAGGGTGGAGAGCCCAGCCCCAGCCACCCAAAAGCAGGCGGGGTGTGCTAAACCACGGGAGAAGCTCCAGTGGGGGCAGCAGGGCCCTGGGCAAGACCAGAGAAACAGGGAGCTGGTACCTGGCTGAGGAATGGGGCCACCCAAGAGGAGCTGGCTTCATCCTGGGGGGGTGGGAAGCAGGCAGCAAAAATCTTCGTGACCACCAGAAGAAAACAGCCTCTTTTTGACAGCTTTCATATCCGCATAAATTTGAGCAGGAAAAGGGTTTTGAAGATATTTTTAAAAACTTGGGGCCCCAGGGTAGATGTCACCACAGGCAATGGCTCTCCATTAGGAACAGGAACAAGCAGGCAGAAGGTGTTGCCAAAAGGGACTTTCTTGTTGGCCGTATGTCTTCTACTCTCGTTGTCACCAGGAGTATCTCACCTTCCAGGGACCTGTGTGGCCAGGCAGATGTCATCTCCAGACACAGTGAGGCCAGGCAGAGCTGCACATGCATGGTCACCTGGCAGAGGTGACCTGGCAGAGGTGGCCATGCTAATGAGACCAGGCAGAGGTGACCAGCAGATGGCAGCTGGAGCACGAGGACAATGCCCAGCAGTAGCATCCAAGGCCTCTCACAGCCCTTGGCACCCCAAACACCCAGCTCAGGAGCCAGGTTTGTCCCCAAAGCCATGGTCTCCCCTTGGAAACCTCCTCCTGTGCGCGGAACCATGCGGCGCTCTCTGCAGAAGAAAGTGGGTAAAAAAAGGATGGGAGATCAGTGGGAGGGACGTTGTCATGCGGTTCTCACAGCACCAAGTTCCTGCAGTGATAACAGCGTTATCTCTTCCCAAGCAGAGAGAAGGCTTCAAGGAGAAGCCGAGATGCTGATGCTGCCCAACGTACAGCAAGGCAGCTGCTCCAGAAAGGCCAGCTGACTAGGATGCTGTGTCCTGCTGCTTTGGGCCCAGAGCCAAGCTCCATCCTGACGAAAAGCCACACAGTGCGACAATAACCCCAGTGAAAGGCAGCTCCATCACGGCCCGAAGTTCAATGACACCCATGGCAAACGTGACAAAGCCCAGAGAAGATGAATTCAGCCTCCTCTTTCCAGAAGGAACGTGGGAAACCACCGCTCCTTGTCCTAAAAGCCTGTCCCCATCTTTCTTTGAGCTCTAGGTCACACTGAAGTCTCCTTGGAGTCTTCTCACACAGTCGCAGAATCTCTTTGGTTGGATGAGACCTTGAAGATCATCACCCAACCTTCAGCACTGCCAGGTCACCACTAAAGNGGCGCTCTGTCCGTCCCTCCGTCCGTCCGTCCGTCCGTCCGTCCCTCCCGCCGCGGCTGCCAGCCCCGCCGGCACCATGGGCTGCTGCTGCCGCCTCCTCCTCACCCTCCTCCTCCTCCCGGCAGGTAAGAGAAACCGGGGACCCCCGCGATGCGATGGGGACGGGAGGCTGAAGGCAGCCCCCCCCCCCTCTCCCCGCGAAGGGCCTTGCGANAGTGATAACAGCGTTATCTCTTCCCAAGCAGAGAGAAGGCTTCAAGGAGAAGCCGAGATGCTGATGCTGCCCAACGTACAGCAAGGCAGCTGCTCCAGAAAGGCCAGCTGACTAGGATGCTGTGTCCTGCTGCTTTGGGCCCAGAGCCAAGCTCCATCCTGACGAAAAGCCACACAGTGCGACAATAACCCCAGTGAAAGGCAGCTCCATCACGGCCCGAAGTTCAATGACACCCATGGCAAACGTGACAAAGCCCAGAGAAGATGAATTCAGCCTCCTCTTTCCAGAAGGAACGTGGGAAACCACCGCTCCTTGTCCTAAAAGCCTGTCCCCATCTTTCTTTGAGCTCTAGGTCACACTGAAGTCTCCTTGGAGTCTTCTCACACAGTCGCAGAATCTCTTTGGTTGGATGAGACCTTGAAGATCATCACCCAACCTTCAGCACTGCCAGGTCACCACTAAAGCAAGTCCCTGGTGACTCCAGCACCGCCCTGGACACTGGGCTCCAGTGCTCCCGGTGTTTCTTCAAAGAAGCGATCCTGCTCGGACCGGACCCCAGGGAAGAGCAGGACCCAGGGGCAGCGCCCGAGGAGCCGTCCGCTGCCCCCCACTGGGACCCTGGCGCCGCGCTTGGCGCTGGGTGCCGCTCCCGCTGCCACCGCCGGCCCCGGTGGGCGATGCCTGTCCCGTGCCGGTGCCGGTACCGNCCCGCCTTCTCCCAGCGAAGGGCTTTGCGAAGCAAACCCCCCCTATAGTGGTCGCACTCCCCCCTCCCTGACACCAGTGGGAGCGGGTTTGCCCCCTTTCTCCTCACCCGTTGCCCCAGGTGGGTCTCGGGCTCACCCCCCTCTTCTGCCTCGCATCCCCCTTCCCAGTACATTCGCTGCTTTGAATGGGCTTTTCTGGTTCGCCCTGGCCTTGACCGAAGGCTCCTGGGGCTACTGCCACCCAGCATCTCTCTCCACCTGCCCCCCCCCGCGCCAGGAACCCCAGCATCCTCACACCAGAGAACCCCCCCAGCTTCCAAGAACCTCGGAGCCAGCAGCACGGGGAGGGTTTTCCCACGCACCGTGCAGGTTGTCCCTCCATCCACGCTGCGCAGGTGCTACTGAACCCAGCGAGGAGCTGCTAGCTCAGACCCATGACGAGCCCTTGCATAACAGAGCTGGGGGATGCGGACGAGGAGAAGCACATCGGGCAGCGCTGTCACCACGACATCGCCGCCGGCATGTGGCAGAGCCACGGCCACGGGGTGATGCTGGGGGAGGTTCTGAGCTCCCCGTGAGAACCCGCAGATGTCGCTCCAAAAGAGCAGCTTGGGGAGACCACGTCTGCTGGAGGTCCCTCACCCCGGAGCACATCACCTTGCAGGAGATGTCCCCCTGTAAAGTGAACCCTCAGCTGTCAAAATCCTTCTCTGTGGAAAGGCGACTTAGCCAACGAGCTCGTTTGGCACCCAGGCCAGACCCAAAGCTGCTCCCGTAACCATCTAAAGTACCAAGGCCAGTGAGGCTTGGCAGAAGAGCAGAGAAAATTTCCCTGGAGCACGGCCTCATGGCTCTCGGGCTGCTCCCACACCCCCCTCCCCAAAGCTCAGAATCTTTTGGATGTTTTCTGTGACTATTTTTATCCCCATAGAAATAGAACTTTGAAATGTCTATATTTACACGTACACTTATCGCCCGTGAGAACGCGGGATGTACACAAACCCCGAGCTCATTCTCCAGGGCTTGTGGCAGCGCAGGCGTCGCTGGGCAGGAGCAAGGCAGGGCCAGACTTTGCCTGGCTGGGTAATGAAATAACAGCATCGTGCACAGGGCACTTTTCATCCTATTACTGCCGGTTCTGGATGTAAATTCAACCCTGTGTTACTTTCCTGACACGAAGCCCAACCTGAAGCCCACTTTCCCCTTTAGCTTTTGGCTTTGGGTGCTTCTGCAAGGAGCATTTGGGGAGAAAAAGCTGCTTTTTGGGGTCTTGGAGCCTGGTGCCACCAGCTGCTTTGAGCTGCCAGAGAGAGGATGAAGCTTTGAGGGCTCCTGGCCCTGCTCCCCCATGTGTGATCCCAAAGCCAGGGCAGATGGGGAGTTAATTATCTCCCAGCCCAAATGAGCAACAGCTTCAGTCTCTAATACCAGAGGATGCTCCAAAATGCCTCCACTGAGTCCAACTGCTTCTCCTCCTGGGGAAGGCTGGGATGGGGCTGACTGGTGTTGAAAGCTGCACCTTGAAGCAGCAATTAGCAGTTACCCAGGAAAATTATTCAGCTGGTGCGTTGTCCCTTGGGCAGAGCTGCCAGCTCAGCTCAAGGCCCATATCCACCCGGGAAGGTGGGCTCTGAAAGGTTCTGAGCCCAGCAGGTCCATCTGTCAGCCTCCCAGCTCAAAGAGCTGACACACAGCATCTCCTTCCATGGTTCCACAAGGAAATAAGGGTGGCACAGCTTTTCCACAGAGGCTTCCCACTGCAGGTCCTCAGCACATGTGTCGGGCTGCGTGGGTCAACTGGTAGCCACAGCTAACCTGTCACTCAGAAGGAGAGAAACCTCCAGAAACTCATCCTCGCCTTCTTTTCTGCTGCAATTTCATCACAGCTTCAGGATCAAGGGCTTCATGAGGCAAATAATTAGCCAACACAGCACTGGGGAAGGGAAAGCTCATGTTTTCTTTGCGTGGTGCTGTGGACACCCAGCTCCACTGTGAAGGATGGGTTTGTTGTGCAACCAACAGCCCTTGTTGCTGGGCTTGGACTTCAAGGCAGATGATTGCCTGAGGAGGACTTGGACACCCTCCCTAGGCAAGAAAGGAGCTAGTCATAGGGAGCATGCAGGGAGAAGTCTGTATTTTAGAAGTTGGTGTCGTTATTCGCTGAGAAGAGCTGGTGAAGCTGTTCACCTGGTTCCTCAAGGACAACCTGTTTCCAAGAGCTTTCACTGGGGCCTGGAAAGGTGCAAGAGTGAGCCAGGCTCCCATGTGAGTTCCTTCTGCCCATTTCATAGCCTGGAGAAGAGTGGCTGCTGCTCCCAAGCCAGGTCAGAGCCCACCAGTCAGCAGAGACCTCATTTGGAGCCTCTCCTTCCCAGCTTGCCCAAAGTCACATCAAACTCGATGCGTGGATTTTGCTCTTGCCTTTGGCTAAAAGGTGTCTACGGGAGAAGCTGGTACAGCTGGCACCTCCAACAGCGACACACAGGGTTTGCTCAGCAGCAGCCGCCAAGGGCTGCGTCCTCGAGGAGGGCTGCCAGGAGCCATTCCCAGGGCGCCTCGCCCAGCCTCCCCCAGCGACAGAGCATCTAGACAGTGAGGGACACACGGAGACAGCACATGGATTTCCATCACAGAGCTGCTTCTCTTAGCTAGAGAGCTTCAGGCTTTGGAGCAATTAGACCTAAACCACTTAATGACCGTGCAGCAGCAGAAACTAATCGCGCAGGAAGCCAGCTTGGCTCGCCAGTAAATCAGAGCCACTGCGGGCTTATTGGATCTGATGGCCTTGGCTTCTTGCTGTGGTTAGTGAGAGGCTCTGCCGCTCACCTGCTCGGGTCCTTGGCTTTCTCCTTGATTTCTTCCTCTTCTCGCAACCGGTTTGATACCGTCACCAGCACGACCTGACCCTGATAAGGAAGGTTGGACAGCAGGAGCTGAGTGGGCAGCGAGGAAGCAGCAGGGTGCTCCTACTGGCATTCTAGGACACGAAGACACCCATGCAGTGCTGGAGCTTTGCTACACACCTGTGCTGGCCCTGGCTTACCCAAGAGGTACCATTTCCCAGCACCAGCCTGACTGGGTGCTCCTTCTGAGGCAGCACACAAGGTTTGCTGGGTTTGAAACACAGATCAGACTCTGCAGAGCTGCTCCCAGACCCCCTCATGCCTGGGGGACAACAAGGCAGGGCTCTGCAACAGCACCCCAGAAAAGCAGAGCTCAGAGCTGAAGACCATCGCATCCTCCCGTACCAGTTCGGAGCGTAGCCAGAGCTTTGCGGGCTGCAGATGGGGCCTTCCGACCAGCAAGGAGAGCCACACAGCACCAAAGCCCCAATTACATGGTGGTGAAGGTGGTGAGGCAGCCCAGCGTGGAACAGCTTGAAAAACAAGTTCAACCCAAAGCAAAAACCAGTCTTGCTTGGTTTCAGCCACCGCAAGGAGATGTCTCTGCCATCCACAGCTGGATGCTACCAGTTTAATCGCTGAGCAGCGGCAGCAGCCCAGGGAAATTAACACCTGAGCCTGAGCAAGGGGGAAAGGGACTGCAGAAAAGCAGTGCAAGGCATGGGAAACCCAGCCACAGAAACCAAAGCCAAGGCTACGAGGTCGCGAGCAGGAAGTTCCTACCCTATATTTAAGCATAAATAGTTCTGATGCTGAGAACTTAGGCCAGTAGTAAAGCAGCACCTGCTGTGGGACCAGAGAGATCATCTGTCACCGGTGCTCGGCGAAAGGCAGCACAGCTTAGGAGCTGCAGAAGGTCAGAAAAGACTGCACACCACCAAACACATCACCCAGAGCAAGATCACGGAGTCACAGGACATCAGGGATTGGAAGGGACCTCCAAAGCTCATCCAGTCCCATCCCCCTGCCACAGAAGGATCCCCCAGATCCAGTCACACAGGAACACGGCCAGGCGGGTTTGAAATGTCTCCAGAGAAGGGGACTCCACAACCCAACTTTGACTTTTAGGGTCCAGTCTGAAAGAGTACCCCTGCCCCCCTACTCTGCACACGGTCTCCCTCATCAGTACCACCATTTACCCCTAGTGGGTTTGCCATACCACACACAAAGGACACATCTCCAGCCACCAGCTGGAGTCTCCAGCTGTGCTAACAGCCCCTAGTGACCCTGACGAGCTCCCTTTGCGACCCACCACCCACTCACTCTCTGCCCTTTGGGGCAGGACCTCTCCTTAAGCTTGGGTTTGGGTCTCAGCTACGTAGTGGCTGTGTTCATCCATGGGGTTGGACCTGTGTTGTAAGTAGACTGTCTCTTATCTGTTCTGTTTGGTTTGGCCTTCTGATGTTTCCTTTAATTGTGTTCATAGAATCATCAGGGATTGGAAGGGACCTCCAAAGATCATCTAGTCCAATCCCCCTGTGTTGACTTCATGTGTTCCCTTGTGTTGGTCAGAGGATGGGGCTGTAGCAGCACCCTTCTTGGGGTCCTTGGAACAGTAGATAGTGAGGTTGCCATGGACTCCTGTTTTAAGGAGTAGTTTGGTGCTGATGTGTGGTCTTGGTTGGTGACAGCCCCGAAGCAGCTGCTGGCCTGGCCTGGAGAGTGGTACCCAACCTTGACACGTGAACACGGTGTGCTGTGGGTACCCAACAGACCTCTGTGTCGTGGTGGCTTCTTCTGTCATTTTCCTGGTTCAGAAGGAGGTTTAGATTCCTTCTGCAAGTACAGTCAGCATGAGCTGCTGGGAGGGAGAAGGAATAATACTGCTGAGCCTCTCACTGTTGAGGTCTTGGCTGCCAGCAGACCATCACCTACTGCAGCTGGGCTGATGGTGTCTCAGTTAATTCAGGCTGAGAGGAGGCATGTGGTATGTTGCTGAGGTCATAGGGACCTTCTGGTAGTTACATCAGATGTGATGAGTCATGAAGAAGAGCTTGTTAAAAGCTGCCTTATCAGAGGATGATTGTTTGCTGTGGCGTGGCTGCTCCATCTGATGTCATCCGCTCGAGCTGGAGATGTTCTCGCTGGGTTCCTTTTTGTGCTGCGTTTGAGCTGGCAGAACATTTCGAGAGCTGCCCGTGAGTGCTGCTGGAGAGCCTGAGAGATGAGTTCTGGAGAGGCTGCCAGCTCGCGGCAGGCAGTTGCCCTCTGTGCAGAGCACAGGAAGCCTTCAGCTTCCATAAGGGTGAGACCTCCACCCCTGTGCGGCTCGTGGAAGCCAGAAGAGCGCGCCAGTAACAGAAGGAGATAGTCCATCAGGGGGCTGGTTCACCCCTTGGCTTGGCAGGTGATCAGGGTTAATATTCCCCAGGAGCAAGAGACATGAATTATAGGAGGTGGGTTTTTCTCTTCTTGGCTGCTTCCCAACCTAAAAAAAGGACCTTTCAGAGCTCATGTGGGGTTGCTAAGTGGGATGCTGCTCTTTTCTGAGGTGGTTGCCTTGTCCCAGCACTTCCCTGCCTGCCTCTGCCCTGAGCTGGATTCCAGCTTTAAGTGAATTAGATGAGCAAACTCCTTGGGGCTAATCCACGCCTGGTGTCCTCTGATAGCCACACCGTTTGGTCTCTCTGACAGCTCCTGTTTGAGGAGGCTTTCAACATTTCAAAGAAACTTCCTAGAGCTATTTTTAGTTCCTTATTCCATTGCAGCACTCTGGTTCTTGTTCAACCAGGTGCTGGAGCAACTAGGAAACCCCTGCTCTGGCTTTTCTTTGCCTTCTCAACATGTGTTGATAGAGGGCTGTGCTTGCACACAAGCTGGGTGTAGGACGCTCCAAGGACCTTCCTCAGACAGGTCCTTCTTGCCCCTTCTTCCTAACTTGATGGAGAAGCAGGCTCTGTTGCCTCTGGAAGGACAGTGCTAAGGGTTCCCTGCATGAGGATTGATGTGGGTGAGAACTGGACCTCAGAGCAGTTGCTGGGTCCTAGATAAACCAGTGGAGGTGATGGCTCAGGGGAACAAGAGCACAGCAGAGCGCTGGCACGAGTAGGGTTTATTAATGCAGCACTATTGATCCAGCAACCAGAGCTTGGCTGGCCAGGACCATGCAAGAGCAGGGGGAGGTGAGGGAAACCAAAGCTGCCTTCAACCCTGCTTGCTCTCCTGTGAGTGGTGACTTGCTTGGCTAGGAGCGCTCAGCCAGTAGCCAAGGGTTGTTCCTGCATCCAGTCCTGTCTCAGTTGCTGGACCGATACCCCTTGGATGTTATTGGAAACTTCCTGACTCATCCTGGCCAGCAGCACTGACAGCTTTTGAGGTCCCTATCTGTTTGCCTCCCAAGTTCAGGCAGACCCTGAGAGCTGACCCAAAGCACAAGCACCATGTGTGGCTTTGCAGAGAGGCTGGAAGTCCGCTGTGTCCAGGAGACTGGAAGTGTCTATGTTTGGAGAGGTGATGGACTTCTCAGGTGCTACTGGTCAAGGGACACATTGTGCTTGATGTCACATGTCTTGCACAAAGCCCAGGATGGCTGTGGAGTGCTCAGCCCTTGAGAAGACCGTGTTGCCTCAACTAGGGATGTTTTTTACACCACTCTTGGCCATGAAAACCAGTGGGCTGTGCTCTCCTGGGGTTGTGGTTGACGGTACCTTGAGCTCTTGCAGTGTGGGAGGTGGTGGACTAGCAGCACCTGCTAAAAATAGCGCTTGGACTTCCTTTTTTTCTTAAGAAAGGAGATGCAGCTGTGGTAGCCTCTATTGTTTGTACTCTGCCACCTGCCCTGGAGTGCATTGGGAAGCCTACACAGGGATGCTTTAACCCAGCTGGCGTGTGATGGGTGCGATGCTGTGGGTGAAGCCAAGATGTGAAAATCAGCTTCTGGGCAGCAAATGCCCTCAAAAAAGACCAGCTACGTAGCCAGCGCTGGCTGCAGTGAGCTGGAGGCCCTTGTCCAAGATGTTCCTTCTGCTGTTCTCCTCCACGGAAGATGGGCAGGTTGCTTGAAGCTGTATCAGGCACCCACAGTCTTTTGCTAGAGATGATGCCTGGAAACACCAAGAGCAGCTTCAGCGAGTCCCTGTCCAGCTCGTGTTGTGTCCCTCCATTTCAGCTGAGTGCTTCCACCTCTCATGTGGGACAAGGTGCTGTCTCTGTCCTGGGAGGTTTTTGTGGGTCTCCTGGTTGCAGTGAGGAACCCCATGCCCCCAGCGTTGAGTCCTTCCCGTGCTACTGTTTCTTAGCTCAGCTGGAGCGGGCTGCCCAGGGGGATTGTGGAGTCTCCTCTGGAGACATTTAAAACCCACCTGGACTTGGTCTAGGTGATCCTGCTGTGGCAGGGGGATTGGACTAGATGATCTTTCGAGGCCCCTTCCAATCCCTGATGTTCTGTGATTCTATGTGATTCTGTGAAAGGCAGGGTGAGCCAGCAACTGCTCTGTTCCACTTAGCCCCCATCTGTGGTGCAGGCTGGGTCCTTTCTTGCTACCACTGCCATGGCTTCTCACTCAGATAATCACCAAGCTCCTTCTCTGGAGCTCAGGTGGGAGTTTGCTTCTCCCCCTAAATGAGCCTTTCACTGGAGGCTTTTTGTCCTCCACACTCCTAATGAGTTCGCTGTGGCTTGTTTGTGCTAGAGCAACTTCTTGCTGGGCTTGAGATGCTCCTGGGGTGTAAAAATCCCTCCTGATGTCACTTAGGGTTGGTACACGCTTCCCCCAGCCCCACCACGCTGAGGGAGCTGCGAGCGCTGGCTCAGTGCTGAGGATAAAGGGAGAGAAGAAAAGCCCCAGCAGCCTGCTGGTGGGGATGGAGGAAAAAAATGACTCATCTTCGTGCTGAGAAACGGAGACGAGTGAATGAATGAATGAATGCACAAGGAAATGAGGGGAGAGAAGAAAGAGGCATCTTGTGTTGTCATTGCCAGCTGCACCGTGGTTGCTGCTGAGGAGGAGCTCCCTCGCTGCCCTGCTGGGAGGAGAAGCTGGAGGGGTTGTCTGGAGGTGGGGTTAGACTTCAGCCTTGAGGAAAAACTGTGGTGGCCCATGCCAGGGCAACTGGTCCGGTTTAAACTTCACCTCTAGCCACACAGGGATGTTTCTCATCTATTTATTCGGGACGGAACTTCTTCCCAGCTTCATTCCCAAACCCTCCAGTGTCCACCCAAACCCCAGGTTGCCCCAAAGATTTCCCCTCTATTAATATTTGTCTGTCTCCCTCTTAGGACTGGGTGATGACTCCACAGCATCGCCCCTTGCAGCCGTCAGTGCTCCCTTCCCCTCGGAGGGGATCCCAGTGGGGCCAAGCTCCAGGGATGAAGCTGTCCCCACACCAGCTCCTGGCCAGCCCTCGCTGCCTGTGTCCACAGGACTTGTCAGAGGTGAGGCAGAGGGGGATGGCCACAATGCCACCATCACAGTGGCACCATCCTCTGCTCCTGCCTCTGTCACTGTGAGCTCCACCACCGCAACCACCACCACAGCAGACAGCCCATCCTGCTTGGTGCCGCCAACCTTGGAGACAGCCCCAGCTCTTCGGACAGCAAATACTGCCAGCTTGGCAGGAGGCACAGTGGGTTTGGGGACAGCTCCCAGCCCCATGGGCATACCTGCAGCCTCGTCCTCCTTGCCCACCAGTGACCCACACTCATCCCCTGGGACAGCTGTGTCCCCAACACCTGTCCTCATGAACCCCAGATCCACCCAGCCACCAGCGCTGACCGAGGATGTCCCTTCTCTGGGGACGCTGGCTGTGGGATCAAGCCTGGCTGTGGAGCCAACAGCTCCCCCACTGACTGTGACAAGTCCCACTGCAGATGAGGACACGGCCACCGGCAAAACCACCCTTTCCACCAGCGTGACCATGGAGGAGGTCCCACGGGCTTTGAGTGCAGGTGAGCACCACCAGTCTCCATATGCATCTACAGACATAATGTCAACACCAAGGTGCTTAGAGAAGAGGGGTGAGACCCTGGAACCGGAAGGGAAGAGGTGGTCAGCTTTTCTGAGAGCTGATCGTTCCTGGAGGAGCCTGTGTCTCAGTCATCTGCTCCATCAGAGGAGCCAAGCAGCTGCAGATACCAAACATCAGCTGCTCGGTGTAACCCTTAGCTGTAAATTTGACTTGAAGCACTCAAGGATGAGAGGAAACAAGTGCCTGGACAGAAGGTGCAGCCTGACCCTGACTTAGGAAGGTGTGAGTTAGGGAGGCAGTAAGCAGACCACCCCATCCAACTAGAAACATCTGGCACGGGGCAGGCTGGGCAGTGCGGGGACTCTTATGGGGCTGGAACTCGGGGTGTGCTGAGGGCTCCCCTTTCTGATGCTCCACAGGTAGCATCGTGGCCATAACTGTGACGGTCATCGTGGTGGTGGTGCTGGTTTTCGGGACAGCAGCGTATCTCAAGATCAGGTAAGACCACTGCAGCCTTGCCCAGATGATGGTTGGAGGCAAAGCCCTGGCGAGATGCTGTCCTCAAGCCCAGTGGGGCCATGGGCAGCCTCTCATCCCGGCCGGGCTGCATTTTCTACCATGTTTACATTGAAAAAGCCAAGTTCTTCCTCCTCATTGTGCACGAGCCTCCTTCAAATGCCGGAGACGCTGCTCAGCACAGTCATAACCAGTAATTATCCCTGGGGGAAGCTGCTGCCGCGGGTTTTGCCGTGACTTAGACAATACACAGCAGCAGGGCCCATCTGTAATGAGGCTTTGCTGACAGGCAAGATGAGCAAAGGGCTCGTTTCAAATCCCCAGCGTGTCCCAAGCTGGTTCAGCGGGGGCCAAGTCCTGCCCGGGCTTATTTTCCATCCTAGAGCTTCCTGCCAAAACACCCCAAAGTTTGACCTAGAAGGGATTTGCTCTGTGTGGTGTTTTTGCCCTACAGCGAAATCGCTCCTAAAAGCACCCAAGCCATGGGTGACGCTGACGCTTTGCTCTCCCCGGCAGGCACTCGTCCTATGGCAGGCTGCTGGATGACCACGACTATGGCTCCTGGGGCAACTACAACAACCCCCTCTACGACGACTCCTAGCACGGACGAGGAGAAAAAGAAGAAAATCCCTTAATTTATGAGAGCTTCTGCAGCAGAGCATCCACTGTTGAGGAGATGTTGGGCACTAGCCACGGCCATGGGCAGGATTACAGCGGGTCCAGAGGATGACAGGCAACCAGAGGGTGGGTGTGTGGTACCAACAATAAACCTGAATTTTGGCCTTTGCGTCAGAAAGTTCTGGGTACTGGGGTGTGTCGGACACTGGGTTTGTAGGGAAGGGAACCCCAGCTCCCCAGAGCAGAGGGATTGGGGTGGAGGGTCAGACAGCACCATAGCACCCTTGAAAATGCTGCTGCCCTATAGCTTGATGGGAGGGGACACGGGGGCTGCTGAGCCACAGCCAGCAGTTTTGGGGGTCTCCTGTGCTTTCACATGCCCCTTCCTGCAAAATCCTCTTCCTGCATCCCCTCGCTGTGGAATCCTTTTGCAGGGACCACGAGCAGTTACGGGGCTGCTCCACCACAGCTCCCTTCCTGCAGAGTGCTTCTATGCAGCAGCTCCTAATTCCTTCTCCCACTCAATCGCGTCGTTCTTCTAGCCCCAAGCACAGCCTGAGAGCCTGTGGGAAGGTGCACAGACCACCTGGGCTGAGAGCACCCATGGCTGCTTCCTCTGTGACTCCAAATGCCCCAGCACTGAAAAACAGACTCCTCAGCAGATGTGACTCTGATAAATAAATCAACCCTAAACGATGCTGCACAGGCTGGGGCATCTCAGTGAGTGCTCCATCACCCCACAGCTTGAAGATGATCTGCTTCCTGCAGACCCTCACAAGACTGAGTTTCTAGGAAGGCAGGTAGAGATGGGCCAGCTTGTTGTATCTTATATCCCTTATTGCACAAGGTTCATCGTTCCAAGATAATTCTTTGCCAAAGCCTCGAAGCACCAGAGCATTTGCTGCGATGAGGAGGGCAACCAAGAAGCAGGAGAGGCTCGATCCACGATCCCACCCAAAACACAGGCACTGGTTTGCTTTGGGTTAATCAGTGGTGGCAGCCCGGGCTGGGAAACAGGCTCTGCCATTCACCCAGCTGCGGAGCGAAGCGTCCTGGGGAACATCAAAGCTCGGGGCGTTTGCGTGATTGCTTCTCCAAGCAGATGCATCATCTCTTAGTCTTCATCAAGCCAGCGTGATAAATGCAGCCGGCACCGTAAGAACCCCGTGAAAAGGTTGGGAGGAATGAAGATGTCTCTTCCCACTCCCAAAAGGAAATGCAATGGTTGAGGTTAACTCCCTTCCTCACTTTAAGCCTCTGAGTGGCCTGTCCTTTCACCTCCTTTTTTCCTGTGAGAGTTGTTTGGGTGGATGAAGCTCAGCTCAAGAGCAAGACCTTTCTGGCAGCGAAGCAGCAGCAACTTAGGCCACCCCAGCTAAGAAAACCCACAAACTAAGTGAAAACCCAACCCTACACTCAAGAGAAATCAGATGATGCGGTGCTGCACTTGCGCTGAGATGACACAGAAAAGGGTCTCCGTGCCTCTGCCAGCAGGAAGTTGCCCATGGGGGAGTCCACTGGCTTTGAAACCCCTCCTGAGCTACATCTCAGTGTTGTCCAAGTATAACTCTGTGCTGTCCAGCCACAGCAAAGAGCAGCAATTACAAATCCTCATCCTCCTCTGCACAAATCACTTGTCTCAGATGCTACTGACCTAAAGAAGCTCTTCAGGATGGGGGTGATGCCCTCAAAGAGAAGATGAGTATGGTCAAGGCCCCTCCTGTCTTCCCACCTCAGACCCTCCAGCTTACCCAGGGATTTCTGTCTTCCCTGAAAGCAGAGAAATAAAAAAGCCTGGCCAGGACACACCATAAAAGCCACCAGCTTATTTACAGAACCAGCAACACCCCCTTTTTTCCCAAAGGCTTGCCACCTCCTCCACTTTGGCTCTGCTTCACGGCAGAGATATTTTATTTATATAGACAAAATAGTTTGCATAGCTCTGTGCTGAACATCTCATTCCCCAGCCTGTCAGGCAGCAGCTCAGTCCCAAAGGCCACTGCCACTTGCCAACAGAGCTACTTGCAAACACAAGCAGAAAAAGCAGTGAAGGCCAAACTGTTTCTCCCTAGTTTGGAGGTGGTGCGTTATTTTGCACCTCTTTCACAGAGGTTCCTTCTGTGGAGCACTTGAGTTTCTCCCAACCATCCTATCCCGCGTGTGCAGCCAGGTACCAGCTCTATTACAGGGACCTGGACCTCCATCAGCCTTGAGGGACTTCTCAAAAGCTGTAGGAGATGAGAAAGAGGAGGAAATTTGCTGGAAGTGGCACTACAAGGTCCACACTACAAGGACCACCCAAACCCAGTTACAACTCCCAGGTTCAAACTGTGCCCCTCCCCACCCCAACTTCAACTAGGACCACGTAAGACAAGAGCAAGGAACCGATCCCGTTTCCAGTGTGGAGGTCCTGGCACACCTCTGCTTGAAGCTGGACAGCCAGAAGCTAGTGAGCCCTCCCAAGTTATAAATAGCATGACGTGATGAGCTTTTCCCTAACTGTGTTCCTTCCAGTTGGAAAGAAAAAAACCCAGATGGCTTCTCTGCAGCTGGGCAGGGGCAAAACTTCAGCCCTGGGCTGTGGTGGGACAGGGGCTGAGCGCACACAAGCAAGGAGGAGCCTGCACAGCTCCAGGGAAGTCTTCTCCCACCTGGAGATGGAAAATGGTCATTGGTGCTACATCAGGAGAGCTTTGGATTGAGTTTTGCAGTCATTGCCACCAGGAGAACATTAAAGCCTCCCTAGTCCTGCATCGGTCTGCTGGTTGCCAAGTCCTGCATACTTGGGCAGGCCCTGGCTTTATTAATAGCTCCACTGACCTTGGTTGTGGCTGCAGCCCTCGTGCCTGAGGGAACACAACATTTTTCCCACACAGCAGCCATAATCGCATCTGCTCCTCATTTTGCTCATCCCAGGGAAGCACCCCAAAAGCAGGAGAGCACAAGGTCAAAGCCAGCCTGACCTCACCCCACCAGAGATCATTTTCCTTCCCAACACAATGCAAAAGCGTCCAGCTGAGGAGTGAGTTGCACCTCTAAAGCTCTATCCCACTAATGGTTTTCTTCCAGCCTCCTCTTGTGGTTGGAGCCCAAAGCAGAATACTTTTGGCTGGGAGAACATTACCACCAAACCAGCCTGGTTGTGGCCTGCACCAACATGGTTTTACCATCAGCAACACAAAGCCTACTTCATTATTGAGGGAAGTTCCTGCCCAGTAACATGGCCCAGCCCATAACCAGCCCCAACACTTCCCTTTCCCTAGAAGGACCCCCAAAAGCAGGGAAACATTCTGCTACAGGGAAGGAAGATCTACCTGCTCCTCCAGCGAATGCCCAGGTCCCTCTGGCACAGCCCCAGGGGTATTTATGGGCTCTGGACGAGCTGATGCAGACCAGCTGGCCCCACACACGGTTCCTCCAAACCGCCGAGGGGGCAGAGAGAAGCAGAACACCTGTTCTGCCACGCACATCCCCTGTACCCGATTCAGAGGGGGCAGGTTTGGGCTGGGAGGGCAGAGATATTGGGCTGGGACCTGAAGACACACAGAGCTACAGAAACATAAATCATTGTTTTAATGGTGGAACCCGAAGGGTCAGACATCTCGTGTTTTTTTCAGCCCTGAATCATCGTTCAAACCCAGCTGGGAATTTCCAGAGTACGTGTGTACATGGAGAGCGCGTGGCGTAATCTGTTTTAATAGAGATGTTATTTTACATTTATTTATAGCTGTGAGGAAAGGAGTGCTTCAGAAAAAGATTCTCCAGCAAAGGCAGAAGCTGGGGTGACACCATCATCCACATCCTGCTATCTTACACCTAAAGAGGCACTGCCAGATGAAGGAGATGCCAGTTCATCACAGAACTAGTTGTGGTTGTACATGGTGACGAGTAACTGGACTTTAAAAATGCATTTTATTTCGTTATTGGGAGCTGCACTGAAATTCTCTGAAGACCTTTCTGTAATGTTTAGGCTGCAGACCACCTCGGGCAAGATATTACATCAAGAAGGGTGCATTTTTTTTGTTGCATTTGCTTTTTCTAAAAAACACTTTAATGTCCCCTCTCTGCAAAGCAATACCAGTAAAAGAAAAACAACCACCAAAACAACAGAAAATTGGTCCCTGCACTAACTCAAGTGCCTCCGCAAACTGCTGTTACTCCAGCACGCTGGGGTCGGTCCCACGTCAGTCACTGCATGTTTGTGCCCCATTTAGAGCATTTCAACACCAAAACATCAAGCTACATACCTGTCTAACAACCTATGACCTCCATCCAGCTCTTGTTGTGCTCACAACCTTCAGCTGCCCCGAAACACCATCTGCTGCATCAGCTTCTCCTCCTGCATCTCATTAGTTATTTTTCTAGGCTGTGCCCGGCACAGTAAAAGGCTCTGCTCCTTTTAGAGAGTTTTCTCTAGGAACTGACCTCCATTGGGCACCGCGCTGCTCAGCTTTGGGTTGACAGGCCCAGCCGTCCCCAAGGGTATGTGGGAAAGGGGTTCATCAACAAAACTTGTTTGGACCAGCATCACTTCGATCTTCAAACTATCTCACTGGTGCTGCAACAACTTTGAATCAATTTTTACCATAAGGATGGGCTTGTTTCTTTAAATATATGGTCTCCTCGGTGGTGGGATCTTCCATGTCCAGATGAGTGCAGCAAGCACGTTGATCACTGCTCCTCCAAAGACAGCCGGCACCTTCCGTCCTGGGCGGTGTTGTAGGAGTCACAGTTTTTGCACTTCATGCCAAGGAGATGGAACTGCACTGTAGAGCGGGCGTTGCAGTCATTGCAAAGGATCTACACATGGAGTAAAGGGAGACAGAATCTTTAGCACCAGCAGGACACCCAGCAAGGTACAAAAATGCACCTTCTGGCACTCATAGAACTGGTCTGTCAGCAGGAACTTAGCTGAAAACATGACAGCAGGCCTCATTTTCCATTTATAACTACTCAGATCACACTCTATTATCACAAAGAATTTACTTTCAGCATGGCAAGGCGATTGCTTGCCCATGTTAGGGGTAGACACGCTTCAGCTTCTTCTGCTGATGTAGGAATGCACTAGATAAACCCTCAAATGAACACAAGAGCAGGCCAAGAGCATTTACTTTGCTGTTACCTGCAAACAACCACCGGGTTCTGCAGTTCTCAGGTGAAAAAAGGTGACAGGAAGAAAAGTTTCTATGTGCTCACCTTGCACAAACCAACAGCTGAGTATCTCTGCATAAAACCCATCACAATGGCAGCACCAATACTGGAGGAAGGTACTTGCAAAGACAAGGCCAGTTCCCTGCTTCGTACAGCACTGGGAGGTCACTGGTTTTGGGGTGAGGTTTTTTCACCGGAGTGCACGTGGTGGTTGCGTTTTTTGGTCTGTTTGTAAACCCAGCAGACGAGTAACGACATTTCCGAGTCATTCTCTAACCACCAGGGTGGATTCTGATCCAGGACGGGCTCCCAGTGCCCTCTACTGCCAGTAACGTGAAGGCACAGACAAGAGCAAAGACGCGTGTCATCCCTTACCTCCACCATCATGTTCTGGTACTCGGTGGGCATAGGAGTCTGCGCTACTTCGTCATCCAGCTGACGCCAGTACTGTGTCATATCTAAAGCCGAGTGCATGCACAAGGGACATCGGTAACCTCTGGCAGGAAGGCATAAACATGTCCAAATCAGCAGACGAAACACACCCACCCAAAATGACAAGTTCAATATTATACCAGCAACGTATCACAGCACCAACTAAGTGCTTCTTGCAAATGGAAATGGAACTTAAAACCCCCTTATCCATTAGGATGTGGCTTTAAGTGATTTGGTATGGGACTGACGCTGTGACCTTTGTCTCCTGGAGCGATCTGTTTCAAGCAAAACTATCAAGAGATGATCTGCACTACTTACTCCTTCAGCATGTCCTTGTAACACGTTCTGAAAAGGAAACACAAAGACAACATCAGTAAGAAGGCAACAGTTTCCAGCTGGTGACACACTGGAACTGAACAGAAAGAAAAGGTGCAGCTAAGCACAACTTAAAAAACATCCACACGAGAAGAAAACTTCCCAGCTAAATCACCAAGTATACTGAGGCAAAAATCCAGAGCCAAAGCACAGGCAAACCCCTTCTAATGTCTAACACGAGGGAACAGAGCCAACGCTACGGCAACGATTGTGTGGTTCAAGCCTGCTGAAAACACGGCGTGTGAGGCATGACAAGGTTAAGTGTAAGATGGACAGGAGCTGAAGGAAGATTCAGTCTGCAGGCCTACATCAAACACAGAGGCCATTCACTCAGCACACAAAGACAATGGGGAAGGAGAAACCGGAGAGTCAATGGAGCATCAAAAAGCTGCATCTGTAACACAAGACAGACGCAGAAGGGGAATGTGGTAATTATTCCTCCAGGGGCAACCAGTGCTATCTACTGCATTACTTCAGAATCCCAAGGGAGCTGGCAGTTCTTGCAGTACAACTGGGGGGGGGGGCCTCTTAAAGAAAGGCTTTAAAACTTAACTGATGGGCTGTCACCAGCCTCTTAACACCACTGTGCAGCTGCTTCCTGCACCGAGGAGGGGCTTCTCTGAGTAGCTGTGGAAGGAAATTCAGCACAGGAAGATTTAGAAATCAGAATTCTCTGCAGTGTTTTACCTGTGGAGAAGATGACCGCAGGGCAGAACATGAGCTCCAACACGAGACGTGTGAATATCCTGTTTGGAGGCAAGTATTGCACAAAAGGTAAGAAAATTAATTCAAGTGCAGTCAGAATTACAGCCAAACACAAAACCCAGGAGAGCAAAGGAAGGAGCTCACCTCCAAACATATTGGACAGTCCTGCCTGGAGACGTTTTCAATACACTTGGCAAAAAAGAAAGAAAAAGAGAGACAGAAAAGTTATTCTACTGCATGGCTATCTGCATTTCTCTCTATTTTAAAATAATTTTAAATTGCAAGATGCGTGAGACAACTGTTTGCATTTAGGTCTGATGTTCTGAGCGCCCCTGGCCATATGGCCTTGGATGGAACCGAGGCGTTATCAGCTTTCAAGCTTTAATTTTTGTAGTTTTTCTAAAAGATATGAAGTTAACTGATTTATTCTTATAGAATCAGGGACCACCAGCTTGGAAGGGGACTCAAGTATCACCTGGCATCTCCCTGCTCTCTGTAGCCAACCTTTACATACTGGAACATGGTGTTAAGACATCCCTAAATCTTTTCTCAAGGCTGAACAAATCCAGTTCTCTCAGCCTTTCCTCGTATGGCAGCTTCCCAGATCTTGATCATCTGGCACACTGGATCACAGAACCACAGGACATTAGGGATTGGAAGGGACCTCAAAAGATCATCTGGTCCAATCTCCCTGCCAGAGCAGGATCACCTAGACCAAGTCACGTATCCAGGCGAGTTTTCCATCATCCAGATCATTCATGAAGACAGGACACACAAAAAATGATCAGAGGGCTGGAAGACATCTCCTATGAGGACAGGCTGAAAGAGGTAGAGTTGTTCAGACTGAAGAAGACTCCTCGGAGACCTTCTTGTGGCCTTTCAGCCTTTAAAGGGGACCAACAGGAAAGATGGGGGTGGACTTTTCAGCTAGGCCTGTTGCAACAGAATAAGGGGTGATGGTTTTAAACTCAAAGAAGACAGGTTAGACAAAGAAGACAGATGTAAGTAAGAAATAGTTTAGGCTGAGAGTGGCGAGACACCAGACCAGGGTGCCTAGATTGATGGCTGATGCCCCATTCCTGGCCACATTCAATGTCAGGTTGGCCAAGAACCTGGGCAACCTGCAGAGGGGTTGGACTACATGACACCTAAAGGTCCCTTCCGACCCAAACGATTTTGTGAGCCAGCTGTGGGCCCAGTATCAATCCATAAACAGCACAAGGCCCCGGTTTCCCCGGGAGGGGTCTGTGTTCCTACCTTGTGCTTTCCTCGGAGGCTCAAGCTGAGGCACAAGTTGCATTTGGAACAGTGGAAGAAGTCCTCCTTTGGGCCGATCCTGAGAAGAGAAGCGTCAGGCTCCGGCCGGTCTCTTCTCTCCCCACCCACCCGAGCAGGGTTGGGGTCGGGGCAGGGGGTGAAGAGGGGTCAGGAGCCGGGGCGGCCTTGCCCGCCCCTCACGCACCGGCATATCCCGCACTCATCGCAGTGGTACTGCTTCTTGTCTCGATCGAAGAGGTGGCAGATGCCGCAGTAATACTCGCCGAAAAGGCTCTGGCAGCCCTCGCAGCGCTGCTGGGCCTGAGGCCACACGGGGAAGCGAAGGGAGAACCAGCTGGTGGGAGAACTGGCCGGTCGGAGAACCGCCCCCACCCCCCAAAATGGCGGCTCCTCCCCTCTCCCCCTCCCCCTCAAAATGGCGGCGCGGCCAGGGCCTCCCCAGCGCGGCCGGCAGCGCGGACCCACCTTCTGCAGGAGGTGGCAGCGGCTGCACTGCACCTCGGCCACGCGGAACCGGTCCAGCCGGTGCCCCTCGGCGGCGTCGTGGCACAAGCGGCAGGCGTAGAGCTTCCCGCAGCACGGGGCCTGACAACGGCACGGCACAGCCTCACGCATCCAGCCCCGGGAACGCCCCGGGGACCCCGTCCCGTCCCATTCCCTCCTCCTCCTCCTCACCTGCAGCAGGCAGCCCCGCCGGTAGTGCTCGCAGCCCTCCTCCCCGCCCGCCGCCATCGCCTCCTCGCCCGGTACCGGCCCAGCTTCCGCTTCCGGGAGGCGCCGGCGCTTCCCGTGCCGCAGCTGCCCCCACGCTCTTCTTACCGTGTCCCACCTCGCCCCAGAGCAGAGCCTCCCTCCGCAGACCCCTTCGGGGGTTTTCGTTCTCCACCTTTGTTCTTCCTCAAATCTACCCTCTTCCCCCAAAACCTTTTTGCCATTTACCCAAAATCTTACTTTGCTGTCCCTAGATCTTCGTTTTTCACCCCTTATTGCTCTAAAACCTTCCTTCCCCCCCCCAAAAAAACCCCCTTTCTCTCACATTATCCCAAAACTTTCCTTTTACTGTCTTCACCTATAATCTTTACTTATTCAGTTCCCCCAAACGCTTTTCCCTCCATTCGCCCAAACCCTTTCCCCACCATTCTAAAACCTTTAGAATTTTTTACCCCATTCCCCTAGAAACCTTTCTTACCCCATTCCTCTAAAACCTTTATCTCCCTAGAAAACACCCTCATTTCCCCCTCATTCTCCATAAACTTTTCACCACAAAAAAAATACACAATTTTTCCTCCCACTCCCCTAAAACCTTCCTTTCTTTGCCCCATTCTCAAACCTTCCCACTTGCCCCGAATCTTCCTCACCTCAAACCTTTCTTCTCCCCAAATAAAAGCCACAAAATCTTGCCCGCAGCTGAGCAGCAGGGAGGTCTCCCTGTTTCTAAGAGAAGGAGCCACCACCCATGGGGTTCTAGGGTGTGGACAGGCACTCCTTAAATCAACCAGCTCCCACATCCTATTTTTCAGCGCAGGTGGAAAGGAGCAGGCAAAACCCCAAGTCCATGGGGGACTGGTCATAGGTTTGCAAGCACGTACCAAGAAACCTGGAACTCACTACCATTTTATTTGCAAATGTTAACATCACGATGCAGCACAGCCACAAAGCTCTGAACACCAGACACCCATCCTACACCCCGCCACAACGAGGTAACGGGAAGGACCCTATTTAGTGCAAAGACAAGTTCCACAGTTTAAGGACACAGGACCGGTGGGGAAGCTGTGACGGCAGCGGCTGGAAAAGTTTTGAGCAACAACCACAGACCCAACTACAGCCAACTCGAGAGCTGGAATGGTCTTCTAAGAGCTCTGAGGGGAAAGCACTGCTGTTTTCCATTCCCCATGTCCATTCTCCACCAAGACTGATGCCTGAAGCAGCTACTAGGTGCTCGCAGAAGCTCCATCACCTTGCTACATGGCTCAGTCTTTTCCACAGATAAATCTCCCTCTGCCATGAACCTTCACCATCAGCAGCAGCCAAACAACAGGCCTAGTTAAACACCTGAAAAACAAAATCCCCAAGACGGGGATGATGGCACAGAGGGAGAGGGAACGTCGCGCAAGGTCACACACGCTGCTGCACATCAGCAGAGGCTTCAGGGGAACATTTACACATTAAACGTTATATTTCTTGCACAAACATCTTCTTCACTGACCGCTTTGTCGAGGCAAAAGTGCTTCCAGTACCAAGATGGGGCAAATTCAGCAACGAGCTGCTCTCTGCTGTTCATTTCAAAAGCAGTTCCTCAGGAGGGCAGCAGCTGGGCAAAGAGGAAGCCCAGCTTCCTTCAGAATCCTCCAGAGCACCTCCTGCCTTTGCCACACACCAACCACCTCTGAACAAACTTAGACAAGGCCAGCAAGTCAGCATCTCAGGTGCGTTTTGCCACGTGCAAGAAACCCAGCAGCAACGGCAGAGCGAGCTCTGTCCTTGGACTGGACCTGAGCCCCTTCCCATGGTAATCTGCTACGGAGAGACTAGGAGACCCTTGTCTCTGCCGCAGAGATCTCGCAGCTTTAGCACCTGGAATCTCAGGTGGGTTGTTCCCACCGCTTCAGCCACCTGCATCAAGACAAGAAAAGCAGAAAGATGTTACAGACAGGCTGACAAAACCACAGAGGCGAGATCTTGGAGCTCTGCTTTTCTGAGACTCCTATCTTAGGCACCTCAGCTATGGAAAATGTGAAGTATCTGTAAAGAAAGCTGCTGTCGGTTGAGAAGTCCATCATCGCTAGTTGTCCTGACCCTGAACACAAAGCCACTGCAGAAGTTAAAGCCACCAGAAGACACAGTGGAAGTTAAAGTCACTGGAAGGCTATGCTGCAGGAATTAAAACCTACCTTCTACAGGCAGGTGTGACCTTCTCCAGAAGGTCAGTGCTCAACTCTGGGGAAGCTGGTATCTGAGGCATCGGGCGTGAAGGTCCCTGACAGCTGTAAATTGGTGAAGAAGGAAAAAAAGAGGGTTAATTCCCAACTGTTCCCAAAACCCCAGCTCACACACAGGGCAGCACAAAGTCTTTTGCTGCTTTGGCACCTGCTGCGAGGCCAGACTCGGGTTATGGAGGTCGATAGCAGCTAGGGAGGGCACGCGGGACTCTGACGCGGTTTTGTTTTCCTTTTTCAGAAAGCGGTGGTGCCACACTGCAAAACACAAGATGTGCAGAGCGTTAGGGAAGCGAGAGCTGGCTGTAGTAACGCTGGCCACTGCCTGCCACTTGTGTGGGGTCTGGGTTTTACTTCTCACCATCCACTCCTCTCAGTTCTGGGAGATGATTTAGCTCCGGCAAACGCACATCTGTCTTGGAGAATTCCCATTTTTTCTTATTTGCCTGGATGATGCTTTTCTCATTGGTAACCTGTGATCAAGGGCAGAAACATCAGATCAGGAATACACAGAAGTTAAAAAAAAAACCAACCCCAAAGCTATTTTGAGGCTTAAAAATGAACTGCCACAGCCAGTAAACACATATTTGAGTTTAGAATTTACATGTGTTTGCCAACGGGGAAAGACAGGCAACTTACTGATGTCAAGCTTACGCTGTAATGGCTCATTGGAGAAGGTTTCTGGTGCTTTAGAAGTGGGTTAAGGTATTTTTCACTCTTTTCATCAACCCTGTAATGATAAACACCCCAAACTTTGTATTAACATGGTGAATATAGAAAACCATGAATGCCACACAGCCAGAAACACAGAATGATTTGAGGCTGGTAAAGCCCTCTGAGCTCATCCAGCCCAGCCCAGGACCTAACATCACCACAGCGGCCACACCAGAGCACTAAGGGCTACAGCCACTCTGCCCTTCAACACCTCCAGGGATGGGGACTTCACCGCTGCCCTGGGCAGTCCGTTCCAGGCTCTGATCACCCTTTCCATGAGGAAGGGCTTCCTAACATCCAAACTAACCCTCTCCTGGTGCAGCTTCAGGCCCTGTCCTCTCATCCTGTCACCAGCTGCCTGGGAGAAGACCCTGAGCTCCACCTGACTACACCCTTCCTTCAGGGAGTTGTAGAGAGTGAAGGTCCCCCCTGAGTTTCCTCCAGGCTAAACACCCTCAGTTCTCTCAGCCTCTCTTCATAAGACTTGCCCTCCAGTCCCTTCTCCAGCCTCGTTGCTCCTCTGGACCTGCTGCAGCCCCTCAATCTCTTTCTTGAAGTGAGGGGCCCGGAACTACCCCCAGTACTCGAGGAGAGGCCTCGTCAGTGCCTAGTACAGGGGAGAATGACATCCCTAGACCTGCTGACCACACTATTCCTGATACACAGTCATTAAAGGGTTAGGAAAAGGGTTCACAGGGAGAACAGCCTTTGTGAGCTCAGCCAGCAGTGGGGTTTGAAGACAAGCTACGAGTAACAGAAAGGGCAGTGTGTCAGCAGCTGGCAAAACGTGGCTGTTCAGCTGATCTCTGCCAAATGCAGAACCACCAGGACCCTGGATGGCTGGTCTGACCCACCCAAGAGCTTTCCCTAACCACGGCCTGTCCCAAATCCATGCATCCTGTTCCCTAAACGTCTCCCTTCACCTCTCTGGTGATAAAAGTTCTCCTAGCTCCGCTCCTGTACCTGTAGTTAAGGTTCCCAGGCACAGGACCCATCCCAAGCGTAGTGGGAGAGAAGTTCTGGTTGATGGGAGGGATAACTATGCCTGTGGTCTTCCCATAATCCAAGCTGCTGCTGGAATCTTTCAGGCTGGTCTGAGGGCTTATTTTAAATGGGTTGATGGTGCCATCGTAGAGGGAGCTCAGGTTAGAGGATCTGTCTACCTTCTCTGGGTTGGCTTTAGAGTGCTTTGCCTTGAAGAGCTTTGAATCTCTGCTCTTTGTGTCGATGCTGAAGTCCTGTTTGAGAAGACAAGCATCATCCTTCTCTTACAGAAATGTTTACAAAGTCACTTACAGAAGTGTTATGAGGGGGAAAAATCAATCTTGCAAGATTCTACATTAAAAAAGAAATCGATTCAGGCTTGGAAAACAGAGCTGGACCAACCTGGACACCCAGCATTTTTCTTTCTTCTAAACCATGGTCTTTGTCCCTTCTGCTGATTTTTGATTTCTTTTGTAACTGATGTTCTCTGGCATCTTTCTGAATCTTCAATTTAAGCTCCTGAGTAAACCTACACTCCATATAAGGATAAAACAAAGGCTTCTGTTAATATGATCATCATGGGTTGGTGTTCAGCCCAGGCTCCTGTAGCCTTTGAGTAATCACAATAGCCCTTTTAGCTAAGGAGAAGGCATCCTATAAGATAAATAAAACCTGACAAGCACACGCTTTTCACATTACAGCCACAAAGGTGTTTGTATTCCAGGCTGGTGCAAACTACCCAATACGGTGCGGCGCTGGCTGCACGCGCTGGTGAATTATGAGGCTGCTGCAACACGTTCCCTCTCAACTGTTCTCCTATTTCCAGGAAGGCTAAACCCAAACAAACCCAAGATATTCTGCAGCTGCGAGCTCTGCAAACCCAGTGTGCGACTGCTTAGCTTCCTGCTAATGCTGACCTGCTTCGGGCAACAAATTAATGGTTTTACCTTTCAGCAAATCCATCCTTGTTAAAGAAATCACACTGCAGGAGCTCGGCACAGGACGGTCTTTTGTCTGGATCAATCTGCAGACATTTCTGTCAAACAGCATAAAGGTCAGAGTGTAAATATGTTAGAAATGAAAGCAAGGTTTTAGCGTTTCTGAGGGACGTCAAGAAAAAGCTGCAAATCTCCCCTAGAGCCTCTGAGATTGAGCTGAGCTCAAGTGACAGCACTACCAAAAACAGTCCATGTTTGCTGGCTGCTGCCCTTCAGCCACTGATGCTCACAAAGACTCAGCGCACAGGGAATAGCTGTCATACAGATGGATCTCTCCGCTCTCACTAAACCTGTTAGCAGTTACATTTGTTTGCCTAAGGCTTTAGAACTCTTTTGATAATTATATTATCTACAAAGCATCCACCTGAGTAGCAGGCAAGGGGCACAGCTCATCAGGAGACCTTTCAGAAGATGCAGAGGTGTACGAGGGATGCTCTCAACACGCAAGCCCTTCTTCACCCTCCACATCCCCTTGGAAAACCAATCTGAACAGTTGCTCCTTGCATGAGTAGTTGACAAAAAGCCATTTTAACAGCCCCAGCCGTTTCTGGAGGCTGTAGTTAGCTTTCTAAGGTGAAGAACAAGTCACACAAACATTCATGGTAAACAAATGGTCAGTTACTAAAGGCTAATTACCTTGGCTAAATCTATCACTGCAGCAGACAACTTGGGGTATCGTTTGTCCAGAGATTCAGCCTCCTTCACTTCAGGCAACCTCATGCCAGCAAACAGGGGGTTTTTATAGAATAACTCCTGGTGTCTTGGAATTAAATTACCTGGAATCACACCAACAAAGCCACTGTGTGAAGGAAATACAAACCAGCCTCAGGAAACATCTGAGAGGCCAAAATACTGGGTCAGCACTACTGCAGGGGGCCTGAACAGGCTGTTCTTACCCAGGCACTTTGTGATGTGGTACAGTTGGTCGATGTCTGAATCCCCAGGGAAGAGTGGCTCTCCCATCAGCATTTCTGTTATCAGAGTGCCAATAGCCCACACATCCACAGCCCTGGGGAAAAACAAACAACACTGCAGTTAACAAAGTTAACTCTTTGATCTAAAGGCTGAGCCCAGTAACCCCCTCAGCCAGTTACAAGCCTCAAGGGGCAGCTCTGTTCTCCTAAACAACAAGCAAAGCTGTTTTCCAAGCTTACAAGTGTCATGACTCCAGCTGCAGCATCTCTTACTTGCCATACTTGAGATCTCCCACCAGCAGCTCCGGAGCTCGGTACCACCGTGTTGCCACGTAGTCCGTGTAAGCTTCCCCAGAAGCCGCTAAGGTACGAGCGAATCCAAAGTCACACAGTTTCACGACTCCTGACTGGGAAATGAGTATGTTCTCTGGCTTAATGTCCCGATGGATTATCTGCACGGAGAAAAGGAAGCAGGACAAATAAATCCCCCATTTCCACATACTAATTTCACCCAAAATGGTAACTTGTTCACACCTGGGTCAAAAATTACCAACCAACCTACGATAAGGCGCTGCGAAGTATTAGATCCTCAGAGACTCTGGGACCCTTCCTTTGAAACACCTCCACAGATCAGTGGAAGATGGTCTCCAGGCTTACATTTTACATCAAATTCAGTCTGGCCTTACAGCCAAAACTCTCTTTCTCTAAGTTTTACAATATATGTATTTAAAATAGAATGTACATAACCTATTCATTCAAACTGAAGTGCAGAGCTGACTTTCTGTGCAGACTTACATTGTGACTGTGACAAAAGGCAATCCCTCTCATAATCTGAAACAAGTATTTCCGTGCCCTGCTGTAGTCCAGGCCGTTTGGAAATGCCTCGAGGTCATCCAGCAACATGTGATCCACAAATTCAAACACCAGATACCACCGTTTCTTCTTTTTATAGACTTCCAGCAGGTTCACGAGATTCTCATGCCTGAGTTGCTGTTATAAAACAGGACATGTCTTGTGAGAGCTTGTAACGGGTGAACTAGAAGCAGACACTTTCAAGTACAGCCCAGACAGTGCAATGCCATGTGATGTTCTTCTTCTCATGGCACTCACTTCTTAAAATCGGCTCACTGACATTTAGAATGACTTCTATTTTGCCAATTTTACTAGCTTCTGTAGGAATAACAAAGCCAGGAGAGGAAGAAACACATGAACAAAGCTGAAGAAAGTAACTTTCCTAGAAGCACTTACCCGTATCAGGTAACACCAGTACCCAGCCTGCTCAGGCACACTGTCACACCTCGATATCACACATTTCTTTTGTTTCCAGTGCATAAATGGCCTAGATCCTAATCAAAGCAGGTTTAGCCATGCAAAGGCACCTTAGCAACCAGCCAAAGGGAAAGCCAGCTTTGCAAGGTTACAACTTCAATCTGAAATGAATCCACTGTGGTTTGGCTGCTCTTGGAAATACAAACAGGGGTCAAATGAGACTCTTTTAGTTGGGACTTTGTTAGCTGCAATTTGTAAATTGCATTCACAAGCAACTGCTGTAGAACCATTTAGGTTGGAAAAGACCTTAAACATCATTGAGTCCAAGCATTAACCTAACTCTACCAAGCTCACCACTAAACCCTGTCCCTAAGCTCCATATCTGTATGCCTTTCAAACACATCCAGGGATGGAGACTAAGCTACCTCCCCGGGCCTGGTGATGCTTTCAATCAAAAAGTTTTTCCTAATGTCTAACCTAAACTCGAGGCCATTTCCTCTGTTCCATTCACTAGTTACTTGTGCAAAGAGATCAACATCCAACTCTATGCAACCTTAACACTTCTCTCCACTTCCTAAGGTGGTCTTTCCAACCTCTTTCTCCCTGCAGGTTAATCCTTTCCCTTTCAACCTTTCCTCACTAGCCTCTGGTTCTTCCAGCCCACAGTAACTTTGCCCTTTGATGTAGAGAGCCGCTTTTTGACTGTGCTTGCTCCCCCAACACCCTCAACTTTGGTCTTTCACCATCTGCTCTGAACTCAGTGAAGACAAAATCTATCTTGTCCATTTCCTCTTTTCTCCCCACCTACAACCCCTCTGGGATGCATCTTCTTTCGAACCTGCCCCCACACCCTCCAGAGACCTCTTCCTGATCAAATCTCATGGCCACTGCTCTCTCCTCAGTCTCTTTCACTTCTCAGGCCTTTCCAAAAGCAATTATGTGTTCACTGTTCTGTTCGCCTCATGTAATTCTGCCTTTCCAAAAACTCTCTCAGGTGTCTTCTCAAGTATGCAATTTTCTTGTTCCCTGTGAAAAACGCATCAGAAAGAGCCCTAATGGGATTTCCTTTCACTGATCTTAACACTCACACCTACCAGGCTTACCACATCCAACTCCAAATGCCTATACAATTGACATAAAGGCTTAAATTTACACTGATACTGTATCTTCAATGGATAAACAGCTCTCTCTATACAACTCTTAGGCTCGTCAAGGGGCAACTGAATCTCACCCACATCCATCAGTTCTAAGTACCACAAGAAAAACTCAGACCAGATATGAAGGTTACCGTTCTGCTTCAAGAAGACGACTGCCTTCACGAAAGCATTTAAAGACCTCATGAGGATTCAGAAGGTGCCGAGGCCCCCCCTGCCCACCTTCAGCAGTTTGACTTCCCTGACTGCGATCTTCCTCACGGCAGCATTCTCTTCGCTCTCCAGAAACTTCTTGACGGCGACGATCTGCCCGTTCTCCTTGTTCCTGCATTTGGTCACTACCCCGTAGCTGCCTTCCCCCACCAGCCCCAGCACCTGGTACTTCTCCATGGCCGGGGCCAGGGCTGGGGCCGAGGCAGCAACTCTGGGCAGCACCGGGCCGAGGAGGACCAGAGGGCCCAGGGCCGATGCGACGTCACCAGGGCAACGACACGCCGTAAAGCGCTGCCGTAAAGCGCGGGCGTCGTGCGCGCTGCCGGGGAAAGGGCTGGTAGTACCGGGAAAGGGCTCCGGGAAACGGGCGGCTGCAGGCTGGAGAATGTGAACCAGACTGTGACTCAGCCATGCTGCTCCTATAAAACAACCTGTCCGTGATGCGGAGAGGCTCGATGGTTGAGGCGAACGGTGAGGTGTCAGCGATGCTCCATTCTGTGGGTGTTAATAAATCAATTATTAATCAATAACTTCTTTTTGGTTTAAACAGAACCGTGAGGGAACCTTGTCTGCTTTAGCAGCACTTTTCCCAAGTGAATGAAAGTAAAGGTATCGCGAGCCCAGACCTGTCCATGTACTGCTGGGAGGTACAAAAGCTGTCCGTGTGTGTGTTAGGGCTAATAACACCCGTTAATCAAAGGGTTGAAGAACATTGTGTATCCAGCAGTGACTGGGAGGTTCTCTGAGGAAGCTATTTGATGGTACCTGCCATTACCCCTTCCAACAGCGCAACAGCGTCCCACCCATCCCTTCACACCCGCTGATGCTGCACAAGTTTCTTCCAGTCTCACCCAGGCAGCAAGTGCTGGGCATAGTGCCAGGATGAAGCACCAGTATGAATTCATTGTGCAGATATTATGTGCCTGAGCAGGTGTGGGCTGTCGCAGCTTATGTTGCAAAGAACGCAGCAATGATTAATTTATTGCATTCCTCCCACTTTCTCCTGCTCATCGCTATTGTGGCAACTGGCATTCTCCCAGCCCCAGAATCTGTTCAGCACTGCTAATGAATAACTAGCGTGGCAACCAGTTAACTCCTGTGCTACCGCTGTACTGCTTTCCGCTTTGTTAAATGACAAGGTACCAACCAACCATACAGAGCAGACTTCACCAGCACTCTGTCAGTTTATTGTATTTTTAGATTCACATAGAATCCCAGAATCACAAAATTATTGAGGCTGGTAAAGCCCTCTGAGCTCATCCAGCCCAGCCCAGGACCTAACATCATCACAGTGGTCACACCAGGGCACTAAGGGCTACAGCCACTCTGCCCTTCAACACCTCCAGGGATGGGGACTCCACCACTGCCCTCGGCAGTCCATTCCAGTCTCTGCTCACCCTTTCCATAAGGAAGGGCTTCCTAACACCCAAACTAATCCTCTCCTGGCACAGCTTCAGGCCCTGCCCTCTCGTCCTGTCACCAGCTGCCTGGGAGAAGACCCTGAGCTCCACCTGACTACAACCTCCCTTCAGAGAGTTGGAGAGAGGAAGAAGGTGCCCCCTGAGTCTCCTGTTCTCCAGGCTAAATACCCTCAGCTCTCAGCCTCTCCTCATCAGACTTTCCCTCCAGTCCCTTCTCAGCCTAGCTGCTCCTCTGNCGGGGCCGCAGGCCGGAGCCGCCCCTGCGCAGCGCCGCGGCCATGAGGCGCTGGGCGCGGAGCCGCCGCCCGGGCCCCGGGCCCTTTGTACTGCCGCGGCCCTTGATGGCGGGCGCGGCCTCCTGAGGAGCGAGCGAGCGGGCGGCAGGAGCAGGAGGCGCCCAGGATGCGATGGGGAACTGCTGGGCGCAGTGGTGCTGCGGGGTCCTGCTGCGGAGGGAAGCCGGCCGGCTCCACCGGGGCGGAGGGTAAGGGGCAGCGCCGAACCCCCTTTCCCTACCTCCCTCCCCGGGGCGGGCCCCATCGGCTCCGCCCTCCTCCTCTTCTTCCTCCTCCGCCTACCCCGCG
>VXBP01007003.1:0-216495 GCA_013400115.1 Rhinopomastus cyanomelas | reverse complement strand
AGAAGTTCCTTCTGATATTTGTATGGAACCTCCTAGATCATCTTTTTTCAAATACAGAGAGACACACAAATACAGAGAGAACAGGCTTATCAAACACATGAACTGAGAGCACACTAAGCCACTGGGCTGATACTCTCATCTCAGGAAAAATGCAGTCTTTGCTGTTGACCAAGTGAGATGACGTTGAAGTCAATGTTTCAGGCAGATTAGCAGCCCGCATACAGGCACTGGTCTGCAGCTTCCTAGTCATGCCACCCCCTCAGTGTGCCCGTCACCACTCTGCCCTTGGCTGTGTTACCTTTTTTAATGCAAACTGTTGATGAGGGAAGTTCTGGAGGTACAGCTTCTGCTTTCCAGCTGGGAAGCCACCAAATATGGGGAACTCTGTGCAGAAGAGCAGTCTGGTTTCTTGCTTCAGCGCAAGCCATGATACAGCTGTGCACTCTGGACCTCAAATGATAAGTCTTCATCCAGTTACCTACTATTAACCTTCTTTTTCCTTCCTGACTATTGGACAGATATTTTCACAGAATGGCTTCTGATTACATAACTCGCTCTTGCAGTTCATTTCAGTGTGGAGCTTAGGAATCCCTGACCATGCAAGCAGTTAAAAGTGTGACAGGGGCAGAGAATGGGGATAGGTCATAAGAATAATCCCTCTCGCAGTGCTGTCTGCTCATTGTTGTGTCATGAAATTGTTTTTTTCATGTTTTTTTTTCTACATAGCTCTGCAGTGAAATTGTAATGGAATAATATTAAAACCTCTCAGACTTGGAAACAATTGTGACCTGTGAGGTTTATTAATTACATTTAACTAGTCTGAAAGTCTATGTTGGTTTTCATAGAATCATAGAACCATTAAGATTGGAAGAGACCTGTAAAATTGTAGACTCCAGCCATTAACCCAATACTGCCACTACTCCCATTAACCTACCCCATTTTTTAACACCTGCAGGGAGGGTGACTGCACCACCTCCCTGGGCAGCCTGTTCCAATCCCTGACTACTCTCTCAGTGAAGACATTTTTCCTGATGGCAATCTAAACCTCCTCTGGCACAACTTGAGGCCATTTCCTCTTGTCCTATCACTAGTGACTTAGGAAAGGAGACTGACCCATTGGGAAAAGAGACTGACCCTTTCTCTACAAGGGAGATAAGGTCTGTCCTCAACGCCCTACTCTCTAGGCTAAATAATCTCAGTTCCTTCAGCCACTCCCTCTAAGACCTGTCCTTCAGCAGCCTTGCTCCTCTTCTTTGGACCTGCCTGATCTAGGGTGGGGTGTCCCTGCGCATGGCAGGGGGGTTGGAACTGGATGATCCTGTGGTCCCTTCCAACCCTGACTGACTCTATGACTCGGTCCAGGTGATCCTGCTTTGTTAGGGGGATTGGACTAGATGATCTTTCAAGGTCCCTTCCAATCCCTAATGATTCTATGATTCAGCATCTGGATGTCTGTCTTGTATTGAGGTGCCCAAAACTGAATGCAAGATTTGAGGTGAGGCCTTACTAGTGCCAAGTACAGGGTGACAATCACCTGTCTAGTCCTGCTGTTGCCCTTCTTGGCCATCTGGGCACACTGCTGACATGGGTTTGCATGGAGTTGTTGTGACTGAAGCATAAGATTTGCACTTGGCCTTTTAAAATCTCATACAATTGACCTCAGCCCATGGACCCAACCTGTCCAGTCCTTGTCACTAGATGCTACTGAAAGCTTTTATTTTATATGAGAAGGGGAAGAAAAGAATAAATTGAATGAATTATCTTTGCAAACAGATACCTGATTACAGCTGATGCTCTGGGACTATCTCTAGTATTAAGACCAATAAACAATTTGCTAATACTGTGCCAAGTTCTCAGTCCCTAGCTGCTAATTTTAGGTAGAAAAATTGTTTTCATTTCTAATGTGCCTTTCCTTCGCTTATGTGCTAATTGAAAAGGTAAAATTGTGCTCAATTTAAGTCTAAATAAGTAGCTTCACTGCATTTTTCATCCTTTGCTCAGTATTTATTGCCTACATTTCACTTTAATTATTGTTTTCATATTTGAATAAAAGAAGCAGTAAAATAAATTCAATATTAAGATTAGCATTATCTGATGTGATCCTAGAGGAAGAAGCTTTATTTAGATCTCACATCATTTTACCACGTGACCGCAAGCTTTTTCACTGGAGCTAGGGTATTTTTTCAATATATGTTTCCAAATAGCTAGATTTGTACTTTTGGGACAAATACTAAAAGAAAAACCTTAAGAAGAGTTCTCAAATTTATGTTCTTCAATTTTCCAATGGCTTTTGTGAAACCTGGTTATTATTCAGATTTGATAGCTTCCAGTAAATCACTGATACCGTTACCAGTGAATTTGGGCTGGAGCGAGTGCAGAGGAGGACAACGAAGCTGGTGAAGGGCCTGGAGAATAAATCTTACAAAGAGCAATTGAAGGAGCAATGAAGAGCAATGTGAGGAGGAAGTTCTTCACCGTGAGAGTGGTGAGAGCCTGGAATGGGTTGCACAGGAAGGTGGTGGAGGCCCCGTCCTTGGAGATGTTTAAGGTCAGGCTGGATGAGGCTCTGGCCAGCCTGATCTAGGGTGGGGTGTCCCTGCCCTGGGTAGAGGAGTTGGAACTGATGATCCTGTGGTCCCTTCTAATCCAGACTGATTCTATGACTTGGTCCAGGTGATCCTGCTGTGTCAGGGGGATTGGACTAGATGATTTCTGAGGTGNGGATTGGACTAGATGATTTCTGAGGTCCCTTCCAAACTCTAATGAATCTATGATTCTATGATTGTATGATTCTGTGAGCTAGGGCTGTTTACTTTGAAGAAGAGGAGGCTGAGGGGAGACCTCATCGCTCTCTACAACTACCTGAAAGGACACTGTAGAGAGGTTGGTGCTGGTCTCTTCTCATAGGTGATTAGCAATAGAACAAAAGGGAAGGGCTCCAAACTCCACCAGGGAAGGGTGGACAGAAAGATCAGTCAGATGTTGGAACAGGCTGCCCAGGGAGGGTGTTGAATCACCATTCCTGGATGTGTTTAAAGGTTGTTTAGATGTAGTGTTGGGGAATATGGTTTAGGAGTGAACTGTGTGAAGTAGGATTGGTGGTTGGACTCTATGATCTCAAGAGTCTTTTCCAACCTGAATGACTCTATGATTCTGTGATTCATTGCTCCCTGTCCTACAAAAATGAAGTGTTCCAAATAACACAGAAATAAGAAACACAGAAAGAGATTGGCCACTTCCAGTTGACACCGACCCCTCAGGGGTTTACAGACATTACAGACATCCCTTCTCAGTCTTCTCCAGACTAAACAGCACCAGTTCCCTCAGCCTTTCCTCATAGAGTGATGCTCAAGTCCCTTAACCATCCTCACAGCCATCTACTGGACTGTCTCCAGTAGATCCCTGTCTCTGTTGGATTGAGCAGCCCAGAACTGAACAGAGTACTCCAGCTGACCACCTCAGGTTCCTGTGTAATCTCTCTGTCTGCTGGGTAACAGCATTCCTGGATGCCCTGGGTGAATCTTGTTGGTTAAACACCAGGACACGCATGGTCAAGGTATCTCAAAGGTTTTGCAGGCACCGTCCTAGTTTATACACTAAATGCATTACTTGTGGAAAATTATCAACTGCATCAGTAAGATGCATCAGTAACAGTGAAAAAATGCTGTCTTAGTCATTACAGTGTTCCTACAGGTATTAACAATATTTCCAGAGGGTTGGTTTTTTGTCCACTGTTATTTTGTCAGCTCTTCTGAGCCTATTTGAGGCTGCTTTCAAAGTACTTTCCACTACTCAGACGGTATTTTATAGAAGTCTGGTTTTTAATGATTCCTCTTGAAACGTGCCTGAGCATGATGGCAATTTAGGGCTAATTATAAGCCTGCATATATAAAACTATATGGGAGGATGCAGCTGCCAGGTTGGTTAAGTCTTGCATTACTCACTTGTGCCCTTTTTTAGGAAGGACTCTCCTGGCCATCCTCCAACATAAAAAAAAAATGCAACCTGAGCACACATTTTGTAATCAAAGGAACTCCATTGAAAGAGGAATAGACTAAAGTGAATGTGAAGTGGAAGAGAAGGGAGAGTCTGCAAACGTGACAAAAGCTGAGAAGTTTGGTGTATATGTGCACATGCCTTAAACCAAACACATTCATTCGTGTTTTAAAGAGTTGTGTGCGATAACAAGACACTGACTATCTAAAGACTCAAGGTTTTTAAGTACATCCCTAAAAGGAGGTACAGATGTCTCATAGTCTTCTTATCACAGAATCACAGAACATTAGGGATTGGAGGAGACCTCGAAAGATAAGCTAGTCCAATCCCCCTGTCAGAGCAGGACCACCTAGATCAAGTCACACAGGAGCATGTCTAGGTGGGTTTTAAGCATCTCCAGAGTAGGAGACCCCCACAATCCCCCTGGGCTCATTTATTTTTGAAAAGAAATAATATTAAATAAATGATCAATAAATTTGTGGAAAAGCTGAGAAAGTGAAAGAATGGAAACTCTTTTCCTTCTCTTTTTCTAGCTGAAAAAACCCCCAACCAGTCTTGAGTTAATTAGAAAAAAGGCACAACATCTAATAGCCAGAAGTTCTTAAGGTCCAAGCCAGCATCTGAAAATAACTTTGCTGTATCTTTGGACAATTTACTTTATCTTTCTGCATTTTCTTGTGTGTGTTTCAGGGTTATGCATTTATTCACCTCGTAAGAGCTGGATGATGAAAACACACGTGTATAACTTGTTGTTGAGATGCTATTTTATTTTTAAATAGGATTTGTTTATTTTGTCTTATATGCATTCAATCTTTTACTGTGGTTCGGTGTAAACACATTTGTAGTGTCAGATATTCTGATCCAAACCCTCCCACAGGAACTCACATAAATGAGATTTTAATTAACCAAAGGGGATCAAACAATGTCCTCTGAATGCAATAATCTCCACCTTGTAGAATTATGGAGAAGTAATTAAAAAGTTGAATATCAGGTTCCCACATCATGTTTCCCAGTCCATTCTTGCATGCAACGGTCCATGCAAATCAGATTATGTTGCTTGACTTAAAATTTATTGGGCCAGACTCTCAGCTGAACCGAAATCAGTGGAGTGGGGATGCTTTACACAGTCTGCGGATGCGATCCATAACATCTATTCAACTTACACAAATGTCAAACACTGGAAAGTAAAGAAGATGTGTTTAATGTAAGGTTATAGCCGTGGTTCAGACTAAGCAAAATTAAACCACTGAGATCCATAAAAAACTGCAAAGGGCTGGACTTCAACTTTAGACACTATTCTAAGTCAAAAGTATGCCCATTCCCATCACAACCACAGGAGACGTTGTACCTCACAGACTCAGTTTCTCCCTGGTTTCCTTTTTCATCCTGATTTATAACTGCTGAAGCTTAAGAATCACACAAGAAGAGAATCAGAATTGTGTAGGTCTGAAAAGACTCAGAGATTATCCAGTTCCAACCTCACTGCCATGGGCAGGGACACCTTCCACTAGATCATGTTGCCCAGAGCCCCATCCAGCATCCTGGAAAGGTGAGGATGCTTCTCTTAGCCATGCCCACTTCTCACTCATGGCCAGAGGCTGATGCATCTTGCAGGGGACCCTTTCTGCTGCGAGGCTGAAAGGTGAGCTCAGTGGTGTAGAGCAGCTTGCTCGTGAGCTTGAAGAACACAGGGTCACAACAGCCATCCTCTCTCCTCTTGCAGATGGGTGCTCATGGTGCACTGGAGCTGCTGCTGCACTGGGGCTGCTGCTGCTCTATCCCCATCACTCGGTGGCAGATGAGTGCTGATAGCCCTGGGCCCTGGCTCCCAAGTGACTCGACTCCCCTGTGTTCAGCAATAGGGTAGGACAGTGCTGAGAGGCTGCAGGACCACTCATGTGGCAGTTCTCATGATCCCATGATTCTCTGTACATCAATTATTAGCTTGAATATCATTGCTGCCTCCGGAGTTTCATTTCCCTGAAATACATTCTTTATTCTGCTAGACCCAGAAAGGATGGTTTCTGGACTGTGTCAGTAGGTACTGAGGGACCTACAAGTGCATCTGAGCTGATGGTGCATGTCCTGAGCAAGTTGTACACCCACTGGCTGCTGCAATAAAGAAACCTGGATCTATAAGGCCTTGATATATTCTAAGTAGGTCCTCATGGTGATGGACAGGCTGATCCATCAGGAAAGTTTCCACAGTTGTTCCGGTAATTTAGAGATGAACGAAAATCTCAACTACTCCAGGCAGGGACATTAGAACTGTTAGTTTTAATTACTCAGATTTGCTGTGAAACACCAATTAAGCAGTTGTAACCTCTTCAGGTTAACAAATCCAATCCAGGAATAGAAACAGCAATAATAGATTTCTCTTGGCTTTGTATTTTTCTTCTGTATTTTAACTGTTACCTTAAGGTTTTTATGCCCAGATGACTGCGTGTGTGACTAGGAAAATAGTGCTGCAGCATACATGTTTAGAATTAGAAATAGATAGGAATATTTATTAGTATGAGAAATAAATCGTGTTTGTCCAAAGTGCTTATGTGCTGAAAGGCTTTGTTCACAGAAATCTGTCACCGTGGTGCATAACTGAAACACCTTTTGAAGACTAAATAACACCCAAGACGTCTTCCTGCCTCGGTTCTTTTAGAGCTTTGTTTGAATTTATTTAGTAATTATTTGGTTAACTAGCACCCAGACAAATGCCCAGTTCCTGAGATGGGCAGCACCTTCCAGTACCTTCCCGGGCAGAAACTGGAATGGCCAAGAAATAACAATGCATTTATTTATTTTTTTATTTATACTAAAGAAAAACCATATTATTCAACTTGCAGTGATTTACATGTGACTAAATATGTTCAAAATTGTGCAAACACTTTTCTCGATATTAGAATCTTGTCTTTCAGAGATTCCTATCACTCTTTTACCCTTCTTTCTGTATAGTACGCAATATTATTTGCTAATAAAAAAGCTGGATGGTCGATTCAGCTGTTAAATCATGTCTACGATGTGTCATAAACAGCCAAAAGATATAAAGCAAGAATTTAATTGACCAGTACGTGGATAGTGTGTGACATTATGTAGCTGTTTTAGGCAGCTTTGTAACATCACAGAAATCTATAACTTCATACCTCATGAGTCAGGATCAATAAACCTGTCATTATGGACTCCAAAATCAATCTTGCCTTACATGCTCCCCCTGTTTCACTTCTTCCTCTTTTCTTTCTACTTCCCAGCGAAACAAAACAAACTGCTGGGAGAATTTATAATCTTTTGAGCTAAGTAAAACAGAAATTGAATTAGGAACACGGATTATGTGGGCAAAATCACTTACTATTGTCTCCAAGGCTCTCCAATATTGTTAATAGATCTTTGCCATCCTACTGTACTTCTAACCTCCACAGTTCAAGTCTTCATCCTTGTCAGCACTGTGCTTCATCTGCTTTCCTCCTTAGCCACGTATCCAGATGTCTCAAAGCCTCTGCCATACAAATGTCATTGATCTCCCCCAGGAATTTCCTAAGTTCAGTCATTGAAAAGGAAATGTGGGCAACTGCTGTCATTCTAAAAATGTTACTACAGCAGTTGTGTCATGAGAATAATTTGTGTAATGTCTCTTTGACCTTGAGCACATGCTAGATGATTTGAAATTCTTACCCGTTCAGGAAGGAGAGGAAAGCTCCTTCAGATGTCCTACAGATGAAGTTCATGGGAAAAGCATCCCTGAATCTTTAGAAGTCCAATAAATCACTTACCTCCATATTCTTAAGGTTTGTCCTAGCTATCAGAGAAAAGGGGAAAGAAAACACAAGTCAATATAACCATCATTTAAATGACCAAACTGGTGGTAAAAACTGGCCTGCATTCCCTTGATAGTGTTGTTCACTCAGTACAAACCTAGTTATTTTGTGCCAATGACTTGCCTGAAGGAGTCACCTCTGGCAAGTACATGACCCTCACACAAGAAGAGTTGTAACTGGCATAAGCATTATAAGAAAATAAAATAACCTGTGTGAGTAGCCCAGACTGAATCTGAAAAGCAGAAAACAAAGGTGGTATGTTTTTTACACCTTGTTTTTTACCTGACAAGGTAAGGTGTGTCCTTTCAGTGCTCACCACGGCACTCCTGCTAATAGAACTAAGATCTTATCTAGCAAAACGCACGTACGAACAGCGTGTTTGGCACATCACAGAGCTCCTGGCACCGACTGAACCCAAACACTCAGAATGCTAATATCTTCTGAGTACAGATTTCCCATATTTTCCTCATTATTTATTTATATTCCCAAATAGCCCGCAGATCGCTTATGATGTGGTTTAATAACCCCAGATCACACTCTTGAGCTATTAGTGCTCTTGCAGAGAGTCTACTTTGGCATTTATTTTGCTGTGTCAGCCCGCTGGAGCACTTAACAAAGGTTGGTAAATGAGAAGTTGAGGAAGGGAAGAACAGTTAGCAGGTGTCATGCATTCGCAGAGCTGCACTTGCAGCACTGAGCCTGTAATCTGAGAAAGATATTGCCTTAAAATGGCAGAGAAGGATGAAAAGATTATGATGTATGGCACAATTATTTTTTCCTTGGCATTTTCTCCACAGGTTCTGGCATCACTTTTGCCCGTTTATAGGAAGAGCAGAGCAGTTCCCCTACAACAAGATGCCATGGCACCCTTAATTGGCTTCTCTGATCTTTCTGAAAAGAGAATGTGGATTCTTTCCAAGATTAATAACTGTGCATCTGTTAGTGTAACAGTGAAGCAGATTTGTCATCAATAGACCTACACATGTATCTGAAGAGATCAGAGGCACTGAATGAATCTAAGAATGTAATTACCAAAAAATGGGCCATTCTACAAGTCATCTGTGTCTCTATTATTTGATTCTGCTATGATATTTTAAATGCTCAGAGTATCACTATTTCCCTTCTATTTTTCTTAAAAGAAAAGGATGACACAGAATCACAGAACATTAGAGATTAGAAGGGACCTTGAAAAATCATCTAGTCTAATCCCACTCCCACAGCAGGACCACTTAGGTCCAGTAGCACAGGAACGAATCCAGGTGGGTTTTAAACGTCTCCAGAGAAGGAGATTCCACAACTACCCTGAGTAGCCCATTCCAGGGCTCTGTCACCCTCAACAGGAGGAAGAAGTTCCTTCTCATACTTACCTGGAACCTCCTATTTTCCAGTTTACACCCATTGCCCCTTGTCCTATCAGTGAGCAGAGCCTGGCTCCATCCTCCTGACACCCACCCTTCGCATATTTGTAAACAGCAATGAGGTCAACCCTCAGTCTCCATTTTTCCAAGCTAAAGAGACCCATTTCCCTCAGCCTTTCCTCATCAGGGAGATGCTCCACTCCGTTATCTCTGTGGCTCTGCACTGGACTCTCTCCAGCAGCTCCTTGGTCCTTCTTGAACTGAGGGCTCCAGAACTGGAAACAATATTCCAGATGTGGTCTAACCAGGTTATTAGTGACAGATTAGTCATAAATTATGATTTCTTTTGTCTGAAAAGATAATCAAAATAAAACTGCAGAACATTTAATATCTTTTTTATTTATGTCTCTTGTTTAATAGGATTATTTCCTTGAGAATGGCACCTCCTTTTAATATTGTTTTCAGTTTCTCACTTCCCATTACTCTAATTGTTCACAACAACAGTTCCAAGTTTGCTAAAACAATTTCTAAAAGTTAAAATAATAGTGACAAATATTTCTGACATGTTTAAAGTTTTCTCTTTTTTGTACTAACA
Source organism: Rhinopomastus cyanomelas (assembly GCA_013400115.1). Taxonomy (NCBI): domain Eukaryota; kingdom Metazoa; phylum Chordata; class Aves; order Bucerotiformes; family Rhinopomastidae; genus Rhinopomastus; species Rhinopomastus cyanomelas. The sequence continues at coordinate 206,740 of VXBP01007003.1, read as the reverse complement.
TCTGGAAACAGGAGGAAGCATGATTCCAGTCAAATTAAATTAATGATCTCGAATTAATTGCAATAGAGCATGGAGGACAGCTTGAACAAGTCTTCAGTGGAACGCAAGCAGGTTCTTCTTCAGTTATTGTGGCAGATCTTCCAGTTGTGGAACGTTTTTAGCACAGACTTTTATTTTTAGTTTTGCTATCAAATACTGGCAATAAAAGCACAGAAAAGGAAGGATTGGTGTAAATTTAAACGGTAAAGTTTGCAACAACATCAGCTTTAAAAACTAGCCAGAAGGCTTGTTTTCTTATCTATAGTACTGTGGTCTCTATGAAGAGAAAATGCCGTTTGAAGGACACTGCAGGCAGCTTCACAACCAACTCGTACACTACTATTTGGTGTGCATCATTCCTTTCTTTGTTGCACAGGTTTCATCCTGATTCTGTGCTTGTCTACGTTGGATTAAACACCTGAGCCCAAAGATAGCAAAAGCAGCTCCTAGATCTCAGTGTTTCCCCTTCACATCGACACACAAGCCACCACAGTTGTTGTCACAAGCCTTCAAGAACTTCAGATGTTTTTCTACTCTGCTGTGAAAGTGGGGAAAAAGCCTCTGAAAACATATCTCCAGCCTTACGTGCATGTTGTAAAGGCAAGGAACCCACAAAGCCAAGCAGTAGCTCTTTCAGGAGACCTATAGGTTCTGTGAAAAAAAGTATAATCTGACTTTGTGCAGAAGGAAGGGGTAGTTATGATTTTCAGGCAATGAATGCAAGTGAAACTGTGTGTGAATCAATTCTGATGCTCATTGTGGGCTATTCTGGCCATTGGAAAGAGCGCATTTAGGTTCAAAGAACAGGCTGTGTCACCAACAATAATTTATCTGCTTGCAGGAAAGAGTAATAACTCAAAGGAGGTGAATCATAGAATCATTAGGGATTGGAAGGGACCTCAAAAGATCATCCAGCCCAATCCCCCTGCCAAAGCAGGATCCACTAGGCAAAGTCTCACAGGAACACATCCAGATGGGTCTTAAATGTCTCCAGAGAAGGAGACTCCACAACCTCTCTGGGCAGCCCGTTCCAGTGCTCTGTCACCCTCACTGGGAAGAAGTTCTTTCTGATATTGATGTGGAACCTCCTATGTTCCAGTTCACACCCATTGCCCCTCGTGCTGTCACTAGATGACACTGAGAAGAGCCTGGCTCCATCCTCCTGACACCCACCCTTCAAATATTTGTAGACATTAATGAGGTCACCCCTCAGTGTTCTCTTCTCCAAGGTAAAGAAGAGGTCTAGCTGAGCATTCTGAAGCACTTATCACTAATTAAAGTGTAATATTAGGCTGGAGACAGTTCTGAAATTAGAAGAAGGTAAACGCACTGACACAAGACCAATAAGAAAAGGGAAGGGTCAGTGAGTCAAGTGCAGGTGAATTATAAGGGAGTGGTTTGAGTTACTCCTCAGCCCTACACAAGGAAACTTCTCAACAAAGCCTCATCTTTCATCTTTTCACAACACAAAAAATATCTTTTATTCTTATGCCAGAGCTTCTGATTCCTTGTACCCAGGTTTGATAAAGCCTGAACTGCCTTCAGGAACACCAAGCATTTGGCCTCTGTGCCCTGCTTCTGTGACCCTTGGTGGTGGCCTTCTTTTAAGTTCCTACCACAGCTCTTCAGAACAGGGTATCAGTTCTCTTGTGTTTGGGGAGAATCTTGATGAGAGCAAAGTTTCATCACCTCTTCTTGAGGACCTGGCTTTTTTCAAAGTGTGAGTTATAACCCTTCACACGTTGACCCTGGCGAGGTGTTTTCTAAGCAAAAGGTCAAGATTTGCAATAGGAAAACAGTTTCCCACCTGTTGAAATTGTAGTGGTGAAGACATGAAAAATGTCTCACTTGTCACAGGAATCACAGAGAGAGATTCTCTTTGCCAGTGGTATGTCCTGATTTTTAAATATGTCAGTACCTGCTACTGACCTTCCCTTGTCTGGTCAGGAACTTAGAGGTCAGCATGGGTTTATGTGCTGCACAGAGCCGCTGACACCACCAAGGTAACTATCGTGATTAATTTTTTTACTTAATTCCTGCACCTTGTACCTCCCATTTTTGTCAGAACAGTATCCCTGCACAACTTTATGAGAAGAGGAATGATATTGCCTGATTCTCATCTGAGAGGAGTTAATATTTTTGTTCTTCACCCTGCATCATTTTGTCAAACGAGCCATTCAATTGACACGCGAGAACTTGAAGTTAGAAGTGCTCTAAATTATGTATTTCCAATGATACTGCTCTGCACAGCTGCCTGGGAGATGTGAGCTTGATTGCACACCCCAATCTCATATTCCTGCCCATTTAAACAGAAAACCCATGAATAGTAACGAGTAATTAATAACCCTCTCCAACTTGTCATCTCCCTGATACCCTGAGAGAGATATTGCTTCCCACATCAGCACAATAGAAGGAAATAAGGAAATAACAATACAGTTGTGGATGGTATTATCTTTCCTGCAGTGTTCCTTAACAGCAGGTTACTGCTTGAAGTCTAAGAAAAACCTCCGACCACATAATGACTTAATGTGTCTTCCCTGCTGCCTTGGTTAGGACATCGACTTAGTCTGTAGAGTCATTATAGAAGAAAACTCTACAAGCTTCCCCAAGGAAGCAGGTTGTGTGAGCTGTTTATAAGAATGAGAGACCAGGTTTTGATCTACTCACTGATCTCTCCATTCTGAGGTTCCACTGGTCCTCAGCACCGATGGCTGTTGCATCGTACAACTCTGTAAGTAGGACATTGTGGGGTGAAGTCTATTCCAGAACATAACATAGATGAGAATAAGCTCAACATCTCCCAGCCCTCCAGAATGGTAAGATCAGAAGTGCAAGTATGTCACTGCCTGCTCTGTGTTTCTGAAGACAACCAAATGCATGCAGAGGGAGATTGTGATGTGTATTAGATTTTACATAAAAATATTTATTGGTGGGTGTACAGATCATCAGGTGCTGGTTTCCGCTATCATCTGGCTCATTCTCATTGCATTGCCCGTCCCACAACTGAATTGTCACAAGATTCCTCTGCTGAACATTTCGTGCCATACACTTCCCATATGTGTATTGCTGTCTGCCCGTGTACAGTGAATTGCAAATTTGGGAATTTAATAGAAGTATCATAAAATTGCAGGAAATAGTTTGGGAAAAAAGACTCCTTTTTTTTAAGTACTATGCTGATATTTTATATTTTTGTGAAAATTGATGATTTGAACAAGAAAATGCATCATGCTGTACAGAATCACAGAATCGTTCAGGTTGGAAAAGATCCTTGGGATCATTGAGTCCAATCACCAACCCTGCTCTACAAAGTCACCCCTAAACCAGATCCCCCAACACCACATCTGAGCGTCTTTTAAACTCATCCAGTGACGGGGACTCAATCACCACCCTGGGCAGACCACTCCAGGGCCTGACCACTCTCTCTGGGAAGAATTTCTTCCTGATGTCCAATCTAAACCTAGCCTGTTGAAGCTTGAAGCTGTTCCTCTGGTTCTGTTGCTAATGACCTACGAGAAGAGACCAGCACCAACATCTCTACAGTGTCCTTTCAAATAGTTGTAGAGAGCAATGGGGTCTTCCCTCAGCCTCCTCTTCCTCAAACTAAACAGCCCCAACTCTCTCAATCTCTCCTTATCAGATCTATTCTCCAGGCCCTAAACAATTGAACAATTCTGACTGTGAAAAGTGTACAAGTCACACAGATCATCCTAAATCTAGCAAAAATGTATAGATTATGGGCAAAAACTGGAGGGAAGATAAATACTGTACCTTTAAGAACACTTATCACTTCTGTCTTACTTTTCATTACAAGGTCTCAAAATGCTTTATGAACATCAATTAAATCACACTTGTCTTTTCATCTACTTCAAAGGAGCAAACTGAAGTTCAGAGACATTAAACAGCTTCTCTATAATAAACCAGTACAGCAGTTGGAAGAGCTGAAAATCAAATTCAAGAGTTTGGATGAGAAGATCGTATTATGCAAAATTTTCATAATGAAATGAAAGATGTCTTAAATATCAAGGAGATTGTTTGTTATAGATATATAATTGGATTCAATCTAGTGAGAACAACATTTATGTGCTGGTGGGAATGAAATTTCTTTGTGATGGAAATATTCAAATCACATTTGGGACTGTTTTCCAGTAATAACATGCCTTTTTGTGGGTGAAAATAGATTCTTGAAAACTGTATCTCAGAGAAGGAGTGCGGATGCGTGGGTTTATATATCCATATCCACGTATGTGTATACTGATGTATTTATAGAGAGAGATATATATATATGCATAGAGCAAATAAAATCATGTTATTAAAGCATATGCATATATATATATACACATAGAGCAAATAAAATCATGTTATTAAAGCATATTCATATATATATGTGTGTGTGTATATATATATATATATACATACATAGAGAAAATAAAATCATGTTATTAAAGCTACGGCTACAGGGAGAACAATGGGACTGAAAACGTTACCAGACAATTACAATTTTCATGCAAAGCCACACAAAATCAAAATTGCAAATTGAATCCATCTGTAATCCTGATCATGAACCCAGAGACACAAACCAATAAGTTGCATTAGTTCAGCTGAATCTCATTTCATTTTTTAGACATGTAAGCAGTTTCATAACGTCTATGATTTCTCTTCGTAGAGAGCATGACTTCCACTAGTAATGACAAGTAGCAGTTGAAATTAAAACAATGAGATATATTTTAAATGGTGTTTTCTATAGTGACAACAGCAAGATCCACTGAAAACCTTGGTGAGCTTAAGGTTTCAGCATTTCACAAGTTCCATCATGTTTCTGTCCTTGGAGATTCATTTGGATGAGTTGTAGCTGGTGAACAACTAACACCACAGTCAGGTGGTGACTGCATGACTCTGTTCTGACTGTGAGCTGGGCAAAAAAACCCCCAACCTATTTTATGTATCTTTAACAATTTGTTCTAGTGATGGAAAAACATCTCCTAAGCTTGTCGCACACTGACAACAGCAACAATAAGATGCATGGAGAAATATTTCCTCTCGCTGGTTGTGGAAAGTTATCGGAGAAGTTAGATGTATAAAGCAAATGTCTTGGTGACTGTGTGGACTTATCTCATTGAGGCCTCTCCGAATCAGCTCAGCACCCAAGTGTCAATGACCTTAGCTGCTGATACCGGCTAAGGATTTCAAGGTGTTATATTGCAATCTCCCTTACACCTTGTCATTTCTGTCTTTCACACATTTTGCTTGCTTCGTATCTCAGTAAAATTTCAGCTCCCCAGACAAGGGCCAGAAGAGGCTGCAGCACGGCTGGCACCCTCACCCTCATCCCACCATGGGCAATGAAAAGTTTCACGCTGATTTCATCAAGATCTGGATTAAGGTTTTTGTGTGGAACAAAGCTTGTTTGAGACAGCCTCCTGTAATACTCCCAGCAAATTCCTCTGCCACACTCTCGGTCAGATAACAAGCTTAAAATCAAACTCCTGCTTGCCAGATCCAAGCAGCTGAACACAAGCCCTTTCTGCACACCTGCAGAGCTCTGCAAAAGGCAGTAACGTCACCTCACTGAGACGGGAGAATGACGGCTGCGATGGCTCAGGGTTTTGTTTTCCTTTGCCACTGTCTGTGAGTTTTTATCACATCTGATCGGCTACTTACTACTGCAGGTTGTTCGATGAAATCCAGAGGGAAAGCTTGGAGTGTTCAAGGGTTTCAGGTGAGCTTTATTGCACGCGAGGCACAGAACATGTTTATATACAAACACAGATCACACTTCTGCTGGTCAGTCCTTCCATTCACTAAGGACAGGGTGGCCACTTTCCTTAAAAGAAAGCGTTTGGAATTCTCTCTGAAACTTGCTGCTTCTTCCATTCATGTGGGTGGATTCCCATCAGCTAACCTCTAGTCCCCCGCAACTTCAGCCGTGTCACCTGGGGTTTATCTGTAGCCACAAGACAGAAAAGCAACACGTCCTGTTCCGAAGCAAGCGGCTCAGGCAAGTGGAATGACTCGCACTCTGTTGAACCTTGTCTTTCTGCATTAATTAGAGTACTGAAATAATTAATGCAGGCTACACACATAGATTCTCTGTCCTGCTATCAACTTCTTTTTTCTTCAGAAGAGAAATGAGAGCTGCTTTGAAGAGGAACTTTAATAAATCAGCGAAGGCATAAACTTGTGTGTATGCCCAGAAGTACACATAAACATAAGAAACACGTAAGGAACATGTACAGAGATGTTCATATACATGGCAATGCACATATACATAGATTCATATACATATATACACACGTCGTACACACACCCCTCCGTGTCGCTTCTCATCAATAACAGTCAGCAACCTATTGGAATCTCCTTACGGCCTTCTAGACATCTCATTAAGGAAACTACACCAGTGATTAAAAAAGAAGCATGGTCAGTCTGACTTTCCTTTCCTTGTTTATTTGGTGTTCCTTTAACACAAAGCAAAAGCTCCCAAACCAACCAGCCACCCAAACCCCTCACATTTTGGGTAGTTGTCTGTGGGCTTGTCACTGTATTTTGTTAAGAAAAATAAATTGGAATGCTTTCCTTTCAAATATCTGACATTCATCATGTTTTTAAAATTCTTATCACAGAATTGTTAAGACTGCAGAAGACCTCTGAGATCATCAAGTCCAGCCCATGACCTAACACCACTACATCAGCTACATCATGGCACTAAGCGCCACAGCCAGTCTTTTCTTAAATGTCACCAGGGATGGGGACTCCACCACTGCCCTGGGCAGTCCATTCCAGGGTCTGATCACCCTTTCCATGAGAAAGGGCTTCCTAACATCCAACCTAAACCTCCCCTGGCACAGCTTTAGGCTCTGCCCTCTTGTCCTGTCACTCATTGCCTGGGAGAATAGCCCAACTCCCATCTGACCAAACTTCCCTTCAGGTAGTTAGAGTCAGGACTATACAGAGAGAATTATATACATTCTATATATAACTATATGTTATAGAGACTCACGTTCCCCGAGTCTTCTCTTCTCCAGGCTAAACAACCCCAGCTCCCTCAGCCTTTCCTTATAAGACTTTCCCTCTAGTCCTTTTCCCAACCTTATTGCTCTCTTCTGGACCCACTCAAGCACCTCACCTCATATCTTTCCTGAAGTGAGGGGCCCATTGAGGTGATGCTGATGGACAAAGTGTCACTATGTTCATTTTGATGACACTTATCTTCTTAAATAGCCACAGTAAGGTTTTAAAATTCAATTTTGTTGAGAAATCTCTCCCAGCTAGTTAGCAGGATGATAGAGAAGAACAACTAACATACTGTGAGATACCAGTAGTCTTTGCTTTCAAATTGCTATAAATTTTGTACCAGAGAAAATTATTCCATTTCAAATCATTTGCTGCAGTCGTTTTTAAATTTCAGTTCTGCATTTGGGTCAGATTTGAAGCCGACAAGCCTGAGCTGCTGAGAGGCTGCAGTTAAAATCTGCCACAGAAGTATTTACATTCAAAGAGTCTTGCATCTTTTTTTTTTGGGCTTGCATTTTCCCTCCAGATAAATGCTAACCTTTCCCAAGATTGTTATCATTAGCGCTAATTGTTAACAATAATATTGTTAATACTAATTAGCAAAAATGCTGCTAACACCCAGAGAAAAAATAAGCAGAACTTAAAATACAGGCGAGGTGCTTGTTAGGAAAGTGATCAAACAAGCTTAATTATGACCCTCAGATAAAGGGACTGCCATGAAGCCATTAAATTATCACAGATAAGACAGACTCTCAGTCACTGCCTGATGATAAATCGCGGCTCACCACAGCAAAGAAATCAGAGCCCGAACTGCTAATCCTTTTGAGGTTAGCGGTGAGCACCGGTTCCCCTACCATTTCCCATCTATTTATACTGCACTCTGAACCCCCAAATGGCCTCTGCTTATCTGGAGCCCCAGATAATTTATGCCCATTGCTGCGTCACCTAACAGCAGTTAGGCTGTTATCAGGAAAGAGGAGTTTTAGGAAATCTGACCCCTGGAAATGCTAATCCTCTGCAGATTACTGCACATAAACGAGTTTTCTGCTGTGAATTCCTTTTGTTTCTGGGCACCAGAGATTTAGCACTTTACCACTGCCCTTTCACACAGCTGCCAGGTTGGTGCCTAACCCCAACCCTAACCCTAACGTGATCATTTCAAGTGCTGAGTCCAGCAGCCAACAGGCCAGTAGTCATCTTTATTTATATGTCACGTCTGAAAAAGATTGACAAATGTTTTTACTACATGACAGGTTGTTCTTAAGTGTCTGATTCCTTAGACCCTGATCCAGAACAAAACAGACTGTTATGTTGGATTTTAACCATGTGGGTGATCACAGAATCACAGAAGATCGGAGATTGGAAGGGACCTCAAAAGATCATCCACCTGCCACAGCAGGATCACCTAACTGGGATGGAATAGTCTTGTAGCTCAATGGTAGGTGTGCTTACATGCTTTGCTGCATCAGGCCCCAGCAAGGGCATGTTCTCTGGTTTCATCTTATGATGGCTACTTTCTGTGCCAAAATGGCTACTGATGAGAAAGGATGCATGATTAGGAATTGTGTTTGAAAAAGATTTGTCTGTATCATAGCGCTGTTGAACCACTAAGAAATCTTCTATTTTAGTATTTCACAGAATCACAGAACATTAGGGATTGGAAGGGACCAATCCCTATTTATACACATTAATGAGGTAACCCCTGAGTTTCCTTTTTTCCAAGCTCAAGAGACCCAGCTCCCTCAGCCTTTCCTCAAAAGGGAGATGTTCTGCTCCCTTTATCATCTTTGTGGCTCTCCAGCAGCTACGTGTCCTTCTTGAACCAAGGGCCCCAGAACTTGACACAACACTCCAGATGCGGGCAGCGTTGATGGGGAGGAGAACCTCTCTTGATCTTCTACCAACCCACTTCTGATCCACCCTAGGATGCTGTTAGCCTTCTTGTCCCCAAGGGCACATTACTGGCTCATGGTCATTCATTGGGGTTATTTGGGGAGCAGATAAATGTTGTGCTTCTAAGTGCTGCAGCCTACTGGTGAATGCTCCTGTGGTGTATTCCTAAACTATCCATACCACCAGACTCAAACATGCCCATCAGCGTGGCACAATGCTGGAACTGCGAGCACACGCTCCTGCTGGAAATAAGGCAGCTAAAGCACACGGTGGCCAGGAGCTTCCAATTTCATGTTGTTGTCCTCGGGTTCAATAGCCAGGCAGGATGAGATCACACCGAGTGACATGACTGATTACTAATTAGCCACGCGTTCTCCTGGTGGCAGCTACGGAGATACAGTACTATGTGTCAGGGAGATAAGGAGAAGCAAGAAATGAAGCTGACCCCGAGATTTCATTACATTTAATGTCACCTAATAGCACCTGGTATTTTTACTCCTGATTGCATTCTTCTTACCAAATCCATTCCCACTGACAATCATGATTAAAAAAAGAAAAAGTTTCAGAACTTCTAAAATGTTTTCTCCCTTGGGAAGGCTTCAGTATAAAAATACATAAGAGGACAGCCAGGGAGGAAAAGAGTGGGGAAAGCAGTGCTTCCTATTTCCAGGGGTGACAGAGGGAACTGCTTCATTACTTTAAAGCAGACATTACATAATTTCAAGGGTTTTTCCCTACGTCACAGAATCATAGAATCATAGAATCATTGGGGATTGGAAGGGACCTCGGAAGATCATCTAGTCCAATCCCCCTGACACAGCAGGATCACCCAGACCAAGTCATACAGTCAGTCTGGGTTAGAAGGGACCACAGGATCATTCAGTTCCAACTCCCCTGCCATGGGCAGGGACACCCCACCCTACATCAGGCTGGCCAGAGCCTCATCCAGCCTGGCCTTAAACACCTCCAAGGATGGGGCCCCAACCACCTTCCTGGGCAACCCATTCCAGGCTCTCACCACTCCCATGGTGAAGAACTTCCTCCTCACATCCACTGTAAATCTACCCGTCTCCAGCTTTGCTCCATTCCCCCTAGTCCTGTCGCTACCTGACATCCTAAAAAGCCCCTCCCCAGCCTTTCTGTAGGCCCCCTTCAGACACTGGAAGGCCACAATAAGGTCACCTGGGAGCCTCCTCTTATCCAGACTGCACAGCCAACTCTCAGTCTGGCCTCATAGGAGAGGTGCTCCAGCCCTCTGATCATCCTCGTAGCCCTCCTCTGCCCTCGCTCCAGCACATCCATATCCTTCTTGTAATAAGGGCTCCAGATCTGGACACAGTGCTCCAGGTGGGGTCTCACCAGAGCAGAGTAGAGGGGGAGAATCACCTCCCTCGACTTCCTGGCCACACTTCTCCTGATGCAGCCCAGGATCTGGTTTGCCTTCTGGGCCACAAGTGCACACTCCTGGCTCATGTTGAGCTTTTTGTCCACAAGCACCCCCAAGTCCCTCTCCTCAGGTCTACTCTGCAGCCACTCACTGCCCAGCCTGTCCCTTAGAAGAATGCAGTTTTGGTCAGCAATTCCGTTCATCTTCTCCAAAAGCACAGGACTGAGGCGGGTTTTGAAAATAAAGGGAAAAGATGGACACACAGAGAGCCAAGCAAGAATGCAGATTAGAGTTCCCAGTGCTTTTTGTGGGTGCTGTTGTGGGATTTCAGAAAATTCATAGAGTCATAGAATTGTTTCCATCGGAAAAGACCTTTACGATCATCAAGCCCAACCAGTAACCCAACTGTCCCAAGGCCACAGCTAAACCCCATCCCTAAAGCTCAATTTCTCTCAGACTTTGAAACACCTTCAGGGATGTCAATTCAACCTCCTCTCTGGGCAGCCTGTTCCAAGGCCCGATGACCCTTTCCATGAAGTTTTCCCTTCCTCAGAGGCACAAACTGTAGGGAGGTCCCAACAGACCAACTCAGTAGGTAACCTGTGGGTAAACACAGGGAGCTTCCCCCGAAGTTGATGCACAAACTACTGTCCAGATTTCTTTCTACAGAATGTTAGCTGCAGTCTCCCATCCTCTTCTTTATACACATGAAGGTTTCTGGGACTTTGATATCAATTCAGATATCATGGAAAAGCAAAGGTTTCCTTAAGAAAGGTGTTTCCCTCTGAACACGTGTCTGGTTTCTGAGTTGAGAAACAAAGGTAGGACCTTTTGACTGGCCTTTGTACATCTCTTTATGGACAGAATCACAGAATCATCAAGGCTGGAAAAGACCTTCAAAATCATAAAGTCCAACCACCCACCCTACAACCCCAAATCACTAAACCATCTCCTGAAACACCACATCTGCCCATTTGTTGAACCCCTCCGGCGATGGTGCCTCCATTCCCTCCCTGGAGAGCCTGTTCCAAGGCCTCCCCACTCTTTCTGGGAAGAAGTTTTTCCTAAGATCCAATCTGAACCTGCCCTGGCACAACCCGACTCCATTTCCTCTTGTCCTATCGATAGTCACTAGGCAGAAGAGACCAACACCCACCTCTCTACAACCTCCCTTTGGGTAATTGTAAAGAGCAGCAAGGTCTCCCCTCAGCCTTTTCCTCTCCAGGCTGAAGATTTATAGTTAAATACCTGTGGGCACCCATGGTTAGGTAGGTAAAATTTCTAGTAGACTTAGAGGGATCATGTTAACATGTTACTCCACCTTTAGACTCAAAATCTACAAAAGTCTGTTCTTCTGCTGTGAGCCTTACTGACTCTTTGTCTAAGTTATGTTTAAACTATGTCTTCAATGGGTGTCAGAAAAGACTACAGCATGAAGTCTTCAGGATGAGTGTGCTCCATATATTTTTACAGAATCATTGACAACTACCTGGCAATATAAATGCTTAACAGTAAGAAAACTGTAGATCTTAAATTGCCCAAAGAAATCTCTGTTGGTTCTAGTTACTGAGATAGAATTTTGAAATTGTGATATTATTCTGGAGTTAGTTACTTCAGCACTGGACTACAGCAGATTTTAAATTACTCTTGTCTGATTTGTATTAGCTATGTCTGACAAAAGTGCATCTTTTGTAAAGATTCACTTAGCTGAAGCATTTAATGAATTAATAACCAGCTCTGGTCACTGGTCAGACAAGAACAGCTACAGATTTGAAATAATTGCTTTTGTAACTACAGGAAAAAAAAAACCCAAACTAAAAAACCACACTCCTACATGTATCTGTATTTCTTCTAATATAAGCAAATGTTTCTAAAATGTTTCTAAATGTTTCAAAAAACCAACCAAATAAATAAATGTTCTCATTATCACAGAATCACAGAACGTTACGGACTGGAAAGGAGCTCATCTAGTCCAATCCCCCTGCCACAGCAGGATCACCTAGATCAAGTAGCAGAAGAACATGTCCAGGTGGGTTCTCCAGAGAAGGAGACTCCACAACCTCCCTGGGGAGCCCCTTCCAGTGCTATGTCACCCTCAACAGGAAGAAGTTCCTTCTCATAGTTATGTGGAACCTCCTATGCTCCAGTTCAAACCCACTGCCCTTTGTCCTATCATGAGATGACACTGAGCAGAGCTTGGCTCCATCCCTTTGACACCCACCCTTCACATATTTATAAACATGAATGAAGTCACCCCTCAGCCTCCTTTTTCTAAGCTCAAAAGACCCAGCTCCCTCAGCCTCAACTCAAAAGGGAGGTGTTCCACTTCCTTCAACATTTTTGTGGCTCTGCATTGGACTGTCTCCAGCAATTCCATGTCCTACTTGAACTGAGGGGCCCAGAACTGGAGACAATATTCCAGATGCGGTCTCACCAGGGCAGAGTAGAGGGGGAGAAGAACCTCTCTTGATCTGCTAACCACCCCCCTTCTGATCCACCCCAGGATGCCATTGGCCTTCGTGTTCCCAAGGGCACACTGCTGGCTCATGGTCATCCTGCTGGCCACCAGGACCCCCAGTCCCTTTCTCCTACACTGCTCTCCAGGAGGTCAGTCCCCAACCTATACTGGTACCTGGGGTTGTTCTTCCCCAGATGCAAGACTCTACACTGCCCTTGTTATAGGTAATGAAATTTCTCCCTGCCCAGCTCTCCAGCCTGTCCAGGTCCTGCTGAATGGCAGCACAGTCTGCTGGGGTTGCAGCAACACCACCCAGCTTTGTGTCATCAGCAAACTTGCTGACAGTGCACCCTAATCCCTTGTCCAAGTCATCAACAAATAGATTGAATAGGACTGATCCCAGTACGGACTCTAGGGGGACTCCACTAGATAGAGGCCTCCAACTAGACCCTGTCCCCTTGACCACTACTCTCTGGATTCTGTCCTGAGGCCAGTTCACTCTCTCATTTTTCCTCTCAGACATCCAAGACACAACTTAGCTTGTTCACTAAGTTCCAGTCATTGCCCACTTGTTTCCTCCACTAGGCAAAGTTGAATTGGTATTGAACACCAATAGCTCATGGGGTCTACTCACCTGTCTACAGTTACATGGTCTCAGTATTGACATAAGGTACCATGGGCTATGGCATAAGCCTTGTGTGGACAAAGTAGAGCTTTCACAGAATTACTGAACTGCTGTTTCTGTGAAGGCAGGACACAGGAGGAGCAGAAGTGGTTCCTTTTTACACAAGGAAGTTCAACAGTTTTGCTGAGTCAGGTTTCAAATTGTTTTTGCTGCTTTTACTGGTACCACACGAAACTCAGTTTAGACCAACAACCAAACAAGTCTCCCACAGCCTTCCCCTAGAGCAGCTGGTGGCTCAGGGCTTAGACAGGTGGAGTCTTCACTCAGTGAAGAACAGGCTGGGTGGCTGAGCCTGGAGGGTTGTGTCGAATGGAGTGAAAACATGTTGGTGGCTGGTTACAAGGGGTGTTCCCCAGGGCTCAGTGTTGCGGCCAGTCTTGTTTCACATCTTCATCAATGATCTGGAGGAGGGGATTGAGTGCACCCTCAGCAGGTTTGCAGATTACACCAAACAGAGTGGGTGTGTCGATCTGGTGGTCCCTGCAGAGGGCCCTGGACAGGCTGGGCTGATGAACTGAGGTCAGTTGTATGAGGTTTAACAAGACCAAGTGCTGGGCTTTACCCTTCAGTCACGACAACCCCATGCAAAGCTCTAGGCTTGGGGAGGGGTGGCTGGAAAACTGCTTGGAGGAAAAGGAACTGGAGGTGCTGACTGATAGCAGCTGCACATGAGCCAGCACTGTGCCCAGGGGGCCAAGAAAGCCAAGAGCATCCTGGCTTGCCTGCATCAGAAATAGTGTGGCCAGTAGAACTAGAGAGGTGACTCTGATTTGGAACTAGTGAGGCCTCAGCTTGAATACTGTGTTCAGTTTTGTTCTTGTACCTCAGTACAAGAAGGACTTTGAGGTGCTGGAGTGGGTCCAGAGAAGGGCAACAGAGTTGGTGAAGGGCCTGGAGGACAATTCTGATCAGGAGCAGCTGAGGGAACTAGGGTCGTTTAGTCTGGAGGAAAGGAGGCTGAGGAGTGGCCTTATTGCCCTTGTAGAGAGGTGGGGGTCTGTGCTACACTTTAGGCATCACAACAACCTGAAAGGAGGTTATGGAGAGGTGAGGGGTCAGCATCTTCTCACAAGTGATAGGACAAAAGGAAATGGCCTCAAGCTGTGCCAGGGGAAGTTTAGATGCACGTTAGGAAAACTTAGAGAGTGGTCAGGGGTAGGAACAGGCTGACCAAGGAGGGGGTGTAGTCACCATCCCTGGAGGTGTTCAAATAGGTGTAGACCTGGCACTTGGAAACACGGCTTAGTGGGCATGGTGGCATTGTGTTGATCACTGGATTCTATGATCTTGGAGGTGTCTTCCAAACTTAGTAATTCCAATTCTACAGTAAGTGGCTAAATGCAGCTTTCAGCGCTTGCACTGCCAGGACAGCTCCCCGAAGTCCACTCTGGTTTTGACTAACACTGTGTTCTGGAGTGGGAGAGAGAGAACGGGAGGGATTCACACTTCAGCACTGTAGTCTCCTGACATTGCTAGAGCTTACTGTGGGGAATCATGAGACAAATAAGACAACCAGCTGTGGGAGACAGGCTGACAGTGTCGCCTCACAACACCCTGTAGCCCCATGAGTAAGGCAGTGCTGAACTATCTACCAGTATGGACACACCAGTCGCTTGTTGTATTTCCCCCATCAGGCTGCTTCTCCAGCTCCTGTTCTCTGCTTGGTTTGCCAGAGTCGCGAGATGCTGTTGCTAAACACCCAGCTGTCCTCTCTCAGCGCAGAGGGATGCGATTAAACTGGGTTTATAGGTTCTGTGAGGAGGCAGAACCTCGGAGAGGCTAAAGGCTAGTTTCCTAAACACACCTTATGGATCTAGTCCTTCACACTTTTTCACTCCGAATGTTGTATAACCACCGTCAGAACCAGCGGGCAATAAGAAGGCAAAAAAAAACCTTTTAAGGTTTCAAATTAATAAAAAATCAGTGACCACAGCTTGAAAATCTCCCTCCCCCATCCTGAAAAATGCAGAAGTCAATGAGAGCAACAGGGCGTTGAAGTGTGTGCAGATGTTCCTGGACTGAGACATGAATTAAAACAGAAGACTTAAGCAAAAGTACTTTTATTAATAGTAAAGAGAAATGTGATATCTAAGAACTGTCAGATGAGAAAGTTTGATACAAAATGATATTTTTTTTAAAAGTTAAATCAGAAGCTGCCTGTAGGGAACTGCAAAAAAAAAAACCATTTCACAATTCTGAATGCCGTCGGCAATAAAGTGGTGAAGAAATCTGATAAAGCAGAAGGGAAAGCACAAGGGGCAAATGAGTCTAACTGCACACACACAGGCAGGGACTACAAATCAACTATTGCTCGAGAAGAGAAAAGGTAATGACAGCATTAGACAGCTCTCTGAAAACATCCAGCCGAACACTCGGTATCAGGTAAAAATGGGAACCAGGATATTTGGATGATTAAGAAAGAAACTGTAAACAAAATAGAAAACATATATTTATATCACTGTATAAATACACTGCATCGCTATATTACTGTATAAATACATCATACACTCTTATGGTGAATAATTCATGCAGCCCTGGTCATTCTATTTCAGAAGAAAGAAGGGCAAGACAGAGAGAGAAAGAGAGACAGAAGGAGGAAGTAAATTCACAGGATCTAGGACAAATTCAGACTATTAAACATAGTGAACCCCCTGATTTAGGAAGCATTTGAACTGTACATATTGGATACAGAGCCCTGAAGATGCCAACAAGGCGTCCCTAATCGGCAGGGGACAGCGGAAGCCTTGTGTCAACAGGACTGTAACCCTACGTCTGCCAGGAACACGGGGCTATGGGAACTTCTGGTTTGAGTCAGTGCAGCCCATCTTTTATGCCCAACCACGCTGTCCTTTACTCTCAGGATACATTACAAAACTCTTCATTTCTTTCCCCCAGCCTTTTTCCTTTACCACCATACGGCTACTGAGGTAGCTGGTACTAAATCCCTCTCCAAATCATGGATCCTGTTCAGTGTCTGAACTCAAGATGCTGGGTCAAACTGCAGTTTTCAGAGGTTTTGCCACCTTTCCCAATTGGATTTTCTGTTTTGGCTCTTTTTTGGTAGCAGAGGGCAGAAAGGTGCCGCAGAGTGGAATCCTATCTCAGGGCCAAAAGACAGGTGTCCACGTCTTCCAGATCTGCTGTCATGCCAGAAGCAGAGGCAAAAGATATGGAAAATCTGGAGCTTGGCTAAATACAATTAGTAGAAATATTAACTATAGCTTGATATTGCTTTATGCTGAGCCTATTATTGCAAAAGGTTTTAAGCGA
Organism: Rhinopomastus cyanomelas; assembly: GCA_013400115.1. Taxonomy (NCBI): domain Eukaryota; kingdom Metazoa; phylum Chordata; class Aves; order Bucerotiformes; family Rhinopomastidae; genus Rhinopomastus; species Rhinopomastus cyanomelas. The sequence goes on along the minus strand of VXBP01007003.1, from coordinate 190,000 downwards.
CTAAATTAACGGGGCTCTCTCAAGTGCGTAAAAGCAATGGATTCAATGGATTCTATGGGTCTATAAACAATTCTCAACCGTGGGGAGATATTATGACGCTACTTTGCAACCTGTTTTTTTTCAACAACACATGAAACCTTTGAGTTATGCTTCACTGTAAGAGGAATTTAAGCAGGGTACATTTTTAAGTTGCCACCACGGCTTCATGATTTAAATCCAGTATTATTTCACTGATGGTAGAGTGAAATTGCTGAGGTGGGTCTGATTCTTCAAGTACTTGCAAGCAGTGTGTTCACTATCTCTACCTGGTACGTTTAGTAGATGACGTTTCTACATTGACAGAGTAGGTCCTGTAAACTGCATCACTAAGATGGCACCCTGAGGTGACAAGAGTTTAATTAACTTAACCGAAGTTCAAATTGAAGACAAATACTTGGCCATACTACCCTGTGAGAAGCTATTTACTAAATCTTCAAGCAAATGATGGACAAACCCAACCAGTTAAGGATTTTTGGTGATGTATCAGCTATGACTTTCAAGTGTCTCCTCCTCACTTAGACGAGTTATTTGAATCCTACCCAGAGTTTCCAAGATTTTCTTAAACGAGGCTGTTGTCTCCACTACACAATACTTAAATCATTCCACTGCTAGAAGAGACTAAAAACGGGCATCATATCGATGTGTCACAACAACCAACTTGATGTCACTGGGGTTTACATTCGAGACGAATCACTCATGCAAAGATGTGTTACCCTGAAGAAGAAAAATTTACCCAGTGCTGTCCTCTAAAACTTATCAGAAAAAATACAATGGTTAAGTACCTATAGTACCCTAAATACCAATAGTTTGCAGTCCAAAGTGTCTATATATGCCAAAGTAATAGGATACTCCATCACCAGCAGCAGTCTCTCAACCATCAGACCAGTACATCTGCCAAGCTAGAGCTATGTCTAAAGACAGTTTCACTGGAGACAGAAAGATCTGAGCCTTTGCTGCGTGCTTTCTGATAAACTTTCCCAGGCAAAGTGGAAGAGTTGTGAGGAGGATTTTAAAGGAGACATAGTCTGCAGCAAAAAAATGCGATTTCCTGAAAGCAGATCTAGTTCATAATTCTTAGACGTTGGCAAAATGCCTTTTCTCATGGAGACACGGAAACTGGTTTTGCTCTTTGCCGCCTAATCATTAGACATGTCTGGTCACTGAAGCAGAGGAGAAGGAAGTGAGAGGAGATTAGACTGGCCATGTTGTAGCTTTCTTGCTCCCAAAGAATTATTACCTGGGAAATCGGGGTGGTTTGAAATGTCTGATAGATTGAAAATGGCAATTTTGCAGTTTCCTTCTAAAAACAATACCAGTTTCTAGGGGAAAAGAAAAGCCAATCCACCGTAATTAAAAGGATTCCCCAATTTTATCAGAAAATTTTGTAAGTTAAAAAAAAAAGGTGAGGGATTTTTTTTTTCCCCCAATGAGTAAAATCCCCTCTATTTGTTCTGTCATAATGAAACCACTGTTTTCAGCTTTAAAGGAAACTGCTCAGATATTTGTCTTCCCTGTCCGTTCACTGTGAATGTTACCAATTTCTGCTTCTTTCTGATCTAGAATGAAAGGACATTTTAAAGTGTCCTGGATAGGCTGGAGCACTTTGCTTTTGTAGAGGATTTCTTAGCAAGGCCCGTTTGTAAGCATCGGCAGACTCCCATTGATGTGTCTGCATGAGAAAGGCTAACAAGATGCTCTCTGCTGCTTGTACCAGCAGCATCATCAGTAGGAGGAAATATGTATCATCCCAGCTTAAACTTCTTCCCCAGCAGGTTCTTTGAAAATGTTTGCTTTAGCTGCTTCTCCTTCTCCTTTGCTCTTGATATACATAAGTTGTGTATGAGAGGGGAGCTAGAAAGAAGATGGGGAAGCAGGGTTATATTAGTGTGAGGAGCTTCCAGGGCAGACTTCCAGGGCAGCTTTGCCGGCTCTTCTCTCCCTAGCAGCATCACCATGTCCTGCTTCGCCATCCTCCTGAAATAATCATCCTCTTCAGATGGTGTCTTTCATTGTTGGCATTAGTCATAATCCTCAGTTTGTCAGATGTGTGTTCTGGCCTCTCCCATACACCTCTGTTTACTCTTCCTCCTGTTGCCAGTCTGTTCCTCCCTTCTTCTCCATTCCTTTCAATGCTTCTTTTCTACATTTCCATCCTCTAATCCCAACTACAGTCCTTTAAAAAAATGCCTCATAGCGTTCACTGTGCCTCCAAACCAACCTCATGATCTTATGGTTATAACTCTTGTTTTGCTTCCCCTTTCTGCTTCCTTTGTTTCCTGCCATTATGCCATTTCTATTCAGGCTTTCAGCTCTTCTGGAAAGGGATTTTTCTTGCTCTCTTTTTTGCAAAGCACCTGGCATGTTTTTGATTCTGTCAAATAAATAATAACAACAGATATGAAATTGGCAGTGCAGCAGAATCCTGACATCAGGAAGCAACAGAGGCAAATTACACTATCATTGTCATTGCCACGTACAGAAATTCTCACCGACTAGCCAGCAACAAACCCAAAGGTTCCCAAGCAAACACCTCCAGCATGAAGGAAATGCAGCTGTGTTTCACATCGGGTCTCGATGAGCCACAGGGTTATACTTACAAGTTCAGTATTGGAATTAGAGAACATAAATGAATGAGGTGTTTTTTCCAGCTCAGTGTTTGGGTATAAAATTAAGGACTGGGAGAAGATGTACACAACTCTTTAAAACAGAAAAGCAGGGAAAGGGTGGGATGGGTGTGTTCAAGACTGAAGTCTGCTTAATTATAAAGCATGCACATGGTAGGTAGATGGCAGCTGATAAAGTAGCCTCTCCTTTAGCCTGATGTCACCAGAAGCTCTCGGTATGGCTGAAGAATCTTATATAAAGATTTAACTGACTTGTCTCAGTCCTTATAGGCACCCTAAGACAATGTTAATTGTGAGGCTGAAAAACACCCCAGAGCAGAGCTTTATATGAAAGGCAGAATGTGGCCTTCACTGTGCGTTTAGTGACAGGCTAGCCATGTGAAAACCCTAAGCCACGGCAGGACTAAGGAACGTGCATCAGTGCTGAGCAGAAATTATTTTACATACGGGCAGCAACCTTTTAGCTAAATTACTTGAAAATTCCTGAGAGAAAAGCACTTTACTACGGCCGCCAAGACAAGCCAATGTAACACTAATACTAAAGAAAAATAAACCAGCAGAGGAATGCCCGCCTGCCATAACAACCCAAATCCTCACAGTCGTCTCCAAAGGAGTCGCTGTCATTCCAGCACATGGATCAGATTATTTAACAGTGTGAATCAAAGAGAAGACACCGATTCAAGAGAAGAGCATTATTAATACATGGTGGCATGCCATACATCTCTGTCACCAAGATGGACAAAATGGGAGCAGATGTTTTATGATAAGCTGAGAAGAGGATCTGACAACAGCCATAATGTCTGGGGCTTAGAGAAAGAAAAGAAACACAACAACAAAAAAAAAAACACTAGAGGAAGCAATCTGATGGAGGGACAGGATGGTTTTCTCTGTCTCTGGTGTAGTGTCCTAGAGACTAATTCGACATTAAGGGAATGTTTTAACTGGGCTAAATCTTGCTTCTATGAGGTCTCTTTTGCACCTGCCCTTTGAAACCCGAGTAAAGCAAGGAATGCGTGAGAAAAGAATGCGGCAAAAAGGAACTCTGAGGAGGAGTCCTTTCCAAAAGGAAGACGTCTTTTGACTCTGATAGTTTCTTTTTCTCTTTTTTAAAGGCAAGTAAGGCTTTGAATTAGTAAAAATGATTGACATGTGAATTAATTCGAAGCTAAAGGCAAATAGCAGCCACAAAGAGCATTTAGTTGCAGAGGTGTTTAAAACCTCAGGTTACATTTATAGTGGCTCTGTCTCTACTAACACTTTCTGGTTAGCACCAGGAGGAAGATCTCCAGATCGAAAGACTCAAAAGATAATGTGCATATACCCTGGACTGCTTTGGTTTCACCAGAGCAGAGAGAGAGACACCAGGTATAAAACATCAACAAATGGAAGATGGGGATCCCTGTGTGCCACATGGCAAATTGATCTGATGGTCTCCTTGCTTCTATATGACCTATCCTCTATCCCAATGCTTTGTTCCTTGCTGCCCTGCTGTCCACTGTCATTCGAGATCTCTACATCCCTGGAAAGAGAGAAATTTGGAAAAACTGAAGTCTGTGGATAAACATGCTGGCAAGTCCTTTCGAGGTGAGGATTGAGCTCAAGTTCTTGGTTGGGATATCTGTGTGGTCAGATTTAACACCCATTCACCCATCCCTGATGCATGACGTGTAGTCAATAATGGGACAGAACAAGCACACACACAAGCCACCACCTACTCTGCAACTACCAGAGAAAGGAAATGCAAGGAGAACTAGTTCTCACGGGGTCCTGGGTACATCGACTATCCCAGCAGTAAATCTGGATGGGTTTTTGAGAACACTATTTTTATGGAGCCCCAGCTCTGCTAGAAAAGGAGATGCTTGAATTCGTTCTTTCAACAGGAAACACATGTAAAAGAAGGATCACAGGGGTCATATGCTTTTTATGCCATAGTCAGGCAATGGCAGGGTGATACGCTCTTATGGGATGTGACAGGCCACTCAACCTTTTCCATGAAACAAACTCTACTGTACTTGGAACAACAGTCTCCTTGTTCCCAGAGAAGTGGTCTAAACACCAACTTCAGAGTAAGAAGGAGGAGAATTCCAGAAGGAAAAGGTGCTTCAGGAAGGAGATTGTCCAGTGCAGAAAGGAATTTAGAGGTAATTTTTGGATTAGATTTAGACTAGACAACCTTTTCCCTGGCAAGCCACTGCACCTCAAAGTGTTTGCTGAAGTGTTTGGGAATATATGACTACCCAGAGAGTCTCTCCCTTCCCACACAGAGGTTGCAAGTATCGTGTTTGCCTTCGTGCACTGTTTTCCCACAACTTAAAGCTGTAGAGCCAGCCTTACACTATCCACGTCTTCCTCACCCATGAGATACATAAAATTCCTAGGTGTTCTCAAAACAGCAGTAGCCCAGTCATCAGATCACAAAACCACCCCAACATAAAGTAAAGCTTCCTTGAAAGAGAGGTAACGGGACACCAGATAGGTGTTAACATTTCCATCAGCTGTGCTATGGGCATCCACGATTCAGCTGTCAATAAGCAGGAGGAGAGTCAGTCTATTGACTTGCTCTGGCATTTACACTAGACAAGGGGACAGCATGGGATCAGTAACAGCTGGATGTATCCTCTGTGAGGTAGCTCCATGCTTTCCTACCAACTGACATCATATTCATCTGCTTACCACTGCTCATTGACCTTAGCTAGCAAGGGCTCCCATCAACGAGAAGCCTTAAACACAAAAAAAATAGCACCACAGAATTGACCATCTCAGCACTGACAAATCTAATCTGCTTTGCAAAACCACGCTGTGATACCTCAGTGACAGTTGTGCAGATGCAAAGGTGCCTGCTAAGACACTGGTTTCCCTTCCTCCGGTGTCCAAAATGAACCACTACTAATTTAGACCTGAGCGCTCAACCTTAAATACCATGTGGCCGCTTGTGAAAGCACTTGGTGATCTGTAGTATCTATTCCACTACAATGTAGGATTTTACATGCAAATAAATTCTGCTTTACTCCATTTAAAATACCAAGTAAAAGTGTAAAAATGTCATTAGCTGCTTCGAAGGCTTACTTTATAGGGATTCCATTCCTTTTCCATCATTATTAGGATGCTTTGCTATACTGCAAGCAGGCAGTATTTGGTAGTAACACCTTTACTCTTTTGCAGCAAGTAATTCAGAAGCAAAACCACGAGTAAAGCGTTAGTTTCTGTACAATTTTCATTAATCTAGCAATATTCATTTCATAAAACTCATAAGAAATAGGTTCATAACAACTCACATGAATGAGACTTTTCCCTCATTCATTATGGGAAGTCTAAAATCACAGAAGGTAACAGAAGGCAACTCTTTCCTCCCACTGCCCTCAAATGTTCCCCTCACCAGCTATTTTGATTTCTGCCATTCAGCAACCTCAATCCATTGGTGTTACGGGCAGTTTCCCTCTCAGCCTGGCTGATTGAGCTATTCAAACACACATCCCCACTCCCCACCTCACTCCATGCACATTTGGTTTGACCCATGCTGATGACTTCATCACCTGGACTGCAGATGACCCAGAGCGATCTCCCTGACCCATAGCTTTGCTGTTCACAGGTCCACACTGCATTTCTTGTTGCTGGGGACTAAACGCTCCTTCCACACTGTCATCTGCTTCACCCCATTCACACCCGTTAACGATGGAAGGTAATCATTAACGACTAATGCTAGCCAGGAAAAAAGGTTGTAGAGCAAATCACCCAAGAAAACATTTCCCCTCTCACAGCTGGGGAAATACCTCTCAAAAAGCCAGAGACACCTCTGCATAAGGGAACAACCAGAAACCAGCAGAGAGACTTGAGACTCGAGAAAATTCTACGAGACAGGTACCATCTGGGAGGTACCAAGACAAAGGCAAGAGATGTAGAATAATAGAATCATAGAATCATTAGGGATTGGAAGGGACCTCGAAAGATCATTTAGTCCAATCCCCCTGCCAGAGCAGGATCACCCAGACCAAGTCATAGAATCAGTCAGGGTCTAGAAGGCAGCTTGTGACTGAGATTTGCAACAGACAGCACAGCCTACCTGGGATGCATCAAAGAGGACTTGTTTCTAGCACAAATGTGGTGATCAGTAGGCATTGAGGACAACTATTTGTTTTGAAAAGAGCACCTCAAATAAATGTTTGCATCTATTTTTTTCTCCTTTCCCTACCTCCTTCTTTGGCAGTGGATGAACCGGAGTGCACAGGGAACCTGTACAGTGAGGTGCAGCCTTTCTCACCACAACAGCAATCAATCACTTGTCCATAGTACTGTGGCCCAGTAATATTAAAGGGAAATCCTCATTAAGTATCACTCTCAGCATCTTGCTGGCCCAACTCTAATCATATTAGCATGGACTTCTTCTTCTCCCATGATGGTAAATATATGGGGGAGAAGACTCTGCTGTTTTGGATAGAATAATATAAGGGAAGACTTCAAGGGCTGCTCAAGCAAGAAAGCCAGGAGAAATACCTGGGCTGAAACAGGATAAGGGTAAAGGTTCTGCAGTGCAAAATCCTCACAGAGAAATACAAAGATTGCCCCAAACCACTCACAGATCCAGCACCACCTCTCAGCCAAAGAAAGTTCTCATTCCACTCAATTCTTTCCTCCTTTCTATTGTCTGGACTCATCTCACTCTTCCACAGACCACCGCTGGAAGTACCGGTACTGCCAAAATTAAACAACAAATGGTGAAGGCTTGGTCTAATTCTGCTAGAGAGGTAATTTTCCTTTTGTTTATTGTTCTGCACTACAGAAACTCCATTAGTGGCCTACTTTCAGCAACAGACATCTGCTACCCAGGAAGCTCCATACTATGGTGAGCCCTTCAGGAAGCCAGTGGAAGCCATCAGAGTCAAACAGGTTGAATGATGGTCAAGAAATTGCCTGACTAATGTTTCTACAGACATGAAATGTGAAGGATCAGTGTGGATAAATTCTATGTATCACTCTTCAGTGTAGCCTCTCTCAAATGGGATTTGGACAGGGACAGCCTAGGGAAACTCACAGGTCAATTTTCTTCTCAGTGAGTCAGCACCTTTGGAGCAAGAAGTTTGCTTCTTAATGGAAGATGTAAACTCATGGTTTTCTTGGTAATTCTAAGGAAATAATTGAAAGACAACTCCTGTTGCACATGATAAATCTTAAGAGTCCTCAGCATTTCTTCCTTTTGGTTGTGTCAGGTTTTCGTAACACAGAAGGTTAAGGCTTTAGTTGTTGGATGTAGTTATGGGGCCATAATGTCTCTGGTTTGCAAACGACTTGAAACAGTCCCTGGACTCTAACACTACTCCTAGCACACAGGAGTGTGTTAGGCATAGCTGTGGCTTAAGCCCTGAGTGTGTTCTTCAGTGTTAGCTGTCCCATGGTTATCCACCAGATGACCTCTAAGCTGTAGTTTTTCATTATGAGTATTAATTATTATTAGCAGCAGAGATCCACAATCGGTTATTTGGTTCAAATAAATACAGAAGCCTTGGTCCACGAATGAATAGATTTTCTGTTCCTGATCCAGCTCTTCTGGCGCTAGGCACGATGTCTTGTTTTGTCCAAGATTGATTTGGCTGGCTACATGAGTTTTGAATGGCTGTACCACACTTTTTTTTCCCCTTTTCACAGGCTATCAAGACATCAACTAGTCTTTGATTTGGTTCTCTTTTTGGTCGCTCTAACTGAATATGAATTTCACCTAATTTGTATAGTATGGGTGCTCAAATCTGCTATCATCAGCCTAAACTTAAAGAAAACTACTCTAACACCTTCCAAGAGCAAGTATCATTAGAGTTCATGTTTTATTTTCAGGCTTTTAACATAAAATTCTCCTTTCATGTCTCTTTCAAGTCTGGTTGAATGAGCTGCGTGTTACCAGTTGCTTTCCCATCTGTCTCAATTTAGTCTCTTTGACAAATTCCAATCTGGCCTGAGGAAAAATCAGAGTACTGAAACCACTCCACTTTAGATTATGGGGTATGTTTTATTAACAGGGTCTCTTTACTTAAACAAAAAAAGCCTGACTATCCTTAACTCCCCTGCTGGCAATGTCCTGCCTATCCCTATGATGCAGACTCACATTCCCAAAGGCTTCACACCCCTCTCTTTCCATTTCCTCCCATCTGCTGACTTCTCACCAGGTACAAAAGTGAGGGCTTTCAACTTCTAACCTTTCATTCTCTTGCTAGACATAACCCAGCTTATCACCTCCACATGAGTCCTTGCAGTTTCAAACTGCCTAAGGCTTACCCACCAAAGGTGCACTGAGAGTTTCATGCGTCTTCCAGACACAAGAGTTTGGTCCCTTAGCCTGTCCCAAGAGAATTTATGCTAATTGCACATGCTAATTATCATAATTTATACTCTCACAAACCAAAACCAGAGAAGAAAAACTCCCACAAACGTAGCTTGCATTCTTCCACTACTTGTCAGTATCCTGACAAAAATTTATGCCTATAGTTTAGTATCTTACATTTTTCTAATTCCTAGATGGAGCCTGTTTCCAAAACAGAGAGCCAAGTCATATGTTGAGTTTCACAGGCCATTGGGTTTTCTCTTTGTTTTCATTTTTTGTTGTCCAAACTTCTTCATTCTCTCCCCCTTCCCTCCTCAATCCTTTGCACAGAGTCACAGAGCATCAGGGATTGGAAGGGACCTTGAAAGATCATCTAGTCCAATCCCCCTGACACAGCAGGATCATCTAGATCAAGTCACATAGGAACACATCCAGGTGGGTTTTAAACAGCTCCAGACAAAAGAGACTTCCACAACCCCCTTGGGCAGCCTGTTCCAGTGCTCTGTCACTCTCACCATGAAGAAGTTCCTTCTCATCTTGATGTGGAACCTCCTTTTTTCCAGTTCACACTCACTGCCCCTTGTCCTATCATTAGATGCCACTGAGCAGAGCCTGGCTCCATCCTCCTGACACCCACCCTTCACACATATATAAACATTAATGAGGTCACCCCTCAGTCTCCTCTATTTTTAAGTAACAGGGAGCTGCACTATGCAAACAGCACAGTTGTGTTTAAAACAATAAAGGTGCCTACGCCTGACAACTCTTAAGGGAATAAAAGAGAAAAATCTAGGCTGGTACCCAGAATTTTTTGTTTTGCTGGAAGAAAATTTGAGGCTAAGACTTTTGAGTAGTCTCTTCAATCCCAAGTCTACCCTCTGCAAGTCCATTCCAACTTAACAGGGGACAATAATTTGCCTGTTTCTACATATTGGTTAGTTCATTAGAAGTGTAATCTTAACAGGTCCTGACCATGAAGAAACTCTCCCTGACACTAGTTGCTCAGCAAACCACAGCACTGACTGCAGCACCTGCTGCCAGCAAGAGCTAGGCAAGATTTTGTGTTGTACTTGTCTTACACTGAACTCGTCAGCCTGTCTGGGAGCTATTCTCTTGCACAAGCATGCCAAAGTGTGGAAGAGAAGGTCTTGTTTAAAATAAAACAGACAAATAAAACCCCACCAAACCAAAGAACCAAGCCAACAAGAAAACCCCACCAAAGCAAAGGAACTAGCTATGGAAGCCCACCAAATCCCAAATGTGTGTCATGAGCATGTGAGTTTCCAACTGGACGAAAGGAAGCAAAGCCTGAGGGACATGGCAGCTCTAACATGTCCCTTATCTTTTTAAAGGCAAAAATGACCATTTTTGGGCAAGCTGGCTGTCCCTCCTCAAGTTACTGGGCAACAGAATGCCGGCCTAACCCGGGGAGTCTCAGCACTGCTCGGCATTATGGCCGTAGTGACGTGATCACCGTCTTGGTGGGAACCCAAAACTCACAGGATTTAAATCACTCTCAAAATTGCTAGATATGAATTATTTAGAAAGTTAAGGATATTTTCTTTTTTTTTTTATTTCAACTACTAACCAATAAATGTAAAAAAAATACCGACAACAAACCAAAAATAAGCCCCTTCATCCCCCACATGAAAGCAATCGGTTTGGTAACATTCAAAGCAATGGAAACTATTTACCGTATATTACTCTTAGTGAAGAAAAGCAAATTTAATTTAAAATCACTTTTTTTCCAATCTCCCTTGGTGGATGCTGGGTAACTCCAGCTTCAACACATATAAAACCTCATTTAAAAAGGAGAGTAATACAGACAGAGCTCAATTATTGAATATTAAGGGCAACATTCAATCCGAGAGACATTTAAGCATCTTTGCCTCCTGGAGATTTTTACATGACAAGGCTTTAGATAAACATGGTTTTTGCAAACAGCAACTATCATATCTGATCACATAACCCGTGGACTGAAGCAGTATGTCAGCAAATATTTCTGATTATCTAAAATATTAAATGACTGTCATTTACTAGACAGGTCTTCCTCAAAACAATCACAATATTGTTCAGTAATTAATACCCATAGACAAGAAGCATTTAGACCATCCGTTACAAACCTCTGAATTTAAAAAAAAAATTCAAAGAAATCACCTCTCTCTGTGTTAAAGGCCAATTTTAAATACATTCTGGGATATACTAGTAGTGGAAGAGCTGCCTTTTGCAACTCTCAGCTCGCGGGGAGAATGGTAGCAGCCAAGGACATACAGGGTAGGAATCAAGTCACCTAACTTTAACTATCTAGACACTGGATGCCTCATTTCAGCTACTCATCTGGGTTCCCTCTACAGAGAAGCATTCCCAGAGGGAGATTCATCCTGCTGCTCTTAGGCATCTGTCTTTTTTAGGTGCTTGTTGATGGGTCTACAAGTTGAGACGGATGAGCCTCACCGACAGCCTGATCATCTGTCTGTAGTGACACACAATTTCCAAATTCAATGAAATCAAGTCAGAACCGAGATATTTCTTTGTTTTGTCATTCAGCCTTGAGTTCTCCCCCCAGCCCAACTTTTTCTTCAGTTGAAGGTGGACTTTCTCCGGCACTTTATTTTTCTCACACTGCGCTACGTTCCCCTGGAACCTGGGGAACGACACCCAGTGCAAATATGGTCACGAGTCCGTTTCCACGCGTGTGCTCTAAGCCGCAGTGCTGTTCTGCACAGACAGACACGACAGGAGTGTTGACAGCAATTGTGCTTTCTGGTTCTACTCTACCACTTTCGAATGTGTACAAGTCTGTGGCGACATTAAGGCAGTCGAGGTATATATAGATGAATGCTCAAATAGAATCATTATTCAAAGATGGCTTAAATCAAATGAGGAAACAAAAGGAAGAACCTCCATTGGGACCCTCACTTATAGGTGTGGGAGCCCAGGTCACCACACACACTCCAAGGCCTTTGTGCTTCAGAATATTGAACGAGACTCCTAATCGTGAAGCCTGGCCTCAACTCTCTCACGTTTGAGGTCTGTGGGCTTCCAGCAACACCGGCGTTGCTGCAGCCCACCTTTGATCACCAAGCCCTTAGAAACAACAGCCGAGATTTACAAGGAGGCAGGTGCCTGAACTTAGGCTCCTAAATCCATAGCCAGATGCCTAAAGCAGCAGCCAGACTGACAAGCACCCCAGACGCTCACCCCAGCAGCGAGGCACTTGGCATTTGTGATAACACAAAGCGCATGGTTCTCAACGAAGGGTTCCAACGGCCGCTCAGAGTGCCTTGGCTGTGTGCTCGTGCACACTGAGTTCCATCTCGGGCAAGCAGGCTACACTGCCTCTTACTTCTACAGCCCATCTAGAAAATTAGGAGTTAAAAAACCATCTCGAGCTGCATACATGAAAATAACTCCGTTTCCACCGAACGACAATCTAATACGAAATAAGAATATTCACCAATTTTCTCTCTCTCTCTCTCTTACTCTGCCCAAATCCAGGTAATAAATTAGGCTTCTCAGCATGACTGTAAAGTGCTGTGAATTGTATAAACAATCATATATGGACACTGAAAAATAACCCTTATGCACATTGCATTATAGTTCCAAAAATATATTTACAGTCTATTACAAAGTTTACAAATGGAAGTGTCTGTGTCACGAGATTATGCTAGTTAAAAGCTTCTTTTTTACAGACTTTCTTCAACGAAGGCGGGGGGGGGGAAACGACCAAAAAAGATGAGTATAACCAAACTGCTTTTTTTTTGTGATGAAACAAATAAATAAAATGACAAATATAACACTGTACAGTGATCTAAAAAAAGGGCAGGGGAAAAAAAAGGAGGGGGGGAAATGATGCATTTAAGTCTTTTAATAACTATCTTTGGTCCTAAATGTGGGAAAACACATTATGTAGCACTGAATATACATGTTTGTGATGCTCTGCAAGTAAAATAGAAAAATATAGTGCATTTTCAATGTATTCAGAGCTCACTACACAGAAATGTGTGTACAAAACAAGACAGTATAAATAAAATTTACAAGTTTTACAAAGGAACATTTACAGGGTTGTTTTTTTTTTTTTTCTTTCGTTTTTATTTTTTTTGTGTGGATGCCCACATTATCAAACAAGACCAATTCATGACTGATCCCTGGGATCTTTCTCTATCAAAATCAATAGAAGCAGCCCAATTCTCTTTGGAAGTAACAGCATTTTGTTGCTGGGGTAGTTCACAATTTCCAGACATATATATATATATTTTTTTAAAGCGTTTCTCTCTGGTTCACGTATCTAGAGAGATTCCTGCAACATCTGCAAAGACACTGGTTATTATTGCTTACGCTAGTTAAATGCTTTAATCAAACAAAACTCATACATAAGTAAACGGTGTAGAAAGATACTCCATCGCGCAACTACTCTTGCATCTGTGTTCCTGGCGAATGGCTGCTGTGTCTCTGTGAGCACGCACACGCAGGTCTGTTCAAAGCAGCTAAAGCTTGTGAGAACAGTGAAAATTCTGAACTGCCCCTTGCCTAACGCTCTACAGCTCTCTGTTGGACTCCGTGTCCTTACTCTGGCAGCTGGACTGCGCGCGGCTTCAACTCGTACAAAATATACTCCGGCTATTCCTCTCGGATCTGCTCATGCAAAGTACTGGAAAAAAACACGTGATGTGCTCAGGTCGAATGGTTTAGGTAACACTGGAGAACTGCCACCCGTGCTCTGAGACACCCCTACAATCACTGGGCCGCTCAACGCAGTGTCTCAGAAGGTTTACAGTTGTACATCTACATCTCAGACTACCTCTCGCGTTAAGTCTAGTCCATTAAAATCACCTTGCGAACCGTTTGCTAAAAGTGCCTAGAACTACTTAGGGGTCATTATTGCTTCTCTTTCTTTTTTTTTTTTTTTTTTTTTTTCTCTTTTTTTTTCTTTTAAAAGATAGTATATGTGTAACCTTAAAAAATTCTTTAAAAAATATCAGAGCTCTTGGCAACTTGCATTTTCCTGACTCCCTGCCAATTAGCTAGCCATGTCGATACGGTGCTGATTTAACAAAAGGAAATGGCACAGAAGGATACCAAAGGCCGGACAGATATACATCGCTTGGTCATGCTTCTCAAATCTCTAAGGAACTCAAATAATCCTTCGGAGGTACCCAGTGTAGTAATGTGTCATAGAATTAGCACTAAAAAGGTCCAAAGATATAAACATCATACTAAAAGAAAGTCTTTATGAAGAATAAACACAAATGATTAAAAAAAGATTCAGAAATCACAGATTTAAGGAAAATATTTTGTTGAATTCAACAATAATATCATGATTTTATCTGACAAATATATTCTTTTTTAAATTTTTATGTACATTTAAAAAGTCTATTAGATAAAAAGGAGGTTAGAGAGCTCAAGGTGTTTGTATGTTTATTCAGGTAGTACTTTGTTTATTGTCACTGCTGTTTTCCTTGCCACCACTGGTGGATCCTAATTCCCTTTTCATAAATTCTGGTGGCACTTAGGAGTTCAAGTCTGTAGGTGCTTCTTGTAGCTCTTCTATTCACTGCAGGAAGGACCCAGGAAATCAAGTGTCTTCTAGCAGCACTTCATATATACTGAAGGCCAGTGCTGTTCTCTCAGTCTGTCACCTCCCTCATAAGGGAGAAATGTCTATCACACTTGGATGCCAGTGCCGTGTAAATGTAGCATTTGTGCTCTCATAGTCTGAATGCTGCTCATGATTTTCTTTTGATGACCAACCAACGTGATCCCTAAACTCATCACATCCCTGGGGAAGATAAATGCGCACATTGTTAATTTTTCAACTTAGACTGCTACTGCATGGCATTCAACTGCGAGTCAAAGCTACGGAGCGCTCTGCACTACGGGCTTCGAGCATTGAGGCTACCCTGGCCACCGCAGCTCGGCATCGTGGAGCTCACACCGGCACCGCTCGGCTCCTCAGCGAGGAGCGTAACTGCACGGCAAGCGCCATGCAAGTACACCGCGTGCGTCTCCACGTCTGAGGCGAGGCCGGCGCGTTTGGCCCTATGATAATCTCTCATGGAGGATTGTAAGGACACCCGAAGGAAGGAGACACTTCTTTTGTCAAACAACTTTGGGGTTTCTGGACGGTCATGTATAAATACAGGATCTGGGGGATCACATTCTGCTTTCTAAAGAGATGTCTACAGAAATCCTTTGCATAGTGACCCATACCCAACATGCCAATCAAAGAGGAGCCACTGTTTTCAATTCCACTGCTAGTGCTGCTGAGCTAGTAGAAGCTTGTGGGCTCTGATGACAGTTCCCAAGCTAAGGGTCGGAAACCCTAGGGAAAACCAGGCAGATAAAGAGTAGGGTTGCAAACCTGCAAATATTGTTTAGGAGCTCATTTAGAAAAACCATAGCTCTCTGTGAGAGGAATTATACATGTTTGGCACAGCCACCAGTACAAGAACATTGTGGATGCCAGGAAGATCTGCTTAAGGTGGTGGTACCAACACCGGCCACGCTTGCCTCCAGAAAATTGTTTTGCTTCTCTAGGCTTTTATCCTGACGCAAAGTCATTTCTTGCAGGATGCAGACAGCCCCCAGCCAATTAGATGGAAATTCCACATCTTCTGAGTACATGTCTTGAAAAAGGTACCAGTGAGGTAGTGGAGGAGAAGTGGTTATTTTCCTATGCATTTCCTTAATGTTATTTCCATTGGTCTCAAAAGCAGGGGAAAAAGTGGTGCCCCGCACAGGCAGCACAGTGTTTGCCCTTCCATGGGATGCTCTAACATGACATCATCAGCTGCTAAACCATCTGGCTCAACCCCAAGTACCGCATTTGTACTCAGGGTAAAGTTTTGAGGTTGAACATCGTGTATTATTTTACCTAAAAAAATCCCTAAATGCAAGTTAAACATGCCCAGTACTAACTTACTCAATAGTCATCCTGGCAACTGATTCAAGAGAGTTGTAGCCTGCTGCTGTGAAATTATCCTTATATCTTTCCATCTTAATAGCTTGTAACCATTCGCCTACGGAGCAGAAAGTGGTAAAATCGGGAGTGTTCTGGTCCAGAAGAGGGCTAATTGGTCTACGGAGAAGGAAAAAGGAAAGTAAGTTGTTTCCAAAGAGAGTAAAACATCAGGGAGTATTTAGCAAGGTGAGAGTCAAATAAGTTTGGGGTATTAAAAATGTCAAGAGGAGAAAGTAATAGGCCTTTAC
The DNA here is from genome assembly GCA_013400115.1 of Rhinopomastus cyanomelas. Lineage (NCBI taxonomy): Eukaryota > Metazoa > Chordata > Aves > Bucerotiformes > Rhinopomastidae > Rhinopomastus > Rhinopomastus cyanomelas. The sequence continues at coordinate 173,821 of VXBP01007003.1, read as the reverse complement.
ACACAGTTCAGATTATTGTGTGAGTAGCTCTTGACTACGCTGCAGCTCACAGTATGCGCTTCCTAAGCTCATTCACCTCAAAGATGAAGGGTCAGAGTGAGCAAAATCAGCCTAATGGACTATTGTTGCCAACAGAAAAATGAACCTTATTAAGTGGCGTGACAGCAGCCGTAACTGAAGTTGCTGAGCAACATAAAGATGCTATTCTTTACAGCATCTTAGCAAATACAGTAGCAGCTATTCCCATTATTCAGCTGGATGGGACAAAACAAATACAAGGAAAGAGCAGAGACACAGAGTAAGTAGCTTAGGGTCACACAGCAAATCAGTCAGTAGAAGAACCAGGAGCACAACACAGGCCAGCTGATTCCCTAGTGCAGTGATCTAGGTAGCAGATCAAAAGAGGACCATGGTTAAATAATTCACCTGAAATTTATGAAGAAGCCATTAAAAGCTACACCATGAAATACAATGAGATGCAGTCACTGAAAGGAGTTAAAGCCAGAAAATGGAAGGTAACAATCTAGAGTGCAGCACGTCAAAGTACATAGGCTAGGCATGAGGATTGTTAATGACTATTGCTACCATAGCAGCTCCTAGGGCAGGAGAAGCAACATAAAAAAACTACTGTAGATGATGGTCCTTGCCCTCCAGACTTCACAATTTAAGGAAACAAGGAAAACAAAGACTGCTTGTGGTGAGAGTGTGAAAAGAGTGACAAGTAGGAAGTAGTTTACTGAGCAATGTGTTAGTTCCATGATTATTTACTTTCTTTATTTTGGTTAATTTCGTTAAGAAAGTCCTTTTTGGCTTTGTTCAGCGTGGTTAAAAAAAGGAGGGCAAATGAGGGAAGGGAAGAATGGAGAACAGAAGGAAGGAGGAACTGAGAGACACATGATGTAAGTGTGAACTGGAACCAGCCACCAAGCAGAACACCCAGAACCCAGCCACATTCACCATTGCAAGAATAGACACTAAAGCTTTTCTTACCTGCTACAGGTTCCCAGTGGAGTTTTCAAGCTGTTTGGGTTTCTAATCATTTTGTCCAGAATACCGACTATCTGCTCAAACTTTGGCCTTTCACCGCGTTCCTTCTGCCAACAATCCAGCATCAGCTGGTGCAGTCCTGCCGGGCAATCCATGGGTGCTGGCAAACGATAGCCTTCTTCAATTGCTTTTATAACCTAGTAGCCAACACAGTTAATCATTTTTCATCAAAGGATATTTAAGGAATAAATATCTTGCCATCCAGTTTAAGAAATAAAAGGAAAAAAAAAAACAAACCCATTAAAAAAAAATCAAGACACTAAAATCATTGCAGTAAAATTCTGAGTCTGTTGTTTTGACACTAGCCTTCATGTTCTCAAATAATTTCCCTAACTTTGTCTTTGGACTTATTAGGCATAATGTTTTATATGTGCAGAACACAGCTGTATTACCTAGTCAAGTGAACGGCAGGGAACAACAATTAAATCCACCGAGGGAGCTACAGATAGATTGATAAATGGAGTTATTTCAGAAAGCATTATTACTTGCCCCAAGGCTTCTCCGAAAGCGTGTGTGGTAAAAGCAACTGACTTGTAAATGGATAGGGATCTGTGCATGCCCACATAAAATACAAAAGGCCTGAAGATATTATAACAGAATCCAAGAAAAACGTTTAGCAGACAGAAATTGCCAGGGAAAAAAAGGTGTATTCTGTGTCTAGCCATGTTATATTAATGATAAAGCAGCAGGAATGTTCCAGGTGAGGGAGGAAGATGGGGCTGAATGGTATTCCAACACATCACCTACCCAGCAAGCTAGATTTCATAAGAGATGCAGTGAGACTATGATATGATCAAAGGAGAGCACAAATGTCTGAAGCAAGAATTACACCCACACATTGACTTCCTTAGTCAATTTGGATTTAAGTAAATATAAAAATGGGCACAGTCACAGGAAAATGCTGTAAACCTTGAGGGCAGGATAAGAAAGCACATCAGGAAACAAGGCAGATAAGAAAGGCTTGTGAAAAAAGGCTAAAACATCACTCATGGGGGACTTCACGTACCCTGACACTGACTGACACGACAGTATTAGACTTGCTACGGGAGGGTGCTGGCTCCTGAAGGGAGCACAGCCCTGTCTTCTCCCTCGGTTTGTACAGAAAGCAAGATCAGGAGCTGGTCTGGACATGGATCTGGTCTGGTAAAGTTGGCGAGTATCCAGTGTTCAGGGAAAGTAGTAACTTCAGGCGGAAAATATTCCACAGGTTGTACGTATGAGAAAATGCAAAAGCAATGGACTGAGAAGTGGACAGAACTGCAACGAACACAAAATACCCTTCAAAATGCTGGGTTAAATCCACGATTATATCACAGCCTTTCGCAGAGAAGGAGCTCTGTGAAAAGAAGAGGCAGAGCCCATTGTTAGGGCACTGCCAGTCTGCGACACAGCAAGTCCTTCTGATCTCGGGGACGTTGCCTCCTCTCCCCGGGGCTCAGCTTTGTGTCTGAACATTCAGAATGACAGCCCTGTCCTACAGAAATCACGTTCACAAACGACTGAGAAGGATTCAATTTCTTGAAGTCAGACCCACACCTTGAAGAATGAGGGTGGCAACCTTTCAGAGACAGTGAAGTCTTCTGTCTGACAGCGCAGGGACAGAGGGTTTCTGAAGAGCGGGGAAACTGAAAGAAGGGCACTTACTAAACAGGGAAAAACTATTAGAAGTAAAATGTAAGATCTTTTGGGGGAGTGTTAAGAGGTAAAATAAAAGCTCAGGTTCTCTTGCTTAGAAGCAGCGAGGGAATAGGAGTGAAAAATAAGCGGCAGCGGGTAGAGGACAACTGGTGCGCCCGAAAAGCAGCGGAGAAATTCGTGACCTTCTATAAAGCGAGAGGTGTCGAACCTTTTTGTGCATTCCGTGCGCGACGCACTCAAAGGAAGCTGCTGTCTAAGAGGTGAGAATGCTGAGGCAACCAAGGAGGAATGAAAACGTGAGTAACCACCAGCGTAGCTTGTAAGGCCCTTAGAACTGGCAAACCACCTGGAAAAGGCTGTATCTGAGAGAGTAAGTGCTTTGGCGATTCCGCAGCTTGTTTAATGTCTGTGCAAAGGATGGTGAAACTGGGAAACACTGAGAGATGGATAGAATTGCTGGCAATATCCAAAACATTGAAAAAATCATTTAAAAATAATGATAAATAAGGTTTTTCACAGAAAGAAAAGTTTTTTCTATAAAACACCGGCACTGCGAAGGGTCCTGCCTTCACAGTGAGGGTGGGTTTCCAAAAATCACTACTTGGAGGTAACGAACTACAGGCAGGAAATTATTGTTTCTTTAAGTAAGCAAAGCCACAAAGAGAACACAGCTGGAGTCCTTACTAATAGAAATGATTTATATTATTTACATGCTTCCCAGAATTTGTTTTTCAAATTAAGCTTTTGCTATGAAGAGAGAAAAATGGAATTAGTGTTAAGAGCCAAGTATAGTTTTGACCATAATCAGGTCATCTGAGGTTGTAAAGCAGATTAGAAGAGGGTCAGCGATGCTCACTGTTGCCAACACAGAAGTATTAAATGTGGGTAACTGGACAATCCAGGAGCACAGTGAAGAACAAACAACTGAGTCTATGATCTCACCCTTTTCTGAAGAACTAACCTGCACTAGGGTCGGTAACAAAATGAGAGCAAGAACTAGCAAACACCAGGAGTCTAATGGGGGAATAGGGTAAAGTGCTCCTGTCACCAGTAAGGATTAAGCTGAGGGGAGTCCACATTATCAAAGCAGCAGAAGGAAATCCCTCTATCACCTGTGCTCAGCCTGCTGTGCCTCTGCTTTTAGGATAAGCGTTCTTCTGATGCACCCTAGCTCCAGGTCACTTGTGCTTAAAAAGGGATGACAACACAAGACTGTATCCTGCATCAATTTAAAACAATGACCTAGCTGCAGAGGGGCAGAATTAAAGAAATGCCATCCACAGATCCAAAGGTAGGGAGGCATAATTTTTGTAGGGTGCCTGATCTGGACCATGAGTAAACCCACATCCACTTTTAGGCAAGATAGAATCATAGAATCATGAGGGATTGGAAGGGACTTCGAAAGACCATCTAGTCCAATCCCCCTGCCACAGCAGGATCACCTAGACAAGTCACAGAATCAGTCAGGGTTAGAAGGGACCACAGGATCATCCAGATGACACATTTAAGATACATAAACTGCCCGTGTGTACATGCAAAAATTAGAACAGAAACATTTAAACCTTTTTTAGTTCCCGTTAAATACTCCCACTAGTAACTGAGAAGTAGAATAAATAACTAATAAGATGATTAAGAATTTTCACATCATAGTTCTGTATGTAGAGTTGATCTTCATGTGTTGGGAGGACACAAAGATCACACAAAAATTCAGGGAGGTCACAGGGCACAAGAAAACATTTGACAGTATTTTAACAAGCAATTGACAGATCCTTTAACCATGTGTTATTGAAGATTATTATGTGAGACGACAAAAAGAGATGAAACCACGAGTCGTGGTAATTAGCTGTTTGATGAAGAAAGGTTCATTCATGTACTTCACTTGCCGTTTTCAACAGAGGAAATCCTCCTCAAAATCCAGCAAGAAGCATCAAGACACCAACATTTCTCCCCCATTTAAAACTTTTCCTTTCTTTATTGTTCCCTGGAAGGTAGCTACGGTTTGCCGTTGAAGCATCAAATATTCCTGTCAGACTTCTTTTATGTTTGAGTCCAGTACAGAAGGAAGGTGTCAAAAGAAATGAAACTCTACTGGGTGTCTAGGGAATGTAAATATTTCTCTTCCTCTGCCCCAAGGACTTGTTTGCCCATATTTTGACAGTCTATGAAATCTTTGACACTGAGACCTGTCAAATATTAACAACTTTGCACTGTGCCCACCTGACTCATCATTTACACTTTTATCTTTATTTTTTCCAACGTCTATGCCAGTCAGTCAGTCACAAAAATAAAATGAAAGAAATGCTCAAGCCCCCAACCTGAAGAACTTTGAATCAGACTCTTTCCAACATCTTTCCCACCTGCACGGCTTTTTTTCCCCTCCTCTGTTCTTTCTGTATTAATAGATACTCTTGTCAGAAGTCGAGATTAACACCCATCTGTTCTATTACTGCTGACCTCTTGCTCTGGGTCATACTTTATGCAAACAAGTGTATTGTTAAATCAGCATAATTAACTCGGAAAAGCCAAAGGAGGTCATTAACTGCCACTCAGATTTTTAACAACCTGTTCCGACTGATTAATCATTGCTCTGAACTCAGAAACCGCAGAATTAGGTTTTATTGGGGAAGAAATGAATTCCTTCTACACTTAAGTGTAATAATGTGAAGAGCGCATAGCACTGGTTCAGATGCTCTAATTTCACTTGAGACTTACTACATTCACATGGCAGAAGAGCTTCTGGATTTAGGGGAGAACTTTAGAGTATTTTTATAAAACCTTTGATAAAGGTTTTATCAAAGCCCTACAGGTTTTTTTGTGAGAACGTTCTGCTAAACCCTGCTCCTAACCCAGCGTTTCATGAACACACAGCGAAACGCACGTGCGTGCGTTTATAATGTGGAATTTTGTGTCTGAGGCGCCCGCGCGCGCGCTCACAGACAAAGCTTAACCTACGTCTTGATTCGACATGTCCCAGTAGGGCCGCTCTCCGTAAGACATCACTTCCCACATCACTATCCCGTAACTCCACACGTCGCTGGCTGACGTAAATTTGCGGTACTGGATGGCCTCCGGAGCTGTCCATCTAACCGGAATTTTTCCGCCCTATGAAAATAGAAGAAGAAAAGAAGAGCATTTTCTTTTTGCTCCGCAAAATGTTCCTATCATCCTCCACAGAGTGCACTTGGAATTCTTTTCATCATCACTTATATCATCTACTGTAATTGACCAATTGCAGAATTTTCAAAAGAGTGAGGAAGTTTAGGCCCTTAAAGCACTTGGACCACAGAAACTTGGGTATCTGTCTAAGCTAAGCTGGGTGCAATCCTCTGGAAGTGCTTATCTTCCCATTGATTCTAAGGGGCTGCTTAGATGTTAGATTTACACGAGTCATTTTGCTCCTGGCTGGTTGATAAGCTGGGTGAGGGGAATCACATATAAATCACATTGAGTTGTCATAGAGCTCCTCTGAAATCTCAGCCTGATGTTTTCAAGCCAGGATCCTGCTCAGAGCCCAGAGGCAGGCGTGACAGCCGTGCTGTTTCCCTGACCTGTGCCTGTTGGAGCAGATTCCAGGGGCCACTCCTACCATCTGCCTGAGAAAATAGGTACAGAGAGGCCCTATGGGTGGGAAGGTGGTGCTGGCTCAGCAAAAGAATAAAGAGAACAGCGCACCGAGTGAGTGCTCATTTCAGAAGAGTCCCACCCAAAAGCAAGGGAAAACACAGGAGCTGAGCTTTGTCACACTCCAGCCTCAAGCTCATCACCCTTTTGGCGAGATAAAATCTAGTCTGAAAAACAGTAATAGCCTACAAATATTTTAATTGGCTCATAGTAGATGAGATGATGAACATTTTAATGGGTAAAACAGAAAATCACGAGGAAAAATCGTAACGAAGATATTCTGCAAAATGTGTAGAACTTTACCAAATAAAAATGTATATTCATGCACAGAATCACAGAATCACTCAGGTTGGAAAAGACCCTTGGGATCATCAAGTCCAACCACCAACCGTACTCTAAAAATATCAGCCCCTAATTAGAGCCAGATTTCTGCAGAGACCCTTTTCCTTTTGACTCATTAACATTTCTTAAGCAGTTAACGTATTCCTTGTCTGTCCTCTCTAGAACACAGGCTTCCTCTTAATAGCCACATCTCAAAACTACTCGACTCCACGGAGTTCTCTTACGGTAGTAGTGTAGACAGCCTCCGGATCATCTTCGATAACTCTGGAAAGGCCAAAGTCTGACACTTTACAAACAAGGTTGCTGTTGACAAGAATATTGCGCGCTGCAAGATCCCTGTGTACATATCCCATATCGGCCAGATATCTCATTCCAGCAGCAATTCCTCTCAACATTCCCACTAGCTGAATGACTGTAAATTGCCCATCATGTTTCTGGAGGGGAGAAAGGAGCAGCGGTTCTTGTTAGTAGAGCTGAGAAATAAGTATTAGTTTTACAACTTCAGCTTTCTGCTTATTTACTGCTTCTGTGGCGATGCATCCCGAGGCAAAGAAACTCACTTCAAACACAAGTTATATTTTCTTCAGACATAAAGCAGTGCATCCAGTTAAGAAATATGGGGGTAGTTAATGTACTAGAAGCAACAAAACTTGTTGTATAAACGTATGGCTAAGCCACGGAAAGAATCTTCTAAGAGAGATTACGTGACGCACAGTTTGCCTCTCTGCTCTTCATCTCTCGGCATAATTACTGGTATCAAGAAATAAGAGCTGTGCCTTCTCTTGGAACCTTAGATACTGATAATTTTATTCATGGCTTGGAGTTTATCAACCAGACACAGTTTTTCTGTTCTGCTCAGAGTGTTTATTGAACACCACACTGTTCACCTGCTAAGGAGACAGTTGAGAGCACACACTGGACAAAAGCTAACTTGTCATGGACTTGCATCTCTGTGTTCCTCTCTTAGACACGACAACAGTTCACGCAGGGATTTTTGCACGGTGGCTTCTACCACACTGACACAACAAAAGGCAGAGGATTTGGCTTCAGTTATCGGCAGTTTTAGCCTCAGCTGGCGGCGATAACAAAACCCACTCTGACTGTGCCAACATGAAGCAACTCAAATTCCTAGAACGTTCCCACATGATCCTGTCTGATCCTCTCCTTTCTGAGCTGGTTTGGCTGAAATGGCATAGAGAACTGGTAGTACTTGTTAGGCTCCATGTCAGCCTGAAAGCATTTCAATTATATGGGTATCAAACATGAATACTTATACATAGATAGATACACATATATAACACCAGATTTTGACATATAATGTGATTATATATATATAATTGACATATATTTTGATACCACATAATGTGATGTATATGTCACTTAAAATCTGTACATTTTCTTTTTGGTACTCACCCTAAGAAACGCATCCAAGGCCCCATTCTCCATGTACTCTATCACAATCATGACTGGTTTCCCTGCAAGAAAAGAAGGCAGATACTCTTTGAGAAACAAGCACAAGTGGAGTGTCTTTTTTTTTGATAAACCACATGCTATTCCTCTGAAGGACCGAGTCACTGAACGTTTCTGAGTCCTCCAGCACTGTTACAGAGCTCTAATAAGTTCTTAAATGTCTGCACGGAACGTGGTCACGACGCGCAAAATTAAACCGTACAAATCAAAATGTCAGTGTGTTCTCCCCAACTGCCGCTGTGTGAACAGGACTCGGGAACGATGACACTTCAGATAATAGGAAAGGACATAAGAAGCCTTATCTGTCTGCATGGTCTTTGAGTCTAAATGAAGCTAGAAAAATAATGTGTTCCAAAGCACTTCATCTTTTAATCACGTGTGCTTCCTAATTTTTTTCCTCGAGTTGTAGCGCAGGGTAAGTATTGTTTTAGTTAGTTACGCATCAGCAGAAAATCCATTAACAGCGTGCAGCCTGTTTACAATTTGAACCTTTGACCGTGAAGAAGCTAAAGTAACTTCTGCCATCACGCTGACATCTGACTGACAGAAGGAGCCACCGCTTACCTCTGGTAACCACTCCCTCCAAGTGAACAACGTTGGGGTGGTCAAACTGCCCCATGATGCTCGCTTCACACAGGAAATCTCTCCTCTGCTTCTCAGTGTAGCCAACCTTCAGGGTTTTTATGGCTACTGCGACATCTCTCTTGCCGGGAAGCTTCAGACGCCCACTGCACACCTCACCAAACTCTCCTAAAATGAAGTAGATCACGGCTGAATTACTCAGACCCCAACACCAGTGCTCTCTTCAGGCCCTGATTCAACTAGTCACATAAGGGTGTGTTTAGATTTAACACGTGAATGCTCGTATTGGAAATGGGTTACTTAGGGACACAGAGGCAGGCGTGTGTTTTCGATGAATGGCTGACTACGCACCGTAGGGAACAAATACTTCCCATCATGCCGGTCTACAGAACTGTGAGTTGAATATTTTAAAAGACACATTAGAAATTTTTTCCATTTTTCATAAATAGCAAATAAATACGAACTAGGTTTCACAAGGAAATACTACTGTGAAATGATTAACACCATTTCCAAGTAAAAATGTGATTTGGTTCTACTGCCTCTCCTTGCTATCTGTAGAGGCAATGGGGTGGTTTTCTTTTTGCTCAAAAGGCATCTTTTTCAGAGCTGCTTTTAATTTAACATCGTTACGGTGTTAAACGAAGCACTACGTTATTACCTTCAAGCAGGATAATTTACTTTGCAGATTATGAAACGAAAGGTGTGACTTATAATCATTTTGTTACATTAAAAAAAACGTATGTTTGCAAGAGGCTCCTAAACCAATGACAACAGGAACTCAAAGAGGCACGTGAGAAAAATGGCCAAGTAGCCAAGAAGAAAACTGAAGGAAAAGCCTCAACGACCATCATTTGGGAGGAAAGAGGATGGAAGCCTGTGAGACCATGGAGGGGAATGGTGAAACATCTACCTTGCTATCGCTGAGATGGATTTAAGGGTTGTCCCTTGCCTCATAGCAGAGAGAGACTCCCCGTTCTATACAGGAGAAAAGGGTAGTCACACATCTTGTACTGAATAATGGGGAAGAACTCTTTAAAAAGAGAATGATTCTCTGTAAAAATATTTAATAATCTGGAACTTAGCAAATCGGTCTGGAGTTCAGTCTGGAGAAGAGGAGGCTCCGAGGTGACCTTATTGTGGCCTTCCAGGATCTGAAAGGGGTCTACAAAAAGGCTGGGGAGAGGCTTTTTAGGATGTCAGGTAGTGACAGGACTAGGGGGGATGAAGCAAAGCTGGAGATGAGTAGATTTAGAGTGGATGTGAGGAGGAAGTTCTTCACCGTAAGAGTGGTGAGAGCCTGGAATGGGTTGCCCAGGAGGGTGGTGGAAGCCCCATCCTTGGAGGTGTTTAAGGCCAGGCTGGATGAGGCTCTGGCCAGCCTGACCTAGGGTGGAGTGTCCCTGCCCATGGTAGGAGAGTTGGAACTGGATGATCCTATTGTTCCTTCTACCTCTGACTGACTGTATGACTTGGTCTGGGTGATCGTGCTGTGACAGGGGGATTGGACTGGATGATCTTTCGAGGTCCCTTCCAATCCCTAACGATTCTATGAAGATATGGATCCCAGTCCCTCCTCTAAATCAAATCAGTTCTGAAACTTATCTCCTGCATACCTGTGGGGTTCCTTAACCTTATGCTATTGAGTCTACACAAGCACGCCGACACACCTACACCCCAGATATGCTTTAGGATGAGTGTAGCAAAAAATGACTGACTTAGTAAAGAGTGACAGAGAAAATTTTAATTAAAGAATGTATTTGGGACACAGACTGATGTCCTGAGGTTCTGGTGGAACTGAGACTGAAGTGCACATATGCATCGGCAATGTGTCCGGCTGGTAGTGGAGGAGGGATGCCTGGAAATGAGGTTGAATGCCTGAAGAGGTAGATGGTGGAGAGTCACAGAAATCTTGTTTAGGACACTGTTGTTGGTCACACTACTGTTTTCCCATCACTCCTAAGAGTGGAGCTTAAAGGAGGAAAAAACCAGTACCTGTGCTTCAGCTCCACAGTACTTTTCCACAAAGGTAGAACTTTGTCTGGTTCTGAATATTTCCAACCACTTGTTTGGGCAAATCTGCACTCCATGTGGCTCATAGGAAATGACTGCATACTGAATTGAATTCCTCTCCTTCCCATTCCACACCAGCTGAATTAAGGTGAGCTCCAATCAGCCCCACACACCTCTGTTAACACCATACTGTACCTGAGCTAATGGGCCAGACAGACTACAACTGTTCCTGCTCGCAAAGGTGAGGTATTAGCCTCAACATCCTTGGGCACTGGAGCTGTGCTCTGAAAATCCATGTTATAACTACGGAAACCACACGGCATGGCTGTGGCACACACTGCAGCTCGTGCCATTAGCCTGGCACCTCCCTCCTGCACCCCATTAGCCATACGGGTGACTATTAATCAATTCATCACTCACCTGACTCATAGCTCCTGGCCATAAGAACCTACTAAAGGAGAACCATATTCTCTAGCAGTACCTTCCACAAATGGGTTTTTCTCTGCCATAAACAAGACGTAATTGTGTGTGTGTGCGTGTGTGTGTGTGTATGTGCACGTAATACTTCAGAGCCAGGTAATTAGGATAGTTGGCAGGGGAGAAACTAAGGCTCATCTCCTTTCCAGCTCTCAGTGATCTGATTTGGATTGATTTCCTAAAGCAGTTCACTTGCACAGGCAAAACTGAAACTTGAATGTGTATGCTATTCATTTCAGGCCAGAATGTTAGCCAACAAACTACTTTTATTCCCAAGAAAACAGCATTCCAGCTGAACTGATGCCCACAACAGATCCAGAAAATATGACCAAAAGAGTGGGAACACTGCGTAGCCACACGGCTACCGGCTAAGCACGTCGACAAGGAAGAGGCTCAAACAAAGAATGTGTGGCACAAACACAGGCTCAATGCAGTGGACATCACACTCTCTATCTGACAGGTGGCCACGACGGGATGATAATGAAAATATTGGCAAGGAAATCCTTCGTGCAAATTGAGCACAGGCATGCTTGCACCCCATTTGTCTGAGAGAGACGTGGCACTACGCATGGCTAGCAAGGCTGATGCGTACTGAGACTGCCAAGTGGCATTTCTGGTGATGTCCCTAATAAAAATCCTATATTCTTCTTTGCTGCATGAGTTTCAGCTGCTTCTTCAAGCCTTCCACATTCTGCTGTTCCTGGACTGTACTTCATTCCGCTCCTACTTGCTATCTGTGTCAACAGGTTAAAGCCACAGCAACACGTCAGACACAAACGCCTCCTTCTAATTAACTTCCCTCACAACGACTCCTGGCACACATCAGCTGTTTTGCTATCGGTTACGTCCATTAAAATCAATGTTATAAACTATTTGCAACTGAAGCAACTTCAGCATTTTGTTCAGAAGGCAGCACCAGAGTCCAAGGGGATAGAATTTTGTGCTTTGAAGAGGCAGTTTTTTAACTTGAGGCAAAAAGCTCTTTAATTTTTCTCGGCTAATCTCAAATTTAAATCTTGTGTATCGTGTCCTTATTGAAGGAGATGCTATCGTCCCGGCATCACAAAAATTGCTAATTAGCACGGGCTGGATTCTTATCCTCTTACTCACCTGAAGGAATAATTTGCTCAAGCAGTGCTGTTAATTTCAGTGGTACTAATCCTTGATTAAAACATGATTCGACACGAGTGAGGTTACTTTCAAGAGGTGTTGGGAATTCAAAGTGTAAAGACTTTTCTTACAGGTAAAGCAGCTTATTTTAGAGACATTTCTTCTCCTCTTTCTAAACAGTGCCGCAGTCTGTAATTTACCGCGCACGCCAAACGACAGGGTGATTTCAAAAGCGTTCTACCAATACTTTTCTAAAACAACAGGAAAGCAAAAGAACATTTCCTCCAGGAATCCAAAGTATTTGATATTTTTCTTACCCACGGAAACTTAATTTGACTACACGGAGCAGTGCAATAAAAATGACACGTGTCTTATTAATGCAAACAAATGGTAGTGCCCTTCCAGAGCGCAAGCACCACGGCCCGCGTAGGTGGTAGTCAGTGCAAGGGGAAGAAAAGCAGTGCAGCTCCGGTGCAATTACGATCAGTCACGAAAACTTCAACAATAACTTTCTGTATTTGCAAAATATCAAAAAGAAAGCTGCTAGAACAAAAAACAGCCTCAGGGAAGATTTTGTTAGAGAGAAACAAGACCTTCCTAATCTCTGCTTAAGATTTTGTGCTGCAGCCAGTTCTCCATCTTCACGTGAACAAGAATTCAGAGGTCAAAAGCCCTTTTGCAGAAGGGAAGTGAGCTGAATTTGCACTCACGCCTAATGCCNGTTTGTTTTTACATTTCAGAAGCAAGTGCAGCTTCATTGCTCTTAACCACTCTGGCAAATGAAAAAAGTTCTTCTATACTTGAGGTATAATTATTTGCCTGTCATTATGATGTATGAGTTTCGATCGCGGGTAAATGGAATAGTTGAATGAGGAAGCCATGGCAGCCTTACCTGCACCAATCACACGCTCAATTTTAATACAAGAGGCATCTAGCTCCTTGGCGAATTGATGGACAGCTCTATTTGGGTCCTCGTAGGTTTCAGGGTCAATGTAGGTTTTGGTGCCTGGAAATTTAACTGTAATGATGTAAGAAAGCATGACTGTGATGAAGCAAAGGCACTTATTGTGCAGTCAGCCCAGGAATTTCATTATGCAGAGTGCTCCTTGGAAGAGAGAACCTGCTTCAACACTGCCTCGTGAGTCAGAGCCGCTCGGAGAGGCAACTTTAGTTTTCAGGCATCATCTACCAGCATGCTGATACAAGTACACAATCCCAGCTCTAAAAATGACTAACATTAGCATCTGCATCTCCACCTTGAAGGGAAAGAAGTGATAAATATTAAATAGTGCTCAATGGAATAAAATGCAAGGCTTGAGTGGGAGTAAAAATGAAGCAGGGTGAGGAGTGTAAGAGCAGCAGAGGAGGTGAATCTTTCTTTTCAGCATAAGGACAGCTTATCCCCCTGTTCCAGGTTGTGTAAATGGCATTTCTTTATATTACCTCTGACTCGTGGCAGGATTTGGAAGGCTCCTCCATCTGTTTTGATTTGCTTAAATTATTGACTATAACAGCATTCAATATAGACTGTGGCAACAGATAAGCTGAACTATTCACAGCATTTATAATTTATACATCTGGCTGTTTGTCTCGCGTGAGAACGCCAATGCGAGAGCTCCTTGGGAAGGCAGGGGAAGGGAGAGCGGGCTCTGTGGCACAGCAATTCCCTCTCTCGAGCACCTAAGTGAGCAATATGCAGCAGCTTGATTTTTGCTCCATCCTCCTGTAATCCAGCACTAAGTGCAAGTCAGGCAGCACAGCAGTGGGGTCAGCGTGCAGTTCTATCCCTTAGCTGGCTGCTGATTATGGAAAAAACAGCTTTTCCTTGTTCTGGGGAACGAAGAAATTTCTGGTGAGAGTGGAGCAACCTGGGAAATCTATTCATCAAGCGATTATTAGGAAATAAATTTGGCTCACAAGAATTACAGCCTCAAACTGTAATTAAATCAGTGTATTAAAACTCACTATGAAAATGCAAGAATGTTCCTCTACCAACTGATAAACTGATGCACAAGAATAGGATCGAAAGCCAATACAATCCATAAATAATTTATGGTTGCCTTGCAATCTCTTAATTGAACATAAGACATCTTATATTTGAAAATTTATTTACAAGTAGCTTACTGACCACCTTTACTTATCCTTCAGATGACACCGCTAACCAAAAAAACCCAAAACATCATTGAGCAAAAAAGCTAGAGAAACGGTTTAAGTCATCTAATTAATTTAAAACCTGAAAAATTACGTGAAATATTATCTGTCGTATCATGATTTAAATAGATGTTCTTCTAGATGTACTGAGAAGGTTACACATTTTTAAAATTACAACTATCTACTTCTTCAAACTAAAGAAACAAGAAACATGCCAATAGGTTACCCTTCTTTAAGAGACTTGAGCATGTCCCCTGTGAAGAAAGACTCAGGGAACTGGGGCTGTTTAGTCTGGAGAAGACTGAGAGGGGATCTTATTAATGTCTATAAATATCTGAGGGGTGATTGTCGACTGGAAGGGGCCAATCTCTTTTCCAGTGGGGCATAGCAACAGGACAAGGAATAATGGGTATAAATTTGAACATAGAAGGTTCCACCTCAACATGAGGAGGAAGTTATTTACAGTGAGGGTGACAGAGCCCTGGAACAGGCTGCCCAGAAAAGTGGAGTCTCCTCTAGAGGCTTTCAAATCCCACCTGGATGCAGCCTGGTGTGACCTACCTTAGGTGATCCTGCTTTGGCAGGGGGGTTGGACTAGATGATCTCTAGAGGTCCCTTCCAACCCTTAACATTCTATGATTCTTTTAATAGTGAACTCAGGCAGGGAGATGGAGAAGGAGCCATCCTCTTGCATTCATGATAAGGAGCCTGGATTGTAGGTAAACTTGCAAATCTCAGCTGTGCCTCTGATAGTTCTTTATTCAAGTTCTCATAAAACATCCTGACTTGCCGAGGCTATCCTGGCATAACACAGTGCCATAATGCTGGCCCAGTCTCAAAGACATTGTTTGAAGAACAAGTGTAGGAGAGAACCAAATCTGAATCCAAACCACTCCACTGTACTTACACTTTAAAGTGTAGCACTTGAGGTCACAGAGAGATGAGAGGGACTGAAATGAAATGTATGATAGGCTCTTAAATACAGCCTTTTAAACCCTGCTTTAAAAATGGTTATTTGTAAGCTTTTGTGCTAAGTAACTGTCTGCTGTGAGCTATGTGCTTGAAAATCCAGTCTGGTAGCTCAGCACAAAAGGAGGTTGTCTGGATGTTGTGGAGCAAAAAGGACATCAACATTCTCAGTTCTAGACTGAAGCTGGTGGCCACACCACTGGGTTCCTTCTCCTTTTGGACATGGTTATCCAATGCAATTAAATACTCCACCTGCAATCAACCAGCTTGGCCAAAGGTGACTTATATTTGGTGTTTTGATTGTAAAATGACTGCATGGGCTAACTCTTCTGACTGACTTGCTGGATTTCTGGAAACTGAGGGAAATGAACACTTGCAACATCTCAACATCTCTGGGTTGACTATGAATTATTAAGTAGCAGCTTTCATATTAATTTATTTACACTGAAACAAAAAGTGTGACCATTAATGGAGACAAGGATAGGAACTGTCTAGCTAACATATTCCTTGTATTTATACACTGGCATCCACGCACACGTAGCTGATTTTTTCCTTCAAGGACATAAAGGGGATTTCAGAAGTGAAAGCAGTAGCTCTTCTGAAGACGTGCAAAGACTATAATGCATCCATGAGAGGCAAATTTCAAATCTATCACTCCCAGAATAGTAACGTTTAAGTAACATGAGATTTTTTGATGAATTCTTTAAAAATCAGCTGCAATGCAAAGTGCATGATAAATAATTCTTACCCCATTATTATTTTCCACCTTCCTTCCACAGATTATGAATTGATTGACTGAAGCTGCAGTGATGTCACTACTTGGTTTAATACTCACTGCATTTAAGTGATTTAAGTAGCAACCCACCCAAACTCAGGGAGCATGAACCAATTCCAGCTGATCTGATTTTTCCAGGGCAGAAAGGGAAATAGAACCCTTGATCTGACCTTGCTTGGAGTTTTGGCTGGAACTACTCACTTCAAGAGACATGCACTGACAAACATAGAATCATAGAGATGTTCAGGTTGGAAAAGATCCTCAAGATCACTGAGTCCAACCATTAACCCAACTGTCCCAAGGCCACTGCTCAGCCATGCCCCTAAGCTATGAATTGGTGACTACTTCATTCTTCATGTGGCATCCCATTCTGGTAATGGCAGGAGATTTTAAGATGCAAAATAATATAAATCATATTGCTTTCATTAAAAAACCTGAATTTAAGAACTTAAGCAACAGCTGCAATTATTGGCAGACAACAAAAGCACAATTAAACAGCAGGTTTTACCGATACGGGAGTGACCGGGTGTGGGAGAAGACTGGAAACCCAGGCACTGCTCTGCGCTGGAACCTACATTCAGTTTGAGTTCTAAATTTTCATTTTGAGGCCTCAAAATAATTCTGCAACTCAGTTTTATCGTATTTCCTGAGTTAATGACTGATTCCAAAAGGAATCAAATGATTTTGAATTTTTTGTGCTAAAATGCTACTACAAGTGATATAAGAAAAGGCTAAAATAAGGTTTTAACCCATATTTTGATAAAACTGAAGCTATTCTTGCATAGCACTTGTTAAAGTGAAAAAAAATTGAAAACTGAAAGTTTTCCATTGTCATTACCTCAAGAAAGGTTAATTTTGTTGAATTTTTCCAAGTTTTTTTGCCTAAATGCAGATGGCAGCTGTGGTTTTAACAAGAGAGGCGTTAGGTGCTACTCTTAGCTGGCAACTCATTTGAGGAAAGGGAACGATAATGAAAGCACTGGCCTTTTTTTCCATATTAAATACTTAATTCTTGAGGACATTATTACTGTATACATTGATGCTGTAGTATTCACAGCAGAAGAAAACAGCTTTGAACTGAACAGCTTCATTGTCAGGGGCGATGCAGCAACCCACACTTTCTCAATACAGAGTTACCCTGAGGTAGAGATCATGCAGTCACCTAGTCAAAAGTCCCTCAAACGCTGCACTTCAAAGGGATCATTAGGACAGCGTGAAACATATATTCAAAGCAACCAAGAGGGAAAAAAAAAAACCCAAGTGGAATGAAAACAAGAGTGTATCATACACATGTATAGAAATAAAACCATCTGCGAGAGCGATGTTTACTTTCCTCCACATTCTTTTGGCGTGGGTCACATTTTTTACAGCGTTTAACTTCCCGCTTGCTCTTCACACCGTGTTTTTTAACGTCTTACTGCTCTGCCTTTCACGGGTGGTTGCTTTAGTGTTGTCTACACTATTGCAGCTGGGGGTTTTTGAAAGGGGAGGTGGAAAGCAAAACACTTACAATGAAAGTAAAGTTCTTCATCCCCTTCTTGATCAGCTTTGCTGTAGCCACAATGCCTGAAAGGAAACACACTGGTTTTACTGGTAAATAAAGATTTCTTTCCTCACATCTAAAGTCTTGGCAACATCAGTTCTGCAGGCTGGAATTTTCAGGCACTGAGCACCTAACTCCTGTAGGTCCTTTGAAAGTTTCAGCTATAATTCTCTTGACAGCAGAGTTTTAAATAAATCATGAACAGTCACAATCAAAAGGCTTTTGTATCAAATACCAGTTGGGACAGGTCCTAAAGAGAAAATTCTAGTTCTGGTGAAAAGCTTCTATGGATAAAACAGAGGATTAAAGAACTTGAAAGCAGAACACTGTTTTACATGAGGGTATTCTTAAACCTAC
Source organism: Rhinopomastus cyanomelas (assembly GCA_013400115.1). Lineage (NCBI taxonomy): Eukaryota > Metazoa > Chordata > Aves > Bucerotiformes > Rhinopomastidae > Rhinopomastus > Rhinopomastus cyanomelas. The sequence continues at coordinate 155,729 of VXBP01007003.1, read as the reverse complement.
TGCTGTGCCTCTTTTTCTTGAATGTAAACTCATTTAAAGGCCGATCAGATAAAGTGTCAGACTTCTCTGTGTGAGAAAACTGAACAGAAAGAGGGACTTTGAGGACTGCAGGTAAAGAACGTGCTAGGGGTTCCTTTTACAGCACATTTACATAGGACAAAAAGAACATCTTGATTTAAGTGTGTCTTGCCAAAGTAAGAGGACAAACTGTAAAACTGATAACAGGATTTAAATTGAAATTGCCCTTCCTAAAAATGACTTCATTTAGGTTTGCAAATTGCTATCCCCGACCGGAGCGTGTCTCAGGAGCTCATAAGAGAAGGGTCAGATGTGCTTGTGTCTTTGCAAGGTGCAATACCTTCGCCCGATGATGAATCCAAACACCATGAAGACCAGAATGATGGTTCCAGCCACAGCAACCACAGCTATGATAATGACAGGATTCTGCTCACTGGAAACAGCCGTGGCTGCAAACGGAGCACAGAGCAGAGCTTAGGTTAAAATCGTTCCTTACAAAAGAACTGCAGAACGTTAGTCAACTGTCATGAATCACAGACTGTTAGCTGCAACAGTCTGAACCTGAAAGCATTCATTGTCTGAAACTACCACACTGACAATGTCACTCCAAAGAAGGGTTTCCAACAGCAATTGATCCAAATGCTGGATGAGCCAGGCACCATTTGCAGGGAACAAAAAGGAGCTATGCCGGAACTGACTTGGCCAAAGTGCTATGGTACGGCCACTAGCCAAAAGCCAGCACCAGCACCAGACACTTCCACGCCCTCCTACTGCTGCCCTGCCTTCTGTTCTGCTCCACGTCTGACTCCTTCCTGAAAGCCATGGCACGGATATCCCCATAAGGAGGGACACTAGAACATTCCCTGAGGGGCTCTGCCTCTAGCCTCTCCTCTAAATCTGGTTGATAGGACTTTGCTGGTAGCTGAGGAAATAGTGTCTTAATGATAAGAAGAACATTGTTGATGAAAAGCTACCAACACAGATTTCCAACTTAGTGTATTTTTATCTCCCACCGCTATTAATCATTGGAAACTGCTAATATGCCTTATCGTTTGTTTCTGTTAGCACTGAAAAGCTTCTTCCACGTATACAAAATGGAATTCTCCATGCTCCAGAGAATTTACATGCTAAAATATCCACACATTACCGCTCTTTTTATTCAGCTATGCCAATGCTATTAATATATGCAAATGTATGCGTGTCACAGTCATGTAAACTGAGGATGTAAATACTTAGCCTGAAAAACCTCCAGGTTTATTAAATACGTTGCTTGCCTGACATCTGAGGAGGGTGGCCATGTACTCTGTCACACAGCTCTACTGAGCTCTGTGGAGCTGTGCTGGTTTGGAGCAGTGAGGATCCAGCTCAAGAGACTGAGAATAAAGGAGGAGGCATCAGGCAGTGACACTGAGCATGAGACTGTGAGAATGCGAGTCGTCGAAGCAGCAGAGAGATAAAAGAGAAAAAAAGGAAACTCAACCAAGAGCTGATTGACTAAGCTGTAGATGGCATGTTCACTTCTGGTAGTGGCAACTGCACAGGAATTTCTACATCAGGATTTTATGAATTCCACAGAATCAGGCTCCCGTTGCAGACTTCAGGGGTTCCCATAGAAACGAATAAACTGGTCTTTTCTCTGTTCTGTCTTGGGAGAAGTGAGCCAATCAACGTGATTTACTTTGTCACTGACACTTGACCTCTACCAACTGCTTGTCCCTCAAAATAGCAAACCCTGTGTTTATACTACCCCGACACAGAATAATCTGCACTGGGGGGAAATCCCTCATCTCCTACCTTCAGTTTATTTCCTATAGAAACTTTAATTTCATCATGAGTAAAATCTCATTATTCACAGAGATCTTTAACTGAAAAGAACTAACGTGTACCTTCGAGTAAATAAAACTTTCTGGGCTACCAGGTCAGTAGGATTCTTAGAGCAAGCCTGTATATATCCCCCTCGTGGGAGTTTTAGGACATCAACGGTCAGTAACTCATGCAGGAGTATAAGGGCGTAAGCAACACAACTCAGTTCCTGCAACATCACCAGGCCAGCAAAGCAGACAAACCCCCAGATGTCACATGGGTGTAGAATACAGCACTTCCTAATCTCTTCCCTTCTCTCTTTGGACTTCAGTTCAAACCTCACTTGGAAGTGAAGAAGAGACGGCAGCCCATCACAATGGCCAGGGTATGGAGCTGCATCCCCCTAACTGCTTGGAAAAACACCCAGCTCAGCCTGTCACATAACACAGAAGCCAAGCTGAGTGCATAGAGCTTGACATATGGGAGTGGGTTGCTCTGCATAGCTGCCTCACAGGTTTTGGGTACTGGCACACTCTGGAAGCGAGCTGAGGATGTTATTTGGGCTCTGGAAAATGTTGGAGACATGGTACCCTAGCCAACTGGAAAGTTAGGTGGCATGTAATGTGTGATGTATTTTTACATCGCTCCTGAAAAACAAGCAAAAAGGATGATTGTGGGCATGGTCTGCTGGGAATTCAGCAACCGCAGTCTGAGACATCTGCCTCTGTTCAGGTACTCTGCTTTCTCTCCTCTGTGCAGAACTCAGTGTGTTCGAGTGCGTCAGAACTCAGCTTCTGCAATGATCACTGGGGTTTGTCAGCAATGAGGGTGCCAGTGTAGTTAGAGGAATGAATCTGGGGTGCAGAGGAGCCTTTCAGGTGGTGCATGGTGTGGTCACCTGTCACTAGTGCTGCCATAGTGCTGACAGCAGGAAACCACCATCAAGAGAGGGAAGTCTGCCCTTACCTCTGCTTAAGTGTGCTCTGACTTGGAAGGTAACACAAGGACCTGATACTTAGCTGACGTCCTTGGCTGACACCTAACCTGACCCCGTGCTGTCTGCACATCCAAATGGATCAGGCAATGTTTATTTTAAAGAGGTAAAGCTGTGTTTTAAATACATGATTGTAGGGATGGGGAACGAGTACCACAACACCCTGGAGGATTTAAAACAGATCAGTTGCGCAAGCTGTGCTGCTCCCCCAGCAACACAAGCCAATTGAACTGTATGCTCCCCAGAAAAGATATGAGGGCCACCAAGAAATGGTGGCCAGCCTTTCCTCAAATGAGGGCCACCCTTTAATAATCAGTTGGAATCATGAGGGCAAACATTATTATGCTTTATGTGGCCTGCAAAAACTTGCAGCAGTGTTAATTCAGATAGCAGGAAAACAATCTGCATTTGCATTTTTACTTCAAATTTGCTTGATTTACATTGAAAACTGCAAAAGCAAAAAGCAAAGTTTCCTCCAGCATGACCTAGCATAGGTGGTGCTGAGTCCCGAGTCCTTTCACTGCAGAGCAACAAGTGGCAAAGCCCCCTACACAGCTACAAAAAGCATATGATCACCTTTAGTTCCACCCTAGCTTTTAAATACTGCAGTGAAACAAAAGATCTCATTACCACTTGAATGATATTCTATGCATTTATATTTTCTACCTCAGGCACATCTGTCTGTAATAACCAGCAGTGATTCTAACAAAAAAAAATACAGCTATTGAGGTACTTTGATGTGGGGCAAATGCAGCACAGAATGGAAATGTCCTGCCTTTATAAAACATTTTTACTTCATGATTTTGAAAATTTGACATCAATAGGTATTCCAAGACTGACAGGCACGACATGTGCAAACACAGCTATATGTAAAATGGACATAGTTTCTCAAACATTGCGAAGTGGCCACACAGTTCCTATCACAATTCAGAAAGTGAAGCATAATAAAAAAACCTACTTCATCAACAGCACCAATTACACAGAATCACAGAACAGTAGGGATCAGAAGAGACATCGAAAGATCATCTAGTCCAATCCCCTGACACAGCAGGATCACCTAGACGAAGTCGCACAGGAACACATCCAGATGGGCCTTAAACATCTCCAGTGAAGGAGACTCCACAACCTCCCTGGGCAGCCTCTTCCAGTGCTCATCACCCTCACTGGGAAGAACTTTCTTCTCATACTGATGTGGAACCTCCTCTGTTCCAGCTCACACCCATTGCCCCTTGTCCTATCATTAGCTGCTACTGAGAAGAGCCTGGCTGCACCCTCCTGACACCTGCCCTTTACAATTGACCAAGCAGGCAACAAGACTATCTGACTCTGATGGCCACTATATACATTCTCACATAAAAATATATATCTATATAAAAATATGTATCTATATACTTTCACTATCAAGAGACAGTTAAGGAAATGTTGGGGAAACATAAACTACCGTGGATAATAAATTAACTTATTAGCAAAACCCAGTGGTGGGTGATGACAGACATTTAATTTATTTTACAGAAATCTACTCAAAATAAGATTTACTTCTGGGTGTACCTCAGGTTCCCACTCTGCAAAATAGGAGAGTGAGTCTGCTACTGACTGTTCCTACAGCAGAACTCTGTGGATGGAAGGTATCAGACACACAGCTAATAGTACTGGTAGTAACAGTTTATTGCTGCTATTATGATAATTACTGTTTAAACTATGATTACCATTAAAACTTAGATATATGGTACTACTCATTACTGCTAGTTTTCACATCCTGTGTGGAACCCAGGTCTTCCTTCATTAAGGAATGGAGACCCAAGAACTACGTTTTAAGAATAACCGTAAGTGCCTGCAATGAACCAGATGCTATATTGTGTGTCTGTGCTTTAGATGTGCTGTGCAGAGCAAAGGCAGGAGCTGGCATCCACACTCCGTGAGTCCACAGGCTATGTATCCTCAGCTCCAAGTCTGGATGCCCTTCTCTCCAGCAGGTCAGTGTGAAGCAAATGGTGTTTAAGGCCAGGCTGGATGAGGCTCTGGCCAGCCTGATCTAGGGTGGGGTGTCCCTGCCCATGGCAGGGGAGTTGGAACTAGATGATCCTGCGGTCCCTTCTAATTGTAACTGACTGTATGACTTGGTCTGGGTGATCCTGCTGTGGCAGGGGGATTGGACTAGATGATCTTTCGAGGTCCCTTCCAATCCCTAATGATTCTACGACCTTCAACCGAGAAATGAAAATGTGTCTGTGAAAAAGCGAAGCTGCCAGGGTCATCTAGTCCAACACCTCTGCAGTGAGCAGGGACATCCTCAACTAGACCAGGTAGCCCAGAGCCTTGTCTAATCTCACCCCAAGTATCTCCAAGGATGGGACCTCAACCACCTCCCTGAGCAACCTGCTCCAGTGTACAGCAATCCTCCCAGCTCACGAACATCTACCTAATATCCAATTTAAATCTGCCCTTCTCTAATTTAAAACCGCTGCTCCTCATCCTATCACTACAGGCCTTCATAAACAGTCTCTCTTCAGCCTTCCTGCAGCCCACTTCAGGTACTGGAAGGTTGCTATCAGGTGCCTCAGAGCCTTGTCTTCTCTAGGCACAACAATCCCAGCTCCCTCAGCCTGTCCTGGTAGCAGACGTGCTGCAGCCCCTTGATCATTTTTATGACCTTCCCTGGACCCACTCCATCAGGTTCATGTCCTTCTTCTACTGAGGGCTCCAGAGGTGGATGCAGGGCTCCAGGTGAGGTCTTACTTCTGCTGAGATGTGACAGCCAGATTCTCTGGTATACTGTAGTGAGAGAACTCGCACTTCAGCTTCATCCCTTCCCTAATGAGGGTTTCTGAGAGGCTAGTTTTAATTTACACATACTACATGAGCATTAAAGAAACCTGGCACCTTTGAGACCTCCGTGTCCTTCCTCAACCAAGTTGAAACTAGCCAATGAACTCCAAAGACACTGAGGATGAACACAGCTTAAAAAAGACACACACATAAAAAGATAAAAGTATTTTCTCAGGAAATCAAACAGGAGAAAAATGACCTGGAGAAGCCTCTGTGAGATGAAATCTCTTCCTTCCTGTCCCCAGTTACAGAAGACTATTACTGGAGTTTTCTCAGCTCACCGCTACTCAATTCTTTTGTGGGGAGAAAGTGATGTGCATTTAAATGGAAAAAAATTTCTTGTTGTTAAATTGACATCAGAGAAGAACCTGATTAAGTTACGTGGCTCTTCTCAATCCAATTAGAAGAGCTTAATTTGTCGTTCTACAATAAAACAACTAATTGAAACTCATCCTTCAAAGTACAGTGACAAAAACCCACTTTCATGCGGAGCTTCAACTCTTTCTAGTGCTGATATTATTGCCTATGACTCTTTCTTTTCTTGCTTTACTTACTACTTCTACTGGAAGTGTTAATACTGGAAGTATTAAGGATAAATTGAATTGTTTACCTGTGGCTTCTTCTAGGGTGGCAACATCCAATCTGGGGCTGTAATTTCCATAACCAGCAGCAGTAAAAGCACGTATCTGGAAAACATACACTGTTCCTGGCTTCAGGTTATTAATAGAAGCTGAAGTGGACTTAGTCTTCACTGTGGAATAGGTCCTCTCCCTCTGATCCTGGAAGCATTAAGACAAAAGATTAAATCACATTTGGAGGTTAGATGTTGTCATGGCTGTGCATCAGCAGCTGACAGCCAGCCTGGGTAGTTTATTTCAATTTGCTGAATGTTTTTTTTCCCCAACATAAAAAATAAAGCATACCCTGTGGAGTATTGCAAAACACTGTCAGCGCAATGAGGAGCTCTAAGAGTAACATAAAATTCAAACGGGATGCTCGCGTTGTTACTCATAAAACATCCAGACACAAAATGATTGCTTACTTGGCTCTGATTACATTTTGTGAAATTTTTATGAGAAAGTAGCCTGACCGCAGTTTTCCAGGGGAATCTGTGGGATCTAAGCACTTCAAGGACAGGAAAATGTGTTCTTTTGTGGTCAGAACAATTTCTCTTCATTCTGCCAATACCTTTAAAAAATACGATCCTGGCAATGTATAACTGGTTGGATTTGGCATCAAATTCTGAGATCCTTAACTCAGTTTCCAAGCAGTGCTTTTTTTTTTTAATCTGGCTTTTAGTCTATTCTAAGGTTCTGTCTCTATAACATCCTGAAGAACTCAGGGAAAAATGCTCACTACGATACTCCCTTCATTTGAAGCTGTATCACTACAAATACCATGAGTGATTCTGATTCCATAATTTCTCCAGTGAAGAGATCCTGCTGGGGCAGGGGGATTGGACTAGATGATCTTTCGGGGTCCCTTCCAGTCCCTAATAATTCTATGATTCATGAGTATCACAGAATCTAACGATAGGACAAGGGGCAATGGGTGTGAGCTGGAAAACAGGAGGTTCCACATCGGTATAAGAAGGAACTTTTTCCCAGTGAGGGTGACAGAGCACTGGACTGGGCTGTTGTGAATTCTCCTTCTCTGGAGGTGTTTAAAACCCACCCAGACATGTTCTTATGCGACTGGATCTAGATGATCCTGCTGTGGCAGGGGGATTGGACTAGATGATATTTTGAGGTCCCTTCCAATCCCTAATGTTCTGTGATTCTGTGTAATAACTCACTTTCAAATATTACAAAGGCTGTATCACAGATCATTACAGTGTTCAAAAAGCTCTACTCATTCGACACATTTCCTGATCCAGATCATCTTTCAGCACAGACATGTACAGCACTGCTGATTTTTGGTGACAGATGCAACCCTGATTGGAAGGGCAGAAGAGATGAATTAACCAGCCATCTGAACGCACCACCTGACCAGAGAAGCATGAGTGCTAATGAGATGGATACAGAGGGAAGAAATAAATCTGTAACTCATTTCAATAGTGCTTCACCAGCTAAACATGATGGAGAACCTTCCCCTTGGCAGCCAGTAAAGCATCAAAGACTTCTGCAGAAACACAGGGTTAAAGAAAATACACACGATTCCTTTTCAAAGGTTCAATAACAGCTTCTCCTGGTCTTGCACTTGAGCAAGCTGCCACATCAGCTAGCAACCATTTTTCTTATCTTCTCCACGAGGGTTTAAGTCATCTGGAGAGCAAGGACCATGACAGAATGTATGTTGGCATGTGAGTGGAAGAAGAGGAATGCTTGAGAGATGAGAAACGAGTGTAGGAAAACCATAAAGAGTCAGGTTTGGGACTGTGTAAGACACAGTGGAACTTCAGAGTTTGCTGTCTGATGCGTAAAAAGGCTTCTTTGAATTGCCAACAGTGCCTGCATTCCAAACAAATAAATACAACAGAAACCAAAATAATCTGCACTAGACCTCCCAGGACAGGCCTGCTTGGGGGATTGCGGGCAGTTGCAACACTTATAAGAGTATTTTGGAACCACAAAAATGTTTGATTTAGAATCATTGAATCATTAGGGACTGGAAGGGACCCCGGAAGATCATTTCATCCAATCCCTCTGCCACAGCAGGATCACTTCACTGGAGAAGTTATGGAATCAGAATCAGGGTTGGAAGGAACCACTTGATCATCCAGTTCCAACACCCCCACCAGGGAGCTGAAAGTTCAGATGCATTTTAATTCCCCCTTAAAAGCTAATGGAACAAATGTTCAACTGCCTCTTGTTCTGAGCAAAAAAGCTTCTTCCCAGCAAAAAGGCTGATGGGCTAGCTGCAATATTTTGGAAGGAAGACAAGTATGTAAGTATTTGTGGCAAAGTCATCTCGATGAATTAAAGGCAACTAGTCCAGTTTATCTGTGACCCTTAACAGGAGGAGCTTCCTATTCTCAAAAGCAATTTTAACACGAGGCCCTTTTCTTTGCCAACATGGGAAACTGGCCACGAGAGTTTGAAGTGATATGACTATATAGGGAAGAATAATCAAAGACACACTCGAACAGCTATCTTGATAATTTTTATATCATTTTCCACTAACTGTGTAAATTATTTACTTTAAAGGGTGAGAAGCCCATCTGCACATTAAAAAACCCCGTAGTTTTTGGTTTGAGGTTTGTTTTATTGTGTTGGGGTTTTATCTGTGCAGACAACAGTTTCATCTTGGGCAAATCTGTAAAAGAAATTCTTTCCTTCTCTGCACACACCTGGCAAACTTTGTTATAAGAGTGATTAAAGTGAACAACTTAAACTTGGGATTCGGCGTCCACAAATAAACATTTTATTCCCTTCCCAAACTACATAAAGGTATTTGATAAGTTTATTTGTGTAATATGGCATTGGAAATTAAATGTGACACTCGGTATTAGATCCAATCTGGTCTGAATTTGCCTAATTCTACGTTACCTAGTAAGCTGACATGCTCAATTTTACTGGAGAGGTACAATTTACTCGTTTGCAGAGATGAAATGTCGTCAAAAGAGATCAAAATGGAGCCCTTTTGCCAATTTCATTGTGTTTTAATTCCCCCCTTTTTTCTCCCAGAATGTTTTCTATAAATTAAGAATAGGTTAGGTGCTACAGTGGATTTCCCAGGGAATCTAGAGGAGCCACGCTTAGTCCAGCGGCAAACACAAAGCTGCACAAGCTGCCTTTGCCTTCATGCACCTTACGGTTGCATGTGGCCCTGCTTACATGCTTGTCACAAGGTTTTTATTCTGGAGGACTTCAAAGTTATCATCAGCCCCAGACATGCCGAAATGAATGGCAAAACTCTGACCGACATCAATAAGATTGCAATTTCACTCCACCAGAAGCAGAGATCACTTCATCTACTATGGAAAAGTCGCCCTGCATTTGTTATTGTGCTGAGGGAACAAGTGAAAAATAAATGTCACAGTGCTGGGACTCTTTAAACGGGCAAATAAGGAGTGTCTGTCAGCCAAAGCTCTAGGAAGTGCTTTAGAAGCTGCTCAACGACCAAATACGGTCAAGAGTTGTATCTGATAGAACATCTCAAGACTGACATTCCAGGGACACAGAAGTAAATTAAACAAACCTTAAACACAATATTGAAGAGATAGGAGAATTATAAATATCATGGTAAAATATCCAAGCCCAACATCTGAAAACAGAAGGTTTTTTTTTTTAAGAAAAAGGCAATTTCAAGCGGATATTTAATTTTCAGGATATTTCACTTAGGGTACCAAAATTCAATGTATGAGACGTATGATAGCAATGATAGTTGCAGGGAACAGCTAGTTATTAAAAACAAACAAAATCCCTGTGACTTTGAGGAGAGAAGATGGTTGATAGCTGATGGTTCCGCAACGCGGCGAGCCAGCACAGAGCAAACAGCACACGGTTGTACATTACAGATAATCTTACCACTTACTTTCTCATAATACTTGATTTCATATTCAGTAATGACTCCGTTGGGATGTTCTGGTTCCTGCCAGGAAAGCTCCACGCTCCTCTGCAGCACTCTCTCTTTCATTACTCCGCTAACTTGCGAGGGAGCTGTTTGGACAAGATGTGTCAATAAATAAAAAGCAAATTTGCTGGATGCCTACAATCAAATATTACTGATCCACCCCATGCTGAGCCGCGTTCATTAAGGTAAAAGAAAGCACCTTTTCATAGCTCTCAAGTCAGAGCTAATGAATATTCAAACAGGACCCTATAACTGCTCATAAATGGAACCTACAGCAGAAAGTGGCCTTGTTCAAGTTAACGCAAAACTGACATTGATGGGAGAGGAATAACAATTAAGCACATTAATTCAGATTGTGATAGGAGAGTCGACTTTTAGATTGGCAAGTAGTAAATTCAGAGTCTCAATAATGGTTGTTGCATGTTTCTGAAATGCACACAAAAAGAAAATCAACATTTTAGAAACAAACCCCCATTTCCAGCTGATTTCATGTAACTGATTCCAATTCTGCTCAAAAAGACAATCAGTCACACTGCATGATGACGACACGACTGGGTGATGACTTGCTTAAGAGACCCAACTTTGGTTCAGCAGCAGATTTTTGTGCTGAACTGAAGTTCCAAAAGAGGGCAAACATCACTTGTTCTCACTGCCTGTATGAATGCAGCACACAAGTCCTGTAAAATCACAGCTCTTTACAAAACAGCTGTGGCACTGGAGTCGCACAGATCCAAGAGAAACGCCTTCTCTTTGAACTCAGTGCAAATAATTCAAGGGCGTAACACTGCTCATGCTATAAAAAGGTAAAAAGAGGACTCAATCCTCAGCTTCTTGCAGTTAAACGCAGAAAGATTTATATGAACAGGAGCTCGGTCATATCTGGAAAGCAGGCGCAGACACACAAGCAAGTAAATTAAAATTAGAGAGAATTTTGCTTAGATCTTTTTCAAGTATAAATACTGATTCCATGCTTGAAGGTTTATTTGAACAATAACTCTGAACATTTTACATGATTGATTTTTTAAGCAAAAAAGAACAATCTTATTTCAGAACAGTACAGGAAGCTTTCACCATGATGCCCCTAGAGAAACTAGGACTCTTATCCCATGCAACAAGCAGATAAACTTCACTTTCTCTATTTAATGTGTCTGAATCTCAGAATCACGAGGGATTGGAAGGGACCTCAAAAGATCATCTAGTCCAATCCTCCTGCAACAGCAGGATCACCTAGACCAAGTCACACAGGAATAAAACATTCAGAATGCAGGCTCCTGTAGCATGAAGGATAAATATATGATAACAAAATCTACAGCACAATCAGGTTATTAGTCCTTTAGCAAATTTAAAACATTAATGTTTACTTCTTATTGCACTATGGGAGGTTCTAGCCTTTTTTTTTATTGTAAAGTGCACATACATGCAGGTTTTTAAATTAAATTTATTTTTCATTAGAGCCTCTGAGAGTCCATGAAAATTAAGGACTGAAGCCATGCATGGTAATTTTCATTAGGAACTATTATGCTGTATATAATCAATATAAGCTGCTGCAGGGAGTCCAGCATAGAGCAACGAGGATCATGAAGGAAGTGGAGCACCTCCCTTATGAGGAGAGGCTGAGGGAGCTGGGTCTCTTTAGCTTGGAGAAGAGGAGACTGAGGGGTGACCTCATAAATGTTTATAAATATTTGAAGGGTGGGTGTCAGGAGGATGGAGCCAGGCTCTTCTCAGTGTCCTCTAGTGATAGGATGAGGGGCAATGGGTGTCAGCTGGAACACAGGAGGTTCCATATAAATGTCGGAAAGAACTTCTTCACAGTGAGGGTGACAGAGCATTGGAATGGGCTACCTGGAGGAGTTGTGGTGTCTCCTTCACTGGAAATGTTTACGACCCACCTGCGTGACTTGGTGTAGGTGATCCTGCTGTGTCGGGGGATTGGACTAGATGATCTTTTGAGGTCCCTTCCAATCCCTAATGATTCTATGATTCTATGATAATCAAAGCTGAAGACCCCTTAGTATTGGCTGCCTAACTGATAAACCCATAAGATTGTATGGCGCAAACCCCACGGGCTGATACCCCACTGCAAAGCCAGGATCACTCTTCTGTTTCACTCTCCTGGCATTCTCTTTTCAAAAGCTTAGACTTCTTTCACTCCAGTGAAATATATCCTTTTTTGTAGTGAAGAGGCTGGAACGCAGCAAACTAATTGAGTCTGTCTAGATTTCTTTGCTGGGATTAACCAGTTGCCTTCTTGGTCTAGAGGAGTACCACAGCACCCTGGCTGAAATCGAGGGAGGTCATTAAGTTTCACGCACAACGCTCTGTCTCTCCCAGATTCATGCCTTTGAATTGCTCGTTTTACATTTGTAGATGTCCAAAATTGTTAATATAATAAAGTAGTTGCCACCTAGGTCACCGGAGTTTGTTCTCAACTGTTGGTTTAGCCTACCAAAACCTTTCATTCTGTTGGTCACAGCAACCTTCTTTAGTTTTTATTCTAAGCAGTGGAGCGAAGCGAACTCGTTTGCTCCGGTATTAGTTAACTCTGCGATTGTGGGGAAGGAACAGCAACGCACAGAAGGAGGAACAGAGCAAGGGGAAGATTTTAATCAGGGAAATGAAATATACTCAGTGAGTGAGTGCTCAACATCTGTCAAAGTGAACAGGCATATTCCATTTTTAAGGAATTTCCTTTCGAGGCAAGATTTCAGTGAGTTGTCAGCACTCTGAGGCAGCACTTACAGCTCTGAAACAAACACATTCTTAAAGAGAGTGCCTGTCAATTAGTAGTCTCTTCATTCAAGAACTGCCAGACTAGAGGCTGCTTTGGGTTTTGGTGCAGTTTTTTCAGTTGTTTCCTCCCTCTGCCAACCAAAAGCATGATGCTGCTTTGCACAAGCCCGATCCTGCAGACGGCGTATGTTGCTAGCTCTGAAGACAAATATGTTGAATATTAATTCCCACACCCACGGTATTTAAATCCTCCTTTTAAATTCTTAGCCCACTTCTCATTGCCTATCCGTGTTAATTAATAGCAGTGGTTTTGAAACAACTGTGCTGAAGCAAGATTGAAAATGAGCTAAAGCAAGCAATTCATCCCTAAATACAAGTTAAAATATGGCATTAAATCACAATAAAAAGAATTATAAATACATAATTAACAGTATCATTTCCCCCTGTGGCTGGCTAAACCAATAATAATAAATAATGACAATAATATTAATAATATTTTTATTAAAACAACTAGTTTGGGTAGCTTTTTTCTTTTAGAAACCTGGTTCTTGGCACTGCATCTGTAGCAAAGTTGTCTGTGATAAAGACACTTCTTACAGCATTTCTAAGTTCCCAGTCCAGAGTGACTTGAGCAAGCAAAATCCCTAAGGTATCATTTCAGGTTAGAGAGAAGCATCACTCGTCAGAATCGTTATTTCCATAATATATTACACTGGGGAATACAGGTTGTTCAAAACCCCATTTGCTATCAACTTTCTTTCTCATACACCTCATCTCTTCTTTTTCTCCTTCCTGCTGACACAACACCCAATGCATCAAACATACAGAGAGGCTCTCAGGGCTAACAGGCAGATGTACCTACACATGCTGCATTAGAAAGTACTTCAAGAATGACAGGCCCTCAGCACACTCATTCACCTTTTTAAAATGCTCCAAATAAACCATTCAGCAAAAGGAAAATTGATTTTCACCAGGTTTCAACATCACAGCCACAGAGAAATATAACTCTGCTGGGCTTTACTGATAAAGCCTTCAAGTTATATAGATTTCAAGCTGCTCATCATTTTCAGATCAAGTTATAGAAAAAAGTTAAAACTGAGGTGTCAAAGGAAGCAGGATATTCCAAGGAAATATTCAGTTCCATGGAGAATATTGCATCTGCTGGACTGTTGTGTTACTTGCATACTGCTAAGCCAAGCACATGGCATGTTACTAATATGTGCAAATACTGAGGTACAGAAAACTCTGATGACTGTTTTGGAAAGCACTGACTTTTTTCCAGTGACCTCTGACAATCATAATAGAATAATAAGATAATAGAATAATAAAATAATGCATATATTATATAACATATAACAAAACCATAAATAGAACAATAGAATTATAACTCATTCTTTTACCTCTGTCCTCATCTATTCTCTGTATTTCATGCCTAACATTCCCCTTGATCCACAGTGTACCTTCCAAAAGGCAAAAACACATGCAAAATTAAATCTGTTGTATTTTGTCTCACAAAAAAAAACCCCAACCAAACCTAAAAGTGAAAAAAGAACAAAATCTTTAAAGGAAACAATGAAAAATGCAAAATGAAAACGTGTGAAGCTGGATTTTCACAAAAAAAATAACAGCTAATCATAATGCACCGATCACTGGTATAAAGTCAGCTGTAACACCCTTTTATTGGAAAAAAATAGATAACTCAGCACCAGAAACACACCTAGCCACTTCTCTGAGATTTCTTAAGCCCTGCATCTTAAGTGTGTCTCAATTCCATCACAGCATCAGGCGTGGAGTCTTTTAATTTGATGCATTTTTTAAAGTGCCCCTAGAGAAGCAGTATTTTGGGTGTTTAGTAGTTTGTTATTAAACAGTAGTTCAACTATTAAAAGTCAAAGAATCACAGATTCATAGAATGTCAGGAGTTGGAAGGGACCTCTAGGTATCATCTAATCCAACCTCCCACCAAAGCAGCATCACCTGGGCCAAGCCTTATGGGGCTGCATCTAGGTGGGTTTTGAGAGTCTCCAGAACAGGAGACTCCACAACCTCTCTGGGTAGCCTGTTCCAGGCCTCTGTTGCTGTTACTGTGAAGAAGTTTCTTCTCATGCTGAAGTGGAACCTCCTATGTTTGCCCTTACAGGACAAAAGCTCTTCTTTTCATACGTGCCCCAGAGAAAAGAGACTGACCCCTTCCTCTGGACACCCACTCCTCAGGTATTTCTAGACATTAATGAGATCATTCTCAGCCTTCCCTTATTCACACTAAGCTGCCCCAGTTCTCTTTGCCTTTCCTCATAGGGGAGATGCTCAAGTCCCTTAATCATCCTCGTAGCTGTCCACTGGACTCTCTCCAGTAGATCCCTGTCTCTCTTGGAGAACCCAAAACTGGACACAGTACTCCAGGTGTCATCTCACTAGAGCTGAGTAAAGCGGGAGGAGAACCTCATTAGACCTGCTGGACACAGTTTTCTAGATGCACCCCAGGATACCAGCGGTCCTCTTGGCCACAAGAGCACATTGTTATCCCATGGAGAACACTGTCCACTAATCTTCAGAAATAAATGCTTCAATCCTGCAGTCTCACTTGAAGCAGAAATATTCACAAATTAACATGAGTCAATACTCCCAGAGCAGGAACAAACGCAGTACTCTTTGAGTACTATCAAATCAACTTCTGAACTCCAGCTTTCTGACCTGGTATACAAAGACTAATGACTGAATGGGCTACCAGCCCTCCTTAAGGACACATCTGCCTTACAGTAGCAATAACATGTGTAAATCATTTTGAGCTTTGTCTTGTACTTGGTGAAATCAGCAGCAACAACCTCACTCCCATGGCACTGGACCCTTACAGGACAAAAGCTCTTCTTTTCATATGGTGAAGACATGCAGCAACACTCTAAACACTGGCTTTTCCTCCAGCAGCAAGGAGATAAATTTTGACACCCCAGTAAAACTGTATCTAGGGCCCAGTGTAGTTTTACATGACATGAAGCATTAACACCTTTTTTTCCCCCTGCCACAGAGTTCTACAGCAGTTGGGGACTGTTGTGAGTATTCAGCCGGAAAGGGACATTACTAATAGACACACACACACACGTATGAGCAACCCAATGGTTATAACTTACTCTATTATTTCTTTTCAAAATGTCTTCCCTGTCCCCTTTCTTGGCAGAAATCTTTAGGTAAATGGAGGAGCTGCTCTGACCTCACATCTTTTTCAAGTGAGACTGGAAACTGGCATCTTACCAGAAGCAAATGCAAAAGCAACCCATGGATGCACGTATGAAAATAGTAGCAGAAAATTATATGGTTGCTCTCTCTAAATGGTTGTTCAGGAAGAGGACAGAAAACTCCCTGTACTCCATTAACAGCCCTCACCAAGATTACCCAAACGGCAGCACTTTGCACCAGCTTGTGTTGTAATTTGCTCCCAGGAGAGAGCCTGGAAATGGAGTCATATCCTGGCCCCACACCATGCTCTGTTTACTCTGAACAGAAACTTAGGTATCAGAATTGCCCCCAAATTACTCAATAAGAATGGCAATCAAACAGATTATACACCTAGAAGAATTGCAGCTACCACGGTTAGGGGCCTGGGGTCAGCACGTGGCACCACAGTGGTGCTGATGCTGGGCTGAAGCATCCAGATACTTGCCCTTGCTCACTCACAAGGAGCTGCCTGATGTACAATGACGCCACTTGAAAAAAAACCTTGACACAGGTTTGCAGGTACAAGGCAAAATGTAGGATTTAACCCCTTTTTTATTTATTCTGTTTCCTTTAAAGACACTGATGTGTCTTTCCACTTGGTGTGGAAAAATAATGTCTACATCAAGTTATATATATGAGTTATATAAAGTTATGTATCTATAATTATAGATATGAAGATATATCTGCATAATTGTTTGTTAAACATGTTATTTTAGTAAACTTACTGCAATCTTCAGAGCACTGTATTACAGCAGCGCTAGCCAAGCAATTATAGAGAGCCGTCACAGCTCATCCTTTAAATAACTGGGAGAAAATGTCTGTATTTCTCTTCACGTTTAATGTTTATAATACTTTTAATGCTATTTTGTATGATAGTTCCTGCAGCAAGGTAACGGAGAAGAATATGAGAGCCCTAACACTGAGCGTTACAGAAGGGATAGAAGGGAATTCATAAGATTTTCTTTTTTGTTAGGCTGTGTTTCTCTCCCCTCAGTTAAGTCTCCCCATGACAAAGCAGCCCATGATAAAAGGTTATTGAGTACCACTGCATTACACCATTAGTACCCATTGCTTTGGATCAATGACACAGAAATTCCCCACTGTGTTTACAAGCTGCAGCATTCAAAAAGAGACCCAAATAAATCAGATATTTTACACTAACAACATCCTACAGAGAAGCCATTTTAACTTCCTCCCTGACACACTTTACTTTCCAGTGCTCTGCAAGGCATGAGCAGAGGCTCACACAGCTCTCTGGGTCACCTGGGGATGTCCCGAGTACGTGGCGACACGCAACGCAGCCAAGCAACACTCAACCTCCTTACTCCATTACATTTCTTGCCATTGCTTTTGCGGTTGAGAAACTCAGATTACGTGCTGATCCACAGACCTGCAGCAGCAGTTACCTGACTACTTCCACTAATCAATTAATAAACGTAAGTAAAAAAATGAGGAAAAGCAAGAAACGCATTTTCATCCTCCCTAAAATTGTTAACAAAGCTCTGCGAAAATTCATTCTCGAGTAGCATTTGCACCAGTTCACGCAGTGGTTTATTAATTGTCTGCATCTTGTATACATCTGATGCATTTAAAATTATTAACTGGTTTAGTAATTCCTTCATCAAGCCCAAAACTCACTAGCTGGATCGGTTTTATGAGCTGTGTACTCCAGCCAGACTTGGGGGATGGTAACTGAAAGCTAGAAGTTAGAAGTATGAAGAGCACCTTGGCAAACGTAAGCACTAGATAAAAAGAAGCCCTGCTGTGGCAGGGGGGTTGGACTAGATGATCTTTTGAGGTTCCTTCCAATCCCTAATGATTCTATGACTCTAACAAGGTGTAAGCAGCAATCAGCAAGAACCCTGTTGTCTGTAAGAACAACTATTCAAGACAGGGCAAGGTTTCACTGGTTTCGTGGTTGTAACCCACATTTCATGCTGAAGGTGAAGGTTTACAGGGAGAGCGATTTCTAATTGTAGTACTGCCAGCCCCTTCTCATCAACCCAATGCACAGGTATGTGAGCTGGAACACAGGAGGTTCCACATCAATATGAGAAGGAACTTCTTCACAGTAAGGGTGACAGAGCACTGGAATGTGCTGCCCAGGGAGGTTGTGGAGTCTCTTTCTGTGGAGATGTTTAAAACCCACCCAGACATGTTCCTGTGTAACTCAGTCTAGGTGATCCTGCTGTGGTGGGGGATTGGACTGGATGATCTTTCGAGGTCCCTTTTCCCTGTATAGTCTTAATACAGCCAGCCCCTTCTTGGCAATCCAATGCACATGTATGAACTGTTAATGAACACGTACAGATGTACCCCATATAACCATGACTGTTACAGGTCTCAATGTGTAAGTTAGGCTGAGATATCCCCCTTTGCACCTGGCGCCAAATAAAGATAGAATCATAGAATCATTAGGGATTGGAAGGGATCTCGAAAGATCATCCAGTCCAATCCCCCTAACACAGCAGGATCACCTAGACCAAGTCACACAGGAACACATCCAGATGGGTTTTAAACGTCTCCAGTGAAGGAGACTCCACAACTCCCCTTCTTTATAACCCTTTGTGGGTTATGGGATTTGATTCTGCAAGTCAGTAACCAAAAAAAGAAGAGTTATAACCAAATGAAACCATTTAGGAAGATCAAGGCTGGCAGTTTGTACATCATGGTTTTGTGGGGTTTTTTCCTGGCCATCCAGATGTCTTCTATGAACTCTCCTGTTTCCTCTGCCTGACATTTGGTACAAATATTATTGTCATGTCACTTTCCCACTTCTTCCCAAACTGGCAACTTGGGCATCAATCAGCGCTGAACGGACGCCGAGCTGCTTCACAAGTGACAACACCAACTCCCGGGGTATCCACAACTCCAGCTTTGCGCCTAAGTTTTGACATGTCAGGCACAAATCTGATTCTAACAAATGCGTTAGAGCAACAAACCAACCTCACAAGTAACAGAGAAGGACTTTGTTCTCCTGAAGCACTGGTTTTCCTTTGCAGAAGAAACATTTCTGTGCTAATTAGATTTTTCTTTTGTCCTGCCTTTTTTGTTTTGGTCATGATTTCTCTTCCATAAGTCTGTGGGTTTTTTTTTCTTTGCAGAAACATCTGCCACCATCCTTGCAGTAAATCCTCAGCACCTATGTATTATTCTTCATTAAGGAAAACAAAACACCGCAGAACTCTCCAAAGACGAGGACACTCTTTTCCCTGGTGGGCTACTCAGACGCATTATGTTCTCCTTCTGTCTCCAGTCATCTCTGCTGGCAAGTGTCAATTACAGACACAGGTTTTAGGGAACAGAAGGATAAAGCACAATTTACAAACACTTTCCTCTGGAAGCAGACAGGTGTAATGACTGAGACTGTTTGCTGTAATTGAATTTCATGCTGTCATCTATTCAGCCACAGAAAGATGTCAGCCTCAAGGATGTTACTCACGGGGGAAAAAACCAAACCAGAACAAAAACCCCTTAACACGTTGTCATTGCTACCGCACGGCTACTATCAGCACCCGAGTGCGACTTCTCCAGAAGTAAGAGCTCCTTTTGCTGGATGGTTTGAGGTGATTAGAAGGGTACCTTTGGAGACACACACAGCCTAGCACCACTATGTTTCTTCAGTCCAAGAGATGAATGACTTCCAGCCCCAGAACAAGGCATTTTGTTTCAGACATGGCAAACTGAGCTCTGGAAACAAAGCGCCACGCCAAGAGAATACAACCAGCCGATCAAATATTAACCAAAAAGCACGTAAATAATCTATAAAGATGCCGGCGCGGAACAATAATCGGTGCTGTGCCAGAGTCTGGATCTAACGAATGTTTTCAAAGAGATAATTGTCCAGTGGGGAAAAACATATTCCTGTTCTAACACTCTCAAATGTTGGCAACCCCTGTTCCAGCCGTCCAACCTCACGAGAGTGTGTTGTGATGGCACTGCTAACGACAGGCAGATGTCTGAGAGCAGCACGGGTGGTAATCGCAGGGAACACTGGAAAAACTCAGCAAAAATGGCTTTTTTGGGTTTTGTTTTGTTTTTCACATTATGCACCTCTACTTCTTCCCAAAGAGCACTAAACCACCAGAATTCAAGAACACGGACACATACCCATCTGAGAATCTTTGCCACAGCGATCAATGTTAGAAGTCACAAGGCTGAAGTTAGTGACTCCTCTACACAGGAGTTAAAGTAATACTCAAAAATGTTGCTTGACTAGATGATCTTTTAAGGTCTCTTCCAATCCCTAGTACTCTGTGGTTCTGTGATTGTGTGACATGTTCCTCTGCTACTCGATCTCGATGATCCTGCTCTGGCAGCGAGACGGGGCTAGACAATCTTTCGAGGTCCCTTCCAATCCCCAGTGTTCTGTGGTTCTGTGATGTACATTCCAGCATCTGAGAACAAATCCACTCGACACAGTGCTGATTGACCCACATGACCTATTTTTGGAAGTATTTTTAAATCGCAGAATGTTACAGGTTGGAAGGGACCTCGAAAGATCATCTAAGTCCATCCCTCCCCTGCTGGAGCAGGGTAAGCCTACAGTACTATCTCAAGATGTCCTACATGGGGCTCAAACCCATGACCCCAGGAATTCAGAGTCCCATGCTCTACCAACTGAGCCCTCATACAGAAACAGAAGGAAATCCCCTTATCATAGGGGGACCATACTTTGCAGTGCTAGTTTATTGATTTGAATACATAATATGGGATCATAGAGTTGATAAGAAACTAACACTTCCCTAATAAACAGCAATAATAACTTAGAAGATAATCCACTTATTAACTTTATAATTAAATACTTGAATTTTGTATGTAAATATCTTCAGTTTGTTCATAGTTCCTCTATTTTTTTAAACAAGTAAGACAGAAACTTGTGACAGGAATGATTTCTAGGACTTACGCAGCTGGAATGATAAACCAGCATGATTGTAAAGAAATGTATCCCTACAGACATCAAACTAGAATTTCCAAAAGACCTTAAATAGCCTTGACTTTGAGTAGACATTGGTTCCGAAATCTCCTTACTGCTAAAATGACCTTTGATTTGGAGAGGGGGGGATTGTATTTGTTATTTGAGAACACGCTACGGTTCAATGCCTCGCCAACTTCTGCTCACCGGAAAACTTTGCACAAAGATTTGTCTGATGCAGAAACTTATTAAACTGGAAAGACATCAATCACTCAATGAAAGAATTTACTATGTGGGTTTAAAAGCTGTACCGAAACATCATCTTTTTAAAGACCTTCCAGCGGTTTCACTTCCCCAAATGCTACGAGGCTCGAAGGGAAATCCAAGCTCTATATCCAAAGGTTAACTTCTTGGAAATTTAGATTACGAAAATGTCAATTGCACAAATTATAAACCCATTTAGCTTTCTGATTAGTTCCACTTTTAGCATACCATCTAGGGCTCAATTCTGACCTCCCATCAATTATATTTTAGTTTAGCTGCATTGATTTTATGCAAGTTATCCTTGCTTTATACCAATGGAAATAAGATCAGAATCAGATCCTAAGGGGAAAGTAATTAAAAATGTAATTACTACAACTGATTATGCAACATAGCTACATCATTAGTTGGTTACAACTTCTTTTCTTTTAACAAAAAATATTAGAATTTATTTGACAGTTTCAGAGGCAGGTCATTGCTCTTTTATTTCAGAAATGGTTATGCATGTGATCTGGGAAATTTAACCTAGGAACCTGGATGTACCTACCCTTTGGGTGACTACATCTCTTGTAAATCACATGTTTAAGTTCCCCAAATAGCTCTGCTCCCTGGGACAGGGAGGGAAGTGTATTGGAAATACCCAGAAAGAGATCCTGCCTGTTTAAACTGAGACCCATAAATCTGAAAATGTCTTCTCTGAAAAACTTTATTCACTGACTACATCGTAAATTTAGGCACTGATTTTACTGCACCAGATAAAGATGACACGTAACATTTACAAACATTTTAGGAGAGGCAGAGCTCCATCATTCTCATACCCTCTCTAGGACGTCTCCCTATCTCCCATGAATTTAAGTAGGTGTCAAGAGGAAGGGGCCATTCTCTTCTGTGGGGCACAGTAACAGAACAAGGAATAATGAGGATAAACTTGAATATAGAAGGTTCCACCTCAACATGAGGAGAAACTTCCTTAGTGGGAGGATGCCCTGGAACAGGCTGCCCAGAGAGGTTGTGGAGTCTCCTGCTCCAGAGACTCACAAAACCTGCCTGTATGTGTGTGACCTGCCCTTGCTGATGCTGCTTTGGAAGGGGGGTTGGACTAGATGATCTCTAGAGGTCCCTTCCAACTCCTAACATTCTGTGGTTCTTTGACTCTACGAGCCACTACCCTGTGTTTTTAAAGTGCTCTTTTCCTACTGACTGTGTAGCTTATTTTTCAATTACTGTTTTTCAGTGAGAGACTCCAAATCTACAGTAGAAATTATTGCTACCTACAGGTAGAGGTAGCACAGATGTTTTATTCACTGCCAGTATCAAACACTTAAATTTAGTGATTCCAGGGCACATCACCACTGAAGCAACTCAATTTACATGAGTGAGCACAGTGTGCAATATGGTTTATATTTAGGTTAGGAAAAAGCCCCCGACACTGTATGACCAATAGCACATTAACTACCAGAATGTGCAAGGTAAATAGAAACAGGACTGTATCTTCTGAGCATCAGTCTATTGCCTCATTCATTTGAAAAGCTCCAGTGTAATTACTAAGACTCATGAGTGTATTATAACCCACATAGTGTGATGGATATACATCATGATCATCTATAACCTGATTCCTTAATGAATATGGTCTCGGCACTGCTTATAGAATGAAATGAAACAAAATTCATTACTGGTGCTGGAATTTCCCATGGCAATAAACATAGTGAATGTCCATTACTCTCCCTTCAATGTGCATGTAAAAACCCTGCTTTAGAAAACAGCTGTGCTGAAACACTTAGAAACTCCTTCTGTGATCATTCAATAAAATCGCTCAACCTACTCCTGGTGGAGCATTTCTGCAGCTCTTTCCGTGAGCCCCACTGAAAAAGGTGCAAGAGCACAATGGTTCCTTTAATAAAAGCTCTGCTGCACACGTGCTCAGGGATAGTAAAAAAAAAGGATGATCCCCTCCCCGCTTTGTTCTGATCAGCCAAGAGTGGTTGAATTAGTCATAACACAAAGCTGGCGATGATAAGGGCATGTCTTATTTTAAATCCCTACTTGAAGGCTTTTGCTTTTTTTAACCTTGTAATTTCTCTAATCCAAACTCAATTAAAGGTTTATGAAATATGCATATAAGGTCCAATAATATAAAGAGTTGTGGTACTTTTATAATCACATCTGTATCCCGTAGGAGCCAATCACAGCTTCAAACGTGCAGATTAAGTAGGGTAGGTATCCTCGAAAGGACAGAACTGTAAACTGATTTTAAGAGTGAAGGGCTCAACAGGCTTAGCTTTATTAAAGAGCATTCACTGTGCACTGGCTGTATACATGGCCGTACTTGACATAGTATAAAATTCATCAACAAACACAATTCTCCTCATCTGTATCTAAATTTCACCCTTTCCACGTGTACAATACCCACCTGGACTGATTCCATCTAATTTGGCACATGAGGCATTAAAATATGAGTCTAGACCTTAAAGTTCTTTCAGTTAGTAGAGAATCATAGACTCATAGAATCATAGAATCATTAGGGATTGGAAGGGACCTTGTAAGATCATCTAGTTCAATCCCCCTGCCACAGCAGGATCACCTAGACCAAGTCACACAGGAACACATCCAGGCAGGTCTTAAACGTCTCCACTGAAGGAGACTCCACAACCCCCCTGGGAAACAGATTCTGCAAGTCATTTAAGCTTTAGGCTCTGAGCATGTCCTGAGATGAAACCTACACCACTTGACAGCTAGGACTGTTTTTTTCATGCTATATCTTTCATAGGGTTTGGGGTTTTTAAAAAATTACTTTATTATTGTTATTCATTTTGAAACAGTCTAATATTTGTTTTCTGTGACAGAAATAGAGATACTGACTTCTGGTAGTTCTACCAATTTTATTACTTGGGAACTAGCCTCCCTAGTTTAAACTCTTGAGTCTATGCAGTAGAGAACTAATGAAAAACTCTCCCAAGAAGAATCATAATCAAGGAAAGGGGCTGCCCTAAAAGGCCTCCAGAGAGTCATCCTGTCTGGCACAGCTCAGGCACCCAGCTAGGCAGGCAGAACTTCCCTCTGAGGGATCTCAGAAGCATCTGCTACTCTTCAAAAGGTAAACAAGGCATGTCCTTTAAAGACTGTGGTTTACTCAGTGCTTAAAATTTGTGTCAATACATGATAGACAACAAAGTTTGACAGCTGGAGCCTACTACCTACCCACCTCTCTGCTGCCATCATTCACATTTCTGCAGGAATCCTAGAAACTGCTCTCACCCCCTAGACCAAATGGACCTCAATGTCC
This sequence comes from Rhinopomastus cyanomelas, assembly GCA_013400115.1. Classification (NCBI taxonomy): domain Eukaryota; kingdom Metazoa; phylum Chordata; class Aves; order Bucerotiformes; family Rhinopomastidae; genus Rhinopomastus; species Rhinopomastus cyanomelas. The sequence continues at coordinate 131,168 of VXBP01007003.1, read as the reverse complement.
ATTAAATACATCCCATTAATTTCCCTAACACTGTATTCCGTGAGACACACTTACACAGAAGATACACAAAGACAGATGGTAAATTTGGGCTGTGACTAATGCACCTGCAGCACCAGAGCAGTATAGAAGTCTGAAGTGACTGAGTTAGACTGTGCTTCAACTCCACATTTTACTGCACAGCTAGATACTCCAGTGTCAAGCAGCTACTTCTCTTTTCAACTCTGTTGTAAGTTGCTGGCAGAAGAATTATAAGAAATAAAAGAGATCATCAATATGGTATTTTAAATCACTTAGAATACAGGTAAATATTTGCATACCTATATACGTATGTACATATAAAAGTATATATAAAAAAATATGTATTGAGATATGTATTTAACAACAAGCTAGGTCTTAACCACACTCACCAAAAAAAAAATGCCCTGAATTGGGGAAGAAAATCCAAATCTGCAGCTTTTTTCTTGCACTAGATGGATTCAATTAGTATGAAATGAACCTTTCATTTTCATATTAGTTCATAGCTCAGGAAAAGAGGGAAGGAGAAGGGAAAGGGAAAGGTGAGGAGAAGCAGAAGGAAAAGGGACAGCAGAAGGGAAAGAGGAAGGCGAATGGGAAAGGGAAGGGGTTTTTATCAACCAATGCTTTATCCCTGAGAAATTGGATATTTGCATCTACATCACTGAGTTCAACATCAGGAGAACAAATCCTGGAAAAATCCCAGCCTGGTCCCAACTGTTTGACAGCAAGTGAAGTGCTATGACTGGTCCTGAGTAAAGGCTCAGTAGTTCCACAAGGTCAGGAACACAATCAGTTGGCTAGAGTTTAAAAGAATCTTAACTGTTGGGGAAAACAAAACAAAAAAGCCATTTTAATTGCTCGCCGGAGTTTGAGAGCAGGTTAAGCTGTCTGCACAGGGATAAAGAATGACAATAAAAATGTTAGACTAAAGGAATTGTCCTTAGCTATAGAACATCAGTGTTTATCAGAGCAACTTTATCTTGCTCTTAACAAGTCGAATCATGCAAGAAAAAAGATCAATGAGAGAGGATGTCTTTAAAGCGCCACTGCAGTACAACGGAAACGACTTTGAAGAGCTGGTTGTGTGTTCATGGAGTTAGCAAACTGTCCCCGCAGGCACCTGTGACATCAGGCATCTCAAAATACATTATTTCACTTGAAGCTTTTCTGACTCATTCTATTGGCATAAACGTCACATGTTTAGCATTAACTGCCTTAACAGTCTTCTTTAGAAATACATCTTGATTCCCTTTCCAACAGCTGTCTTCGCCTTCCCTGTGCTGCAAATATTTTTGCTTGTTCCTCTTGCCTCTGCCAAAGTGACAGTTATTACCTTAAGACATTGCAGGTGTCCTTTAGTTCTTTTCAAAGAATTCTCTAAGTACCTTAAAGCCTTCAGTGCATTAGCAGGTGACTAATTTTTAATGGTACGCGTGAAAGAATAGAGCTCAAAGGCAGAAAATACAAATAAAAATTAAAAGGCAATGGAAGCACTCAGAATTTTTTAAAAATAAAATACAGTGCTGTTACTTTTAAGTTGGAATGAGGAGCAATGTACTTTGTACCACGGCACTGCAACAGCCAGGTTGGAACAAATGAAACGACTCTGCTGTGGCAGGGGGATTTGGCTAGATGATCTTTTGGGGTCCCTTCCAATCCCCGATGATTCTATGATTCTGTGAAACGAAATTCAGGTTGAGTGGTTTGTTTGCGTTTGATCAAAGATTGTCCAAACTGGGCTCTTCCTTGCATGCTAAGACTATCTTTCATCCTTTATAATCGCAAATGACAAATTCACTTGAAAATATGAAATAGGACAGAGTACCCCTCACCATCCCTCTCAGGTTTGGATCAATGACCTAAATCAAGCCAGCAGATGCCATGTTTACTATGAGCTGTATCCCCTAAGGGACTGCAAGGGAGGCGGTTGAGAGCGAAGCCCAAAATGCCGAGGGCTGCAGAAACAAGTTATGTCTTTTAATCACTGGAATCATCCAGCCTTAAGTTAAATCACAGAACTATATGTGTAGATAAAAGTAAAGTAAAGTATGTGACTGGAATAAAACAGGAGATCTTAATGAAACACGATTTTGTCAGAGAATCACAGAATCACAGAACATTAGGGATTGGAATGGACCTCGAGAGATCCCCTAGTCCAATCCTGCTGCCACAGCAGGATCACCTAGATCCAGTCGCACAGGAACATATCCAGGCAGGTTTCAACCATCTCCAGAGAAGGAGACTCCATCTCATGATTTTTCTTCCTAATTCTTGTAACAGTTTTCAAACAGTTTTCTTCTACATAAAATTAGTCTGGTTTTCAATATTGCTTTTGAAATTATCAAAAGATTTTTACTTTAAATTAGTTCTTTGGAAATTATCACCCTTAAGAGTTTATTTTGCAGAATCACAGAACACCAGGGATTGGAAGAGACCTCAAATATCAGTTAGTCCAATGTCTCTGCCACAGCAGGATCATCTAGACCAAGTTCAAGCAGGTTTTAGATGTCTCCACTGACGTTTGAAATCCCCCGGTAGCCTGCTCCAGGCCTCTGTCATCCTCAGAAGTTCCCTCTGACATCCATATGGAACTTCCTGTGTTCCAGCTCACACCCATAACTCACAGAACCACAGAACATTAGGGATTGGAAGCGACCACGAAAGATCATCCAGTCCAATCCGCCTGCCACAGCAGGACACCCCAGATTTAATGTATTCTGTAAGACTATTTCTTTCTTAAACACTTTTCTTATTGACTTGGTGTTTCCATCTTTGTTTTTAACTTCTTATGTTCTTATGGCCTTCTTATCTGCCTCTTTATGTTCTTTTTATGTTCTTCTTATATGTCCTTCTTATGTTCTTCTTACATCCTTCAGGTTTTAACTTCTTATTTTACTATTTGGGTTCTTCTAGAACCTTGTATGTCCTTCTTCTGTTCTTCTTATGTCCTTCAGGTCTTAACTTCTTAAGGTCTTAACTTCTTATTTTACAGAGCCCTGAGCATGTATATCAGGACACAGCTTTTCACCTCAAACTCTCTGTACAATGCAGGCTGTGCTTTGAATGGGCTTTCATTCCAGATGTATTATCTGGCACTTTTTTTGCTTGTTTGGTTGGTTTATTTATTTCCTGGCCTATCTGATTCATTGCACCATCAGCCATGAATAGAAGCTAATAGACCTGCTTTGTTTCAACTGCTCACCAGCTAAATAATTCTACTCACCAGAAGAAATCGATACTACAAATGACTTGTGCATTAATGACATAAAAGAAACAAAAAAGCGTTAAACCGATGACCCTCTAATTATCACATTTTTACTGAGGCAATGGCAGTATATTTATAAATGCTGTTGGAACTTTATATTGCCAGGATATTGATTTTTGCCAATTAATGGTTCTTTGCATCCTGAGAGAATGCTATTCTTTCTTGAGTGAGACAGGGACCTCTGATTACACAGATATGTTCTTGGGAAAACACTGTAATTTTTCAGTTTAATGTTCTTTTATTTGTGAGAAGTAGTGAACTGAATTTGCTAGGATATTTATCATCCCCAAAACCACCAAAAAATAAATACCACGAAACAAGCAAACAAACAAAACTCCACTGAAGTGATGCTGATAACACAATAGATCATCATGTTATATTTCCCTGACAAAAGAATGGTAATATGGCCATGAGAACAAAGCAAGCGTGAGTTTTGCAGTACAGCCTTTAAAGCAACCAGGCTCTACCGTGGCAAATATATTGTAAAGAGGTACTCATTTGATGATCTAAATACTTTTAGTCATAATATATTATATATATTATGTATAACATATATTACGTATTATGTATATTATACACTATATATTATATGTTATATAGTATGTAGTATATATTATATAGTATGTAGTATATGTTCTATATTATATTATGTTATATTATATATATTATACTACATATATAATATTATTTATATACATAAAATATATAATTCCAGTTCAGACATGTATTGTTAGCATTCATTAAAATTTTATGTGAAATACTTCTTTTGAATTAGAAAATTATTTCTGTTTTATTAGAAAAGCAGAGGAAGCAAGAAACTTCAGAAACCAACAGAAATAATGGCTTCTTATATTATGGATTTCCATCTGAAATGGAGCTGAGAACTGAAGTATATTGAGCACGAGTATCTGTACAGTGACTGCAATTTGTCTTGAGGTCTCACTATCTAGCGATGGCTTTGGACTAGAAAGCCCAGGTTCATCATCATGCAAATGTAGGCACACCAAAATTCAAAATACAGGATTTAAGGCTCCTTCTGATCTAACATCCCTATGTCTTGCTGTTGGATTTAGGAGAGTTTAAAACTCCCCAACTTTATCACTAGTGTATATGACTTCTGGTTAGGTGCTAAAGTGACAAGGATTAAACCCTGGCCTGAATCCTTATCTAGAAAGTGTATGTGACTGAGCTTACGCAGATATCTTGTCCCAGGGGAATCCAGAAAAGCAGCTTTTTGATCAAAATACAATCTACTGTTCAGTTCCAATCCTGGTTGGCCAAAGCTTGCCCCAAAAGTCAGCAAAGTAGCGCAGGGAAAAAAATAAAGTGAAAGGAAGCTTTGAACACCAGCCTAGCAAGAAAATACTTCAGGACTGGAATCAGCAGTGTTTCCTTCCTCCATTCTCTTTTCTCCACAGTCATTCATTCTTAAGTAGAAATGGTGGCATCCCTTTCTAGAACAAGGTAAGAGCAGAATTCAGGGCACTCAATTCACGGCGTGGTTCCTGCTAAAAGCTGGGTCTGTTCAACTGTACACACCAATCTAGTTATTTATGCTAACAAAATGCAGGAGAATACGACCACGAGCTCCCTGTGTATACATCTTCTGAACAGGTTTCTCCTCATGTATCTAGGACTTTGCTGCAGATGAGGGAGAAAATGCTCCTGCCATTCAAAGGCATCTGTCTTAGAAATGTCATTCTAACATTCACTGCTTGTACGTTTTCGCTTACACCGTGCTGCACATAAAACACTCAGGTTTTACTTATTATTTACAGCAATTCATCCTTGCTATTTCCTTCTACAGGCTAAAGCTGACTCATAGTAAAATCACTTGCGTGGCAGAGAAAACGTTTCAGCAACTACTAGTAGTGCCTGCGAGAATTACTCCGTAAAGAAAAGGATGCGTCGACACTGAACATGAGGATCTGGAGCATCTCAGGAACTGGCCAATGGATAGGTGAGATGCCCTGACATTGCCACATCCCCACTGTGTGAGAAATACCTTCCCTCAGTTACAGTCTTTACAAGTGTCTCTATTCACCAAAAATGAATCTTGCTTTGGAGACCCATCCAATCTGATAGAGACTTTCTGAGGCAGAAGAAATGATGGCTGCCATCATCTCATTTTAAAAGTGACAACTTAAGAAATGCTTATTCCACTCTTTTTAAAAAAAAAATACCCCTTTTCCATGGGGATTTAGGGTTAGGTTTTAAGCTGGAACAAATCAGCTGAGTGCCAGGGAGCACTACAACTTAACTTGTATTTATGCATCACATCTGTGGGCTGTTTTTCTGCAAAGTGAACAAATTTTAAGCCCACTGTTTTATAACTTCCCTGAATGACTAATTCAGTCCAGAATTTAAGTTCACACGCTCTGATGTTACATGTAAAATTTGGTTTTGTTCATTACAATATTAATAAAAACTGTGAAAAAGCCAAACTAATATAACTGAAGCCTCATCTGAAACATCTCAATGTGTTGGGTTAATAAGGCACACATCTGTTAAATATACATATACACACACACACTAAAACACCAGGGCTTTCCTTGAAAAGGCAATTCTGCATTGAAAGAAGTAAAATTATTTACAAAATTGAGATTTAAAATCAGCACGATAAAAAACCTCCAACAATTATGCATGGAATGTCCATTTTAATATAGTATTGTCTCTATGTAATATGACTTGGAATATATAATGCACGCATAACATATGTCATGAATAATATCTCTTTAAATTAAAGGAATTAATAACCTAGTTGAAAATACTTTGACAAAAATCTCCAGTAATAATTCTATTGTTTCATTTTATTTGGGTTTAGGACTCCCCTTTCAAAAAAAACCCCAAAAAACCAAAAAAGCAAGAGCACCACTTGATCCTTTGCAGTGTTTTCAGCAAATTTGTAATTAATCTCCTTCTTTAAGAAAACACAACAATCAAAAATGAGTAGTGTAATTACTTGTTCAGAAAGCACAGACTGACCTTTCTAGTTTTAATGTAAGGTTTTAAGCTGAAGTCTTGCATCAGTCTTTGAGAAAGTGATATTTCAACCACAAAAAATTGCACTAGATTAAACTTTTCCAAGTCTTAGAGATTTCACGTAAGACATCCATCCGATCCAGATCAAACAAAGCAGTATAAACTCAACTAACTTTTGACTGCTTCTCCTCATCTGAAGTTCAAAAGCTGTGTAACCAAGCCTAATAGCCCAAAATGTAATTGTCTGTGGCAGAGATTTAGGAAGAAGACATGGGAAATGTGTGTTGAACCAGAAGATAAAGATTTTCATCTAAAATAGTGGAAAGAAATTTGAAGAATCTGCATTGTTTTCCAGATGGAACCGTGGTAAATTGGCATAATAAATGAGCACGCCCTAATTACTCAGGAAGTCCCAGAAATTAGAATCATAAAGCTGTCCTTCAGAGTGAGGACCTTTCTCTACTTCAGCAAGCAGGACGTTGGAAGGAGCAGGAAACAGGACATTAGCATTTAGTTTTGTCCTTGGCCGAGCATGCCACTGCTACTCAGACTAAAAGCTTTTTGGGTTAGAAAACATATTTTTGTGTGTCTGTCTAATGACCAATACAGTCAGTGGGAAGCATGATGGGAGCCTTTCAACTCCCTTCTAAAAGAGAAGTGAAAACAGTATGCAAAAAAGAATCCCACCCCTGATAATGGCACTGCCTTTCAGCTAGTCTGTTAGCAAAATTTCATACGGTTCTTCAGATGGGAGATAATTTTAAGTACACTTCCAAAAATAAGGCTAACTACCCAGTGACTGCATGGCTTTAATAAGGCACACTGATAGCAGAGAAGTAACAGGATTACAGCTCCTCTCCCTTGCTTTACGCATCACTCCTGGCCAGTCTCTTCCTTTATCAGTGGGATGAAACCAGATCGACTTCCCCTGTTGCTTGGCAGGACTCAGTCCTGATAAAAAATCATACAGTTGATTTGTGGCATCAGAAATAATCAGGTCTAATCACAGATTTTGGCATAAAAATTCTTGGAACAACAGGCCAGGAAAAGGTGGGTCAGAAGTAGAAAAAGCATTAATATATCTTAAAAAAAATATGAAATGGAGCAGCAAGGGGGATAAAGGATCATTTAAAGAGCTGTTTCCAGTAAAGGCTGCTTTTCCAAACCTGTGTGCCACAAGTACCCTATGAGAATTCATAGCCCATTTCCCTGAATATTTGTAATGTACTGGCAGAATGTACTGGCTCTTTCTTCTTCTACCGTTAATAATCAGTAGCGTCAGCGGTGCATCCTGACAGCAAAATTACCAGGAGTGCATGGTCATGGCAACAGCAATGAAAGAAATATCTTGATATTACAGTAGTGATTGTTTCTAGCTGTTCCTAAAGTGTGTTGAATAGTATTTCAACAATTTAAAGGGCACATATATAACATGTCTGCGATATTTTAAGGCCAGACAGAGTTGGGGCTGTTGAGTCTGGAGAAGAGGAGGCTCCCAGGTGACCTTATTGTGGCCTTCCAGGATCTGAAGGGGGCCTACAAAAAGGCTGGGTAGGGGCTTTTTAGGATGTCAGGTAGCGACAGGACTAGGGGCAATGGAGCAAAGCTGGAGATGGGTAGATTTAGACTGGCTGTGAGGAGGAAGTTCTTCACCATGGGAGTGGTGAGAGCCTGGAATGGGTTGCCCAGGGAGGTGGTGGAGCCCCATCCTTGAAGGTGTTTAAGGACAGTCTGGATGGGGCTTTGGCCAGCCTGATCTAGGGTGGGGTGTCCCTGCCCATGGCAGGGGAGTTGGAACTGTATGATTCTGTGGTCCCTTCTAACCCTGACCGACTGTGTGACTTGGTCTAGGTTGGGGGTTGGACTCGATGATCTCTTTGGGTCCCTTCCAATCCCTAACATCCTATGATCCTATGATCCTGCTGTGTCATGGGGATTGGATGATCTTTCGAGGTCCCTTCCAATCCCTAATGATTCTATGATTCTAAGTTTTCCGTTAGCCTGTGTTTGTCAGAATCCATCTACGTGAATGCCTACGAATATTCATGTCATCGTGTGGAGGTTCGTCCATCCCCACTGCCCTTGCTGACCTTGCTCCCATGTCATGGGGTGTCTGCACCTTCTGCATTTTAAGTGGAAGCTTTTCCTTCAGAGAGCAGCACGTTTTCTACAGCAAAACTCAACAACTAGAAGCAAAGAAAATACAAAACTGGTTTTGCTGGGCGCAGTCAGAGAATCATGAGATGGTTTGGGCTGGAAAAGATCTTTAGGATATTGATCTAGGTGACTGTGCTCTGGCAGGGCGATTGGACTAGATGATCTTTCGAGGTCCCATCCAATCCCTGATGTTCTGTGATTCTGTGATCTACATAACACTCACTAAGGTCTATCTCCCTAAAAAGTACATGCAAAATATTTGCTGTTCAAAGCCTTGGGATTGTGCCTGATCAAAACATTAATTTCACCCAAATATTAAAAAGAAAAGAAAAAATTTAAAAGGAATAACTATTTTCTTGAGAAAACTTGCAATCACTATCCTTGGTTATTTCACAGTAGTTCAAATAAATACACCTATGTAAGTCATAAGAAAACATTCCACCCCTTCATTTTATATTTAATACAAGAATTTAACATTATATTTCAAAAAATATTACGTTTTTAAATTAGTTTTTTTATTATTTGACAAACTACCAAGCAAAGAAAGCCCAACCAACCCAGAAAACCCATCAGTAGCCAAAACTCAAGAGCTGGAGCAGAAACTCTTAATCTGCTACAGGTGTTGGTGACTTTGCTCTATGTTGGTTTTATCTGTATCTAGATCTAGGCTGGGGTCATCATGAAGCTAAACACATTCAAGACAGCTTCAGCTTCATAAAATCAGTTTGACTTGGAGATGGTTGGCATGGATCCCACAGCAGCAAGTGATTTAATTTTGTGTCACTTGGGGAGTATGTGCGCTCACGGTCACACTTAATCATAAACATAGTGATTAGGTACAAGAAGCAAACCTTTCTCCTTACTACAGGAAAAAACTCCCACAAAGAACATGTTTTAAAATAAGAAATATTAAAAAGAAGCACCAAATGACTCTAACTAGATCTAGTTATACTTGACAAAGAGTCAAGTCTACGTAAGATTAAATAAAGCGCTGCCAATTGCTAGTAAGAATTATAGCATTTATTAGCCAGCAGGCTTCACTTTCTAGTCCGCAGAGCTGTTGAAAGGAGAGGTATTTTACAGCAAACAAAAGTCCACCATATGGTGCAAGGAGAGATGCAGAATAATTAACCCTTAACAGGGGAAGCACTGTGTGCTGTCAGTTGAGGAATTCTCTTCACGTTAGCTGGATGTTAGCGAATGCCGACAAGAGTTTTAAACAAAGAGAAACCTGGAAATGCCCCAGCAGTCTTCCTAAGAAGGGCTGTCGATCCACAGAGAAGCACTGGAGCATGCTTCTCTGTGGATCAACATCTCCTTCACTCCTTCCAAGCTTTGAGGCTGGGATGAAAGATTTGGATTTCTTATGTCTGCCAAAACTCGTACGCGAATGCTTTCATTAGACTCCGCAGCACAGACGGGTAGGAAAGAGGAGCACAATGAGGAAGAGGAGGGATTAATCAGCCTTCAGAGCAGGCTGCAATTCAGTGCCATGGCTCTGGCCACATGCAAACAGAGCAGCAGGAATGGGAGCACCGGAATCTGGGCAGCCAAGCGGACAACTTTCCTGTTTCCTGTCTTCTTCTGGTAGCACCCTTAGCTCTCAGGCCAGAACACAGTCATTTTGCCTGGCAATCATAGAATCATTGGGGATTGGAAGGGACCTGGAAAGATCATCTAGTCCAATCCCCCTGCAACAGCCGGATCACCTAGATCAAGTCACACAGAAACAGGTTTTAAACATCTCCAGTGAAGGAGACACAGAGGGGAACACAGATCTTTCTTACTCCTTACCTCAGAATGAGGTCTAGGGCACAGCACAACATGGGGAAAGCAAAACAGAGTGTTTTTACAACCCAAACACAAACGCTTTATTGTGTCTTCCCTTCACTTAGACACTTAAAATATGATAAATTTTTGGGCTTTCTCTACATTTCCAATATTGCAGTCAGGATTAAGAGAAGGAAATTTCTGAGTGTCAAGGTAATAAAGTCCTGCACTTGGGCCACAACAAGCTCATGCAGCACTACAGGCTTGGGGAGTTGTGGCTGGAGAGCAATCTGGCAGAGAGGGACCTGCTGTGCAGGGGGATTGGACTAGATGATCTTTTGAGGTCCCTTCCAATCCCTAATGATTCTATGATTCTGTGTGGCCAAGAAGGCCAATGGCATCCTGGCTTTTATTAGAAATAGTGTGGCCAGCAGGAGCAGGGAGGTTATCATCCCCTGTATTCAGCACTGGTGAGGTAACATCTTGAGTGTTGTGTCCAATTTTGAGCACCTCTATACAAGAGAGATGTGGAGGTGCTGGAACAGGTGCAGAGGAGGACAACTAAGCTGGTGAAGGGCCTGGAGAACAAGTCTTGTGAGNTGGTGAAGGGCCTGGAGAACAAGTCTTATGAGGAAAGACTGAAAGAGCTGAGGCTCTTTAGTTTGAAGAAGAGGAAGCTGAGAGGAGACCTCATCACTCTCTACAACTACCTGAAAGGATGTTGTGGAAAGGTTAGTGCTGGTCTTTTCTCACAAGCAATTAGTGACAGAACAAGAGGGAATGGGTTCAAGTTACAACAGGGCAGGTTTAGACTTGATATTAAGAAAACTTTTTTCACGGAAAGGGTGGCCAGGCATCGGAATAGGCTTCCCAAGGAGGTGGTTGCATCACCATCCCTGGATGTGTTTAAAGATCATTTGGATGAGGTGTTGAGAAATGTGGTTTAGAGGTGCATTTGTAAGTAGGGTAGATGGTTGGACTCGATGATCCCAGGGGTCTTTTCCAACCAAAGTGATTCTGTGTGTGAAGGTATCAAAATTTAAATATCTGCAGTAACATTAAATGAACTTAAGAGCCACGGAATCATCAAGGTTGGAAAAGACCTTCAAGACCATCAAGCCAAACCATCCACAATAGAACCCTGACCACTAAATGAACTCTGAAAGAACCTTTTAAAAGTATTTTATTAAGTTTTTCTAGGCACATCAACATTATGAGAGCAAATGAAATGTGATGTGGGTCAACTCTAGCGAATACTGTTCTGTCTCTGTTATAAAATATGAAGACATACACACAGTCTCTTAGTAGTTTCAGGTGTCTACCATAAGAGATGTGCCTTCTGGAATAGAGGCTTATGCAGTTTGACAGCTGGGAAGGAGAGTACGGAGATGCTTTGCATTCACATGAAAATGTTGAAAACTCTTTTTGTAGCTCTTAAATTTCAGTATTTTTCCTTCTGAAAGTCGAAGAGGATTTTTTTTGGGGGGGGGGTGAGGTGGGTAGAATCTCATTTCACACAGTATAACCAGACAAAGTGAAAGATTTCTAAAGATACCGTGTTAAAAGAGAGACAAAAAGAAATCTGAAGGGGTGCAAGCATACACTATATTCTTTATCTTCCATGAAGTAGTTACTGTTTGGGAGCTTTTGAGGCTTAATCACTAATGAGTGATGTGCCACTTGATAACTCGAAGCTCCATCTCAGGATCTACCCACACTGAACCTTTATTACAGCGCAAAACTACAACTTCTCAATGGTTCACTGAGCTGAACTCACACTCTTCATCACCTCCTCTGGCAAGTGTGAGAGCTGTGAATAAACCCCTCCAAAGGACCGACCTAACCAAGCACTGCCCTTGGTTAGCAGGAAACTTTAGGAAGGGAAGTACAACTTCCATTAGCCCTTTGAACTAAATCAAAATTTGTTGTGAAGCTGAAAAGAAAAAATATGGGGGGAAAGGGAAGGAGGAAGGGGAAAGGGACAATGGAGACAAGGAAGAAGAGAGAGGTAGCACCAGCAAAGCTCGTAGCTGGGAAATGCTGGCCTGTGGTTAATCTCTCCCAATCTGCAATAAATTCAGGATGTGATCTGCACCAGCCTGAACAATGAAATCAGCTTGAATGCTACTTTATAAATCATTCAGTCATTCTTTAACAAGATGAATGTCTAGCAAGATTCTTTCCCTCCCTGCCTCCTGCGAGATTACACATAAAAATCTTTAATTCCTGAAAGTCTTCAATATGCCACAGAATGGGCTGCTCCAAAAAGCAGCTTTAGCCCTGTGCTCCAATAAATGACTTGAGTGAATACACAACGAGGAAGAAGATTCACACTCACCATCTTCCCCACATCGGTGTGGGCACAAAATGAACGAACGAAGAAATAAATAACCACCAAATCACCCGCTCTGTACACAAACGTTATTACTTTGCTGAAATGCTAATTCCAATACAAACCATCACTGGGATTGTTTGTTGGATCGGTGCTTTGCTACTGATGTTTCCAGGAATGAGCAATACTTTACAGCCAAATCTGCCCTGATACAACTCTGGGTTAGACAAGATTTGATTCTGAGCTACCACGAATCAATCATTTACCTGAAATGAGTCACAAAGCCAGAGAAAGGGTTTCTACTTTTTTCTCCCTTGTTGCCATTTTTTTCCTGAAGAATAGCACTGAGAGAGAATAAATCATATATTTAGAAGTTATCCCATTCTAAACAAATATTTTCAGTCTTTGCTTCTGCAATTGTTTAATCTGATACAAGAGATAGGTAGGAGAGGTAATCGTATTTTTAACCAGCCCATCTGTCATTGAATATCTTGACAAGGTACAGTCCTGTAAATTCTGAAAGCCTGTGTTTAAACATTCCACATACTGAAGACTTAAGAATATGCTGACTTTTGCTTAGCTATTTTGTTAAAAATGAGTATTTTGTGGGATCAAGTTCAAGCTAAACAACCCACTCACAGCCGACTGCCTGCTATGAATCTATTCCACTACATCCTCATATTCTCACTGCATTTAAGAGGAATGAACACAAAGCAGATCTAGCTGTCCTTTGTATTTGAATCCTTTGCATACAAACAGTTTTTAAATGTATTTTCATTATGTGCAATAAAGATTACGCAAACTGTGCGCAGGCAAAACCTTATTTAAGATACTCTGGGTTGGATGCCAGAGCACTTAGTGGAAAAACTCTGCCTGGCATACCTGGGCTCTCTGCATCCTCCCTTTCAGCCTCCACTCCTTGCAGCTCTCACGGTTTCTCAACCAACTGTTAAAAACCACCACCACAAAACCAACCCCAAAAGTGGCCATAGAATCAAAGACTCATTAGGGATTGGAAGGGACCTTGAAAGATCATCTAGTCCGATCACCCAGACCAAGTCATACGGTCAGTCTGGGTTAGAAGGGACCACAGGAAGCTTATGAGAACTTGTGTTCATTTAAATCAAACATATTTTAACTCTTCTCAGCTGAAGATATACCAAGATGGCTGCTTCCATAACAGCCACAAAGGGATGCATACAGATCTATAAATACTCATCACCGTAGTATTAGTTACAAGAACAGATCCATGTCATGAAATTCTTATGGGTCAGTCTTGGGTTTGAAGCATGCATTTGGGATTCCCATGTTTACACGCCCCAAAAATATGATCTCATTAATTCCCTTCTTAATGACCCTCTCCTTGACTAAGCAGATTTTCTTTGGATGTGAAATTGCATGCAGCAAAACATCCTCCAAGAAAATGTGGAATGTGTTGTTTATGTTCTCATAACCAGCTCCCAGAGCATCACTGGTCATTTTGAAGGTTGTAGGAGTTTTTTAAACTCTAATCAAACCTACAGGGGCTGACCTCAGTGCCATGGGGTAGCAAATAACTTCCACCAGCATGACATTATCCCTGAACAGATACACAACGAAGTCCTCAGATGACAATAAGGCCCCATGACTGCTACTGTTACTAATGTTTGCAGTTTAATTCAATAGTTAAGATTCTGCACCCGGCCAGTTTTATTAAACCAACACTTTCAATTTTTATAGGGTGAAATTACTCTTCCATGGTCCAAAGGGTTTTTATTCTGAGCAACCTGAAGAAACCAGGAGTCATAAATGACATTCAGACACAGAAGGGAATAAGTACAGACACAGGAACATTCCTCAAGCAGCAGACTATTGTTTCATTAATTCAGGATACATGGCATGTAAGGAGACCCTGTCTACAGATAACAGAGCTACTACCCCTGAGAACTGCTTGGCTGAGTTCATTTTAGAGATTCAGACCAACCTTCAAATTCATCTTTCTTCTTGAGGGGAATAGAAGATATTCAGGAAGGAATTCAATTGTCAAATCATTTGTTCTGCGCTTCCACAGGAAAAAGTCTCAACTATCAAAATACCAGGTTGTCTCTCAAGATGTGCCTTTAGTTGTTTGCACATAGCAGACATGAGTCACGAGCTGAACTAACTAAACACACAGATCTGGTTATTCCCTTCTCATTAACTGCTCTTCACCCCTCCTCCTCAATGTCCCCTGAACGTTGTGAGGAATTAAATAAAAATGTGCTAAGCCTCTCTTAACTCTGACTGTCCTTCCCTCTTTAGCCTCAAGAAACAGGGACAGCAACATCTCAAACAAGGTTTCTGCATGACAAAACATGTGAATGGCACAAAGGGGAGACAAAGAGACATTTTAAAGTCCTGATTACTGAACAGAGAAAGTGACCCCCATATGTCAGTTCTCTGTGGCTTCAAAAGAGCCAAATCCCCTGTTGCTGACACAGGATGTTTAACACAACGGGACATTAGGATTCTCCATCCTTTATTTCTTGAGAAACACTTATTTAGGTCAAGAGTTGTTCAAAAAGTATCCTCAGAAGCTTCTATGGCAACCATACAGTTTCCACTGAGTGAGCATTTTATAATCCTTCCTGACAGAAGGCATGAATTTGCCTTTCTTGCTGTCATGTTTGCATAGCCTGGCCAGTAACATGCGTAGCCATCTCGCACTAGTTCCTCACAGTATTTCCTTTGAACAGAAGCTATTTCCAGGCAAACTGCAATTCCCTTTTTCTGCACACAATGCCAGCTGCAGAGCAGAAGTGGCCAGGATGCTCCTGAAGTCTGTTCAAGTTCTCAGAGTTTCCCTTGGAGAATCTGCTCTATGAGGAGAACAAACACCTGCCAACATCAGTGCAGGGATAGGGAGGATAATGTTGCTTTGGCTCTGCATGGAACTTTTTCCTTCCAAATCTTGGCCTGGTCCTGCTGCCAGGTGGCTCTTGATCCACTATGTGAAGAATAAAATAGGCTATTCACAACAGGTAGGAAAAAAGAGAATGAAATTATGAAAGCAAAACAGAAACAGAGATGAAGGGAGTTTTGTTGAGCAAAATAAAACAGAGCATTTCCAGGGGTCTACTCAAAATATGAAGCCTATCAGCCAGACTGCATTCCATAGAATCATAGAATCACTAAGCTTGGAAGAGACCTCCAAGACCATCAAGTCCAACTATCAACCCAACCCCACTGTGCCCAATAACCATGTTTCCAAGCGGCAGATCTACATGTTTTTTGAACACCTCAAGGGTCAGCACCTTCACCACCTTCCTTAACAGCTTGTTCCAATCCCTGACCACTCTGTCAGTGAAGACAGTTCCCAGAATCATAGAATCACAGAATTATTAGGGATTGGAAGGGACCTTCATAGATCATGTAGTCCAATTTGTCCTCATGTCACATGTAAACCTTCCGTAGAACAACTTCAGGCTGTTTCCACTTGTTCTATAGCTAGTGACTTGTGAGAGGTGACCCCCACCTCTCTACAACCTCTAAAGAGCGGTAACATCTCCCTCAGCCTCCTTTTCTCCAGACTAAACAATGCCACTTCTCTCAGCTGCTCCCCATAAGACCTGTCCTCTAGGCCCTTCACCAGCTCCACTGGTGTTGTTTGGACCCACTCCAGCAGCTCAATGTCTTGAAGTGCCCAACGCTGACTTCCTGACTCTCTTTTTGCTATTGATGTATTTGCAGAAAACATCTCTTGTTGTCCCTCAATCAATTTCACTTCTAAAGGTTTAGGTGAACGCAGTCTATGTGTGAGGCTTAACCACAGACAATGTTATAAAACAACTACAGAAGAAATTAGCCACAGAGCTCAGTAATTTGTGTGATTAAAGAACAAAACTGGGAGTGGAGAAGTTTGGATTCTTTTCTACAGTCTGCCAATGATCTCCTTTGATACCTTCAGTAACCCTTGCTATCTCTCCATCAGAAATTTCTCCTGAAACACTTGAAAATAATTATTACCCTCCTTGACGATGCCTGTGTGGATTAGAAAATAATCACTACATCACATTTTCCTAGGGATCTTCCTCAACTTTGTACATTAACCCTACAAGGCATGTCCCTGTGAAAATATAATGTAATTATTGTGTTAAACAAAAAGGTCATTCACTGACCCAACTGCGTTTATTTAATAAGAACGTTTCTTCAAAGACAAGACTACTGCTGCAACTTGTATTTAGCAACAGCATGTGAGGCAGTGAGATTATTCTTGCCTCTCTGCACCTACCAGCAATTTTTCTTCCTCCAGTGATGACACCCATGAAAGACTTGCTTTTTACTACAAGGCATCCTTCCGATTTATATCACTACTACTAATAACTAAAACATATAATAAACTATTATTACTATTGTTTTTATTGTTGTTATTACAGAATCATAAGAGTTGGAAGGGACCTCAAGAGATCATCAAGTCCAACACCCCACCAAAGCAGAGCTGCCTAAAGCCCATTGCACTGGTGGGGTCTGACTATCTCCAGAGAAGGAACCTAATGTCTCCTTGTGATTAACATCCCTTGCAGTAATATTTTTTATGTCACATATTTTTCAGTTTCTCTCTCAGAACACATTTCTATTAAATTCTTTATTCACTGCTATCTTAATCATTTTCAGCTTCTAATACTAACAGATTACGCAAGGTCTTCTATTGCTTCTTTGCTATACAGCTGAACGTTCCACCAGTACTCTACTCCAGTTTTCTCACAAGCACTCCAATTTATCAACCTATTTACAGAACACACATGAAATATGACCATTTTCCTAATTTAGATTTCTTAATGTCTTTGTTACCCACTGTTTTGAAATAGGCTGCTGATGTTAACACCTTGCTGAACAGGCTAAATCCTGGCAGCATATCACACACAAAAACTTGCATGAAGAAATACCTAAATCTCAGCTGTATATTTTTTTACCTATTTATATTTTAATATTCACTACCAGTTGTGAGTATAAACTGCACCTAGATTTAGTGCAAAGTCCATCTGCTGAATGTCAATTTGATGCATATTAAGACCTTCTATGAAAATAAAAAGATGCAGCTGAGATTAGAAAAGTCTTCCTCTGTCATGCCATAGAATCATAGAATCATTAGGGATTGGAAGGGACCTCGAAAGATCATCTAGTCCAATTCCCCTGACACAGCAGGATCACCCAGACCAAGTCATAGAGTCAGTCTGGGTTAGAAGGGACCACAGCATCATCCAGTTCCAACTCCCCTGCCATGGGCAGGGACACCCCACCCTGGATCAGGCTGGCCACAGCCTCATCCAGCCTGGCCTTAATCACCTCCAAAGATGGGGCCCCAACCACCTCCCTGGGCAACCCATACCAGGCTCTCACCACTCTGATGGTGAAGAACTTCCTCCTCACATCCACTCTAAATCTACCCATCTCCAGCTTTGCTCCATCCCCCCTAGTCCTGTCGCTACCTGACATCCTTAAAAAACCTGGTTTATTAAACGCTAGATTTCACTAGAAATTAAGATAACTGGATGTGGTTTTATTACTTTTTTATTGTACTAAAAGCCTACCCTCCTTTTTGTGACAATTGTATGTTATCACTTCCCTCATGGTCAAAGGGGTTCCACCAGATTATCTTTACATTTCCATGCTGTACCCTGGGGATGCAGAGCAGTTATATTAGCTTTTCAAAAGGAGTGCAGCCCTTAGTGTACAAGACGCTTTCTCCCAAGTTCATTACCCAAGGTAGGAACACATCCCCTAAATCTTCATTATAATTACTCGTTATCTAATATAATGTTGGTAATGAGATGCTGCCATGGCTCTATGTTCTTGCAAAATCAACAAAGAGCTCAAATTGAGAAACAATAAGTACAGAAAAAGTAGCATAACCCTTCTGGTTAGCAAATCTGTCTAGGACACACTGAACTGTCTAAAAATGTGTTTTCATCAAAGCTTGAGTATTTGTGGTAGTGCTTAGTGCTCTGGAGACAGCTTGGTTCAACACAGGCACCCCCGAGACAGCATTAAAAAGATAATGGTGAGGTAAGTCTAAGCTTACTATCTCACATGTCCCCAGCTGGATCTGGATTTAGCTATGAGATAATCCTGTCCTGTAAGGGATTCTGTGTGTCTCTGCCTCTGTTACAGAACCACACAAAATTACTGAGGCTGGAAAAGACCTTTAAGATCATCAAGTCCAGCCCATGACTTAATGTTATCACATCAGCCAGACCAGGGCACTAAGTGCCACAGCCAGTCTGTCTTTAAACACCTCTGGGGTTGGTGACTCCACCAGCACCCTGGGCAGTCCATTCCAGTGTCTCATCACCCTTTCCATGAGGAAGTGCTTCCTAGCATCCAGTCTAAACCTCCTCATGCAGAGACGCTGCGCTTCTCACGAGTTGCCTGGGACAAGAGTCCAACCTCAACCTATTAACTCCCTTCAGGTAGTTGTAGAGAGCGATAAGGAACCCCCGAGTGTCCTCTTCTCCAGGGTAAACAAACTCAGCTCCCTCAGCCTCTCCTCATCACCAGCCTCTTCACCAGCCTCGCTGCTCCTCTGGACCCGCTCCAGCCTTCAATCTCTCTTATGAAGTGAGGAGCCCAGAACTGCACCCAGTACTCAAGGTGAGGCCGACTGTACTTTCCACCCAGTGGAATTAGCACAAGTCAAATACGTGTAACAAGCCCATTGCCTAACAGAGCACTGTGGCTGTTTTATCTCATAAAGCACTTTTGTTTCACCATAATTAACCCTGCATAATTATAACTTCCTTTTATGGTGTTGCCCTGCCACTGGGGAAGTGCACTGGTGCGCACGAGCGCTTTGAAAACGGACAGTGCTGGACTATAGAAAGGGCTATCACCCATCTGAGTGTTTGGCTAATATTTTTCAGGTACAGACTATGACTGAAACAGTTTTAAATGCTGCTACACAATTATTTTACTACATTATTTTCCAACAAGGAAGAAGCTTGGTACTTGAGTTCTGTACAAGCTCGTACTTCTGTGAAGCCCGTTTCTGTGAGATGTAGGATTAGGATGCCTTTCCATCACTTTTTCACGTCTCCCAGGCTGGACTGTGATGGAAATTGGAACAGGCCCCAGGAGACGATGGCTGAGGGAGGCTCTCTGTAGTACAGCAGACTCCAAGGATGCCCTAAGGTAAGGGGACTTGCTCAGAGTTTGCACAATGTCACACGCTGTTGTTTTGTTATTGAAGACACCGGCACATTTTAGTACCTGTGTGTTCACAACCCACTGGCAAAGAGGTGACAGGCATCACTGGTCATCTAGTAAAGCAGTTGGTTCCCCTCAGACTGTCATTTATAATGCAGACATTTTATATGCCCAGAGAGATGCCTTGCTCTGTTACCTGTGCAACGGCAGCAAACGAAGCAGCCTGCTTCAGATCATCACAAGCTGAAACTGAGGCGAAAAAGGTGTGATGTCTATAGGCTAGAAACATACCTTAATAAATCTCACTTCCAATATGGTATCCCATCAGTATGGGAATGCCACTGGACCAGAACTGTACCACACTGGTGCTACCAAGTGCTGTGGATTATGTAGAGGAACACACTACATAATTCTTCAGATTCAGGACACACACAACCACAGAATGGCCCAGATTTGAAAGGACCTGTAAAGGTCATCTAGTCCAACCTCTGTGCAGTGAGCAACTGTCCAGAGCCTTGTCCAGCCTCTCCTTGAAGATCTCCAGGGATGGGGCCTCAACTACTTCCCTGGGCAACCTATTAGAGTGTTCAAACACCCTCCTGCTAAAGAACTTCTTCCTAACACCCAGTTTAAATCTGCCCTTCTCTAATTTGAACCACTGCCCCTCATCCTATCACTACAGACCTTTGTAAACAGTCCCTCTCCGGCTTTCTTGTAGCCCCCTTCAGGTACTGGAAGGTGTCTATCAGATCTCCTCAGAGCCTTCTCTTCTCAATGGCCATAGTTGTAAGCTGGAACATAGGAGGTTCCACATCAACCTAAGAAGGAACTTCTTTACGGTGAGGGTGACAGAGCACTGGAACAGGCTGCCCAGGGGGGTTGTGGAGTCTCCCTCACTAGAGATGTTCAAGACCCACCTGGATGTGTTCCTGTGTGACTTGGTTTAGGTGATCCTGCTGTTGCAGGGGGATTGGACTAGATGATCTTTCGAGGTCCCTTCCAATCCGTAGTGATTCTATGTTTCTCCAGGCTGAACAACCCCAGCTCTCTCAGCCTGTCCTCGTAGGAGATGTGCTCCAGCCTCCTGATCATTTTTGTGGCCTCCTCTGGACCCGCTCCATCAGGACCATGTTCTTCCTGTATTGAGGGTTCCAGAGCTGGATGCAGGACTCCAATACTCCCAATATCACTTCTACAAGAGCTGGGGAAAAGTTTCACAGGAAGAACAACTGCACTGAGAAAAATAATCATGTGGGGAAGAAAAAAATATGAAATTGTTTATCCTTTCAAAATAATTCTAGGAATCCTGTAGAAATCAGTCATCCACATGGATCGCTTATGTAAATGCTTGCAGTATTATTAACATAAATGGACTAATAGCCCACATTGTCATAAGACTTCTGCACGGCCTGGGCCACAGAAAGACTACACTTAAGTCCTCTGCTCATATTAAGACTGTCCTAAGTAGCTCTAAGCTGAAATTCTTGTTTGAAATTAAGTTTTCAGTGTCTGAATCCATTTTCTTCCTTTACAGTCCCTGGCAGAGAGACTGTCCCCCACTGTTTATACAGTTCCTGGCACAATGGGACATCGAACTTCATTGTGTGTGTCAGACACAACCATAAAATCATCATCATCTGCACATATCTGCTGTTCCTTTGGTTTCTCACCATTACTCACGTGCCCTCTCCGCTCTCAAACTTCCAGCCGAATGTTCTCATGAGTGAAACAAGAGACTGAGCTGGTAAATACGAACTGTGCACGTTCCCAAATCTGCCAGCAAATCACACACGATAATTAAACATCAGCAGATGTGGGTTATTTGCTAACTAGGGCTTCAACACCGACACATTCTGGGTTGAGTTCTGCACTCCTCAGGCTACTCCTTAGAGCTCAGTCCCAGCACATGCTCACCTATTTTGATGTATTTTTAAATCTTAGTTTTGAATTACATTTTAAATTCTACTTAGGAGGCCAAAGCACTAATGGTTGAAGACATTTGCTCCTAGATGATCTGATGAAGTACTACCTCATCTTCCAGTCATTCCAGATTTTTAGCATCTTTGAGCCTGACATCAGTTTTGGATGCAGCTAAATGCCAACTATCCCGATAAACATGTACACTACCAGCTGTGGCTCCATCTGCTCAACTAAACATTTTCACACCAAATCTGCCGAGGGAAAAAAAAATATATTGTTTTTGGAGCTGGTTTGTAACAACTGAAATATTAAAATCTTAACTCCAGGTGGCCCTTCAGCTTTCCACTCCTCTGAAGAGGAAGAAACAAAAGCGGCTATTTCTAGTCTGCCTCAAACCCACAGAATCCAAGGGAAGGAATCTGGTGCCAGTGGAACAGATAAATAAACTAGGAGAACTTGCTGATAAACCTTCTCTTTGTCTACTGCAGAGTCTCTGCAAATGCCTACGTGACTGCGTGATCCGAGCGATGTGCAGTGACAACTATAAATAGCTCCCAGTGCCTCTGCCCCACACCGGAGGCAAAGAAGGCTGGTGTGTGTGTCATCCCGCTCCCAAAGCCCTGCAGCTGCAAATCCAGAGTCACAACTGGTGCATCAGTAAACTGGTATGATAGCTATGGTGTTTCAGAACCTTCCGTGACATCAAAAGATGCCCTTTTGTGTGAGCAAGGATAGCTACAGAGGCAGAGAAAACCAACACTCCATCAGAATCCTCAGTGTACTGCTGGTCCGAACAGATTTCCACGTGCACAGTCCAGTCTGAGGTGACACGACTGTACGTGCTTTGTATCAGATGCAGGTCTAGCCCACTGCATCAAGCCCACTACATCAACTGGTTTTGCATTTGAACTTGAGTAAAACCAAAACTCCTCCAGAAAAGGCAGAGCAGCACTACAAACACAGCTCTTGCTTGAACTGTCAAAAGTCACGTTAGGAAACTCCGTGTGGTAATGAGAGGACATTCAGAGCAGTGCCTGCCACTGTCCTAGGGCAGTAACCCTACCAGCCCAAGTCTGAACAAGGACTGAGGTTTAAATTGCAGTAAGGAAGTGCTTTTCTTCTTTCCCTCTCCTGCTGAGAACCTGACAGAAGGTGTAGGGCACCCACCACTCTGTCACTGGGAAAGCCTAGATAGCTGTTGTGGAACAGGGACAGCACATTGGCTGAGATGCAGAAGACTACTCCTACCACAAGCAGCTCACACAAGCAGCTACCACGTGTAATGTTTTCCCTGATAGACCTGCTAGGGCACGTAAATTGGTTCTACGGAGAGTCCTCAGCTGCACATGCCAGCATCCTAAGATTGTCTTACACCTGCCTTCATGCACAGCAGTTTGAAAATAACGGATACAAGGCTACCAGAGACAGCTGATTCAGACTGCACAACAAATGTAAAGAACCTGCCAAAACGGCGGCCACTCCAGTCAGCACTTTCTATAAGCAGTAAGAAACCAGCACAATAACGGGTTAATAGACTACACTGTGGTTCAAAACTCCCAGACATCACAAAGGAAACTCAAGGGGGATGAAAAGGTGTGACACTCCTGTAATTTTTGTCAATGAAAGCCAAGGGTAATTTTCTTGAAGTGAATGGAGTTATGCCAAAATTCTCATACTAAAGAGACATCAGACCCACTTAGCTCTGAAGCACTCCTTGACAACTGAATACATTTCTGGTTCAGTAAGTTAAATTGTGTTTGGGATATTACAGATATTACACTGTTACACGTGTTCCTCACAAAAATTAAAGAAAAACATCTTGGTACCTAATCTTCTTGCTACCTAATAATTTGTTCTCATTCACAAGAACATGCCTTAAGTAGACATGGCAAGCAATTCACAGTTTAGACTCCTCAACAGAGACTTCTGATCTTTTTTTTTTTTTAATACAGCTTTCTCATTATTTTGAGTTTATACTTAATTCCAAAATTTAATACATAAGAAACACAGCAAGCTTTTCCAACCACTGAAAGGAAATAAAATGAAACAGTTAGGAGAAATATTAGGGACTGGAAGGGACCCCGAAAGATCATCTAGTCCAATCCCCCTGCCACGGCAGGATCTCTTCACTGGAGAATTTATAGAATCAGTATCACTCAGGGTTGGAAGGGACCACCCAATCATCCAGTTCCAAGCCCCCCCACCATGGGCAGGGACACCCCACTCTAGACCAGGCTGGCCAGAGCCCCATCCAGCCTGGCTTCTAAATTCTGCATAAAGACATAGGTTAGTATATGTTATCCTTTCTGGTTAACTTTGCAATGCTTTGTCTAGCTGCATGAATACAAATCTGTAAGTAGAAAAGGAGCTTTGCATTATTATATATGTATTTTATGTGTTATAATATGCATTATATTTTATGCATACATAATGTAATGCATTATTTTTTGTATTTATGTATTATATGTATTTTATGTATTGTAATATACTATATGTGTGGTACTGAACTGTATATTACGTATATATTGTGTGCATATATAGTGTATCATAGAATGGCCATAGTTGGAAGGGGCCTTAAAGATGATCTAGTTCCAAACACCCTGCACAGGCATGGACACCTTCACTAGAGCAGGTTGCTCAGGGTCCCAGCCAACCTGGCCTTGAACACTTCCATGGATGAAGCAGCCACCACTTCCTTGGGCAAGCTGTTCCAGCATCTCACCATCCTTACAGGAAAGAATTTGTTCCTCATGTCCAACATCAATCTCCCCTCTTCAAGTCTGTAAATCTTTCCCCTTATCTTCTCACTACGCACCCATGTCACAAGGCCAACCCAGCCTTCTAGTAGCCCCCTTCAGATATTGGAAACCTGCTAGAAGGTTGCCTGGAAGCCTCCTCTTCTCCAGGCTGAACAACCCCAACTTGCTCAGCATGTCCTCACAGAGGATTACATCACATTGAATTGTACTACATGCATTATATTGAACACATTCATCACCTGTTTTTATTCATGAACAAACTGAAATATAATAGTGCCTCATGTTCTGTGGTTCTCTAAGTGGTGACTTACAGGAACAAGCAGAGGCACATGCAGATAACCACCTTGGCTACCTTCTGCATTTTGAAGTTCTCCAAAAGAAGTGCAATTAGCATCAGTCAGAGAATAATAAAAAGTGAAGGATATTCTTGTAAAATAAGTGGAATTATACAGAATTTAAAACCCAGGTTCAATATCCAGCACTACACACAAATAAACTGGGTTTCTTGCTGCTCAGCAGCCACCATCTCTGGCTACTGGCTAACGATAAGGAAAAATGTTTTTAAAATATAATTATGTCTTAACGTTTATGTCATTATTTTAGTACATGGCTTCAGTGTAGATATTGCCTGGTTATCTGTGCCTGTGGTTTATAACACAAGAAAAAGTAGTCTAGCAGCTCCTTTAGAAGAAAAGCTTATGAGCCATATAATCCAGCAAGTTCTTGTAATAACGATTTCCTCTCTTATCTATTCATCTGTTAAAATTTGGCATGTTTTCACTGTAGTCCTTTGAGTTTATAGATTAGTTTATAAACCTAGAGATCTTTCCAAACACAGAGGCATATAAATACAATATATATTTCTCATATGTTCGCAAGAGGTAGAGGAAAGAGTAACTGAACATCTAAGCTGAAAAGTGCCTTTCTGCTCTGCCACGGCTGTTTCTGGGTAACTATCAAGATAGAAGCAAGTCCAAGAAATTTGCATCACACAGAGAAATAAGGCAATATTTTGATAGTCATCAGATTCCTTGGGAACTAACTCAGAGCCTTTGATGCAAACAGTACTGCTGTATGCTCTCTCCTCCAGATAAACCTTAGATTTACTGGGAAGAAATCTACCGGAGAACTTCCAGCAGTGAAGCTATCAAGCACTAGGTCTTGAGATAGCCTTTTAGATAGCTGGGCCCAGGCTACAGAGTCTTGAAAGTAAGAGCAGAGACTGAAGTTAAGCCTAACTCTCTGAAAAGCCAGGGGAAGGCAGTCTGATGTGCTCATGGTAGTCTGAGTTGATGCACCCTGTTGGGTTAGGTAACTCTCCTTACTCTGTAAGAGCTTGATGCTCAGGTAGGGAGCCAAGGGAGAAGCAGAAAATGCACAAATCGTAGAATCATTAGGGATTGGAAGGGACCTCAAAAGGTCATCTAGTCCAATCCCCCTGCAACAGCAGGATCATCTACACCAAGTCAAATAACTGCAACAAATCCAATGTAGAATCATAGAATGGTTTAGGCTGGAAGGGACCTTGAAGATCATCTAGTTCCAACTCCCCTGGTCTAAGTAGGGACACCTCGCACTGGACCATATTGCTCAGAGCCCCATCCTACCTGGCCTTGAATACTTCCAGGGATGGGGCATCCACAATTCCCATGGGCAACCTTGTTCCAGTGACTCAGCACCATCATGGTGAAGAACTTCTTCCTAATATCGGTTCTAAATCTCCCTTCTTTCAGTTTCAGGCCACTGCCCCTTGTCCTATCACTGCAGGCCTTGTAAAAAGCAGGATGAGATAGACTTTCTCACCTCGAGATTATGTTTAATTTACCAGGTGTCACGCACTGACATAGAAGTGCCCCTACATTATGGAATGCACCAATCATAAAAATGATCACAGGATCACAGAATCATTAGGGATTGGAAGGGACCTCAAAAGATCATCTAGTCCAATCCCCCTGCCAGAGCAGGATCACCTAGACCAAGCTGCACAGGAACATGTCCAGGAGGGTTTGATGCACAACTTTCACTAGAAGCTACTGTACTGAGCATGGAAACTCACTGCACTGTGATTTTCTTCTTGCTAGTACCATCTCCTCTTCAGTTGTGTTCAGTTTCAACCTACTTTTCCTCATAGCTGTCCCATTTTCTTGCACTTTGTTGCTGCTGCAGTGAAACCAGAATGGTTGTAGGTCTCAAAATACAAAATGAAATGTGTATGAACTGCATATTTCTAGAGCAGACTGTTGGACCTGTCTGCACAGTAGCTGAACACAGATGCCAAAAGAGCTACGAATGAACCTGATTCTTGAGGGACACCAGAATGAAGAACAGAAAGGCCTGGCCTGACTACTTGTTGGATGTGTTAGTCTGGGAACAACGCCAGCCGTTTTAGCGTATTACTTTGGATCCTGCTACCTCTTTCAAGCGAGGAAGTGCAATCTCATGATCAACCATGTTAAATGACTCAAATATGTCTAAAGTGATGAGAATATATGTCTGTCCTCTCTCCACTGACAGGAGTAGATTGCCTAGTGCACGTACAACTGAAGCCATTTCATGCCCTGCTTTACATTCCAATTGTGCGGGATCTAGAGTTTTATCTTAATTTAGTTAATGCAGTTGGCCCTTGGCTAGCTTCTCCACAAGCCTGCAAAGAGTTTTCACAATTATTCTGTGTCTGTACGTGGGGACAGACAAAGAGAGATGACTACAGTTAGCTCTAGGGTGCAATGTGGAAACTGTTACAGAGCACATGGAAACGCTACGCAAAGGTTTGGGGCAGGAAACGAATAACTAATCCAACTGAAGCTACAGGGAGAATGCTAGGGATGCGAGAAATAATTATTCACGTTGTGGAATCTGCTCAGGACACCGAGGTGAACACCTCTTCTCATGCAAATTGTACCAGGGCTACAGCTGACGGGACCTCAGGTCTTTTATTTAATTTAAAAAGCAACAAATCCAATTGCAAAATTCTTTTTCCCACAAGGGACAATGGGTTTGGCAGAAGACAGTGAGAAAGAGCTGTCTTTTGAGTCATCCTCAGCACTTCTTTCAACATCTGGATTCTCACTGCAGGCATCCCGTTTGAGAAATGATAATCCCCTGTATAACCCTACTCAGATTCATAGGTGAAGAGAAATAGCTTAAAGAAATACAGCTACAGTGGCCATCAGAGAAGTATTTGTGTAACTTAACCTTGACAACTAACCTACAAAGTTAAGTAACAACGCACAGGGAGACAAACACTGGAGAACATGTCCTGGAAAATGTCCAGGTTGTTCCTTTGAGGCTACGCAAGAGGAGTAAGTAGATGAATGTGGGTTATTAAAACCCCTATAAATGGACACACACATACAAAAAAGTCAACTTTCTCGTGGTCAAGAGCAGCACAAAAAGCTACCACGTCTTTGTGGGACACTGCTGATCTTTCAGGAAAGACAGATCAATTCATTAAAGGGAGTAAAATGGAGTGAAAATCCAAAATGTTTTAAAAAGCAATTCCTTTCAGAGTGCTATTTTTTGATAAATTAACTATGATCAGCACTGGAGAAATCCATTTTCTCTTCTATCTAAGCTTCAAATAATAACATATAATAAAAATAAATAAGTAAGGAAGTACTAACCCTCAGTAATTCATACCGATGCTCGATTTTTTCCACAAATAGCATCTGCTTCTTAAGTCACTCATTTTTCTAACTCAAGCCATGATTTGCAGAGATGCTAATTGCCTACAATTCCAGTGGCACTTTGCTGCACAGTGAATACTCCTGACGAGGTGTCCAGCAGGTGTCTGCTTTGCTATGTCCCTGAAGTCTGACCGAGAAACGTAGTGCACAGTAAATCTGGGTCCTATCACCACATCTTCCTTCCTTCCTTTAAAGGGAACAGTTTCCCACAGGAATCACTGCTGAACATCAGGCCATGGGCGTTAGTCCGTGGGCATCCACCATGTGAAGCATTCAGGGAAACCACATTTTAAAGCCTCCTTCATATTTCTACATCATTAGGCAAGTATGTCCTTACTATAACCTTAAGGACCCTCCTCCAAGGGTTTCATGCCATGGAGCGAGTTAATGACCTATTGCAAAGTACCTCCTTATAATGGGATTCAAAACTTCATGCTAGCACGTGGCTCATGAATGGCATGCTTCTTGTTTCATTGCCAAGGTGTTGAGTTGTCAGCAGCATGACATATGAACACAGAAGCTTTAACAGCAGCAAAGCTAGAAGAAAGACAATCTTCCCTTCCAATCCCTAATAATTCTATGATTCCCAAACAGTGTCTGAAACTTAAACACTACATAAGACTGTATTATTATTATTATTATTATCTGCACCAGAAAAGTCTTTAGGCATCTAGTTTTTGTACAACTAAAAGGAAAATCTTGTTTAAAATGCATTGTAAGAATCATAGGATCATAGAATCATTAGGGATTGGAAGGGACCTCGAAAGATCATCTAGTCCAATCCCCCTAACACAGCAGGATCACCTAGACCAAGTCACACAGAAACACATCCAGGCAGGTCTTAAACATCTCCAGGGAAGAAGACTCCACAACCTCCCTAGGCAGCCTGTTCCAGTGCTTCGTCACCCTCACTGTGAAGAAGTGCCTTATATTGACGTGGAACCTTCTGTCTTCCATCTTACCGCCATTGCCCCTGGTCCTATCACTAGGTTACTCTTGAGGACCATAAATTTGTCTTCTGTGTGTGAAACACTGATGGAATAATGTAACTTTTAAAACAAAAATTACCTGATTTTAATTCATTTAACTGTAGTGCCAAGGTAAAGCCATGTTTTGGACTACTCCATGATTTGTTCTCCCACAAACTATCCAAAGAAAACAGTTTGATTACAAAAGGGTGAAGGCAGAGTACAGTCCGATGTGGTTTCAGTATCAGTGATGCAGAATTTACAGATCCCAAAAGGTTAACAGATGCAACTTTCATTTAAAAGTAAACAAACCAGGGATAAGTCTTTGCTTGCCTGCTAAATTTACGCTATGCACTGCAACAGCACTTACTCCAGGCTTTATCAGTCTTGACATCAATATTAAAACAGCCACACAAACTGCCATAACTGTTTATACATCCCTTCCAGCCGTTTCACTGCGAACAGTGTCCTCCTTGTTTCTAATCCTACGTGCAGCTATTTCATCATCTCCAGTTCCCGTATCAATTACCAGCCTTCTGCAATCTCAACAAAGATTTTTCTTTTCTACGTCCAACCTCTCTTAAGCAATAAAAAATACAACCATCAAATTACAGGTGAAATACCCCTGAGAAACTGGATATGTGTATCACAAAATATGAAGTATTCTCCTAAATACAAACGTAGGAAGGCTATTTTGGGATCTCTGTGTTCAGTCACCTGCCATCTCAGGCCACCACGTGGTGTCATTCCTCCAGTTTCTCTCTTAAAATCAGATTAAGTCTCCTACTACCCTCATCAAAAGGCTACTCCACAATCTCACTGGTGTGATGGCTAGAAAGCTTATATTTTCCAGCCTATCTGTCGCACGTCTCAAAATCTACCTTTTTTTTTTTTTTTTACATCAGGACTAGTCATAGAATTGGAAGGGACCTTGAAAGATCATCCAGTCCAATCCTCCTGCCACAGCAGGATGACCTAGACCAAGTTGCACAGGAACACATCCAGGCAGGTCTTGAACGTCTCCAGAGAAGGAGACTCCACAACTCATGATCACAGAATGATGCTCAACTCATGATGCTGGCATTTGTGATGTTTTCCCTCACATTTCCTCCCAGTGTATTTCTGAGCATGAGTGGTGTTTGCCACACTAAGTCTCTCCCTGGTGTTCCTGTTCTCTGACATGTGAAACAAGGGCAAGAGGTGAGGAAGCAAACTAGACCTTACACATAAATGTGACTCTCTGACCTAAACTCTAGGATATTCCTGGAGAAATGGGTAAGGCACAGTTAAACCCATCAGTTAAAGAAGGGAACTGAGCATTTGACAGCACAGGGCTGCACTGCTGAACATCAGCACCCCATTTTAGCAGACGGCTGAGCCTGTTCTTGTACTCAAAAGGTCATGAACACTGGCAAAGTCACCTCAGAACAGGACTTCTGGCTCTCAGTCCCACACACATTCCTGTTCCAAATTAAAGGCAGAAGGAAAGGAGCTGTGCTTTCAGCTAGCCAGGTCTAACAGCTTTTCTCCCAACGCATTTCTCCCGAACCCTTTGGCTGCAAGAAGCGCGTGGTATTTCCTAATACTCTTGATCCCTTCTAGTAATTCTGTGCTTGACACTTTACTCTATTATATCCTTTACAAGAGATCTGTGGAACAACTGAGAGTTAAAAGAAAACTGCTCTCTTACCTTCTCAACACTGGAGTCTAGATCATGATCCTGCCCCTATACTTGGCCTTAGTGAGGCCACACCTTGACTACTGAGTGTAGCGTTGGGCACCACAGTATAGGAAAGACATTGAGGTGCTGGAGAGAGGGTAGAGAAGGACAACTGGGCTGGTTGGGAGTCTAGAGAACAGGTCAGATGAGGAGAGGCTGAGGCAGCTAGGGCTCTTCAGCCTGGAGGAGAGGAGGCTGAGGAGAGATCTCACTGCTCTCTACAACTACCTGAAGGGAGGTTGCAGTGAGGTGGGTGTTGGCCTCTTCTCCCTAGTGACTAGAGATAGGACAAAGGGAAATGGGGTCAAGTTGTGTCAGGGGAGATTCAGATTGGATATTAGGAAAATCTTAGAATCATAGAATCATTCAGGTTGGAAAAGACCCTTGGGATCATTGAGTCCAACCATCAACCGTACTCTGCAAGTTCACCCCTAAACCATATCCCCCAACCCTACATCCAAGTGACTTTTAAACACATCCAGGGATGGGGACTCAACCACCACCTTGGAAAGCACAATCCAGTGCCTGACCACTCTCTCCTTGAAGAATTTTTTTCCTGATGTCTAATCTAAACCACATCTTCCTCCCAGGAAGAGTGAGAAGGCCTTGGAACAGGCTGCCCAGGGAGGGAGTGGAGGCACCATCCCTGAGTGGTTCAAAAAATGGGCAGACACAATGTTTCAGGAGATGGCTTAGTGTTTGGGCTTGATGATCTTGGAAGGTCTTTTCCAACCCTGATGATTCTAGGATCCTGTGAACGCAGGACCAAGCACTCATCACTGAAGTCCTTTCAAGTACTTTGTATAGTTCCTTATGCAGCTGTAAAATGGAGACAATCAACACTTTTAAATACAGAATTAATCTCTGTATATGAGTTCTCTTCAGGCAGAGACAACCATGGTGCTGAAGCAGTTCAATGAGGGTCATCTTTGATGGAGCCCACGTTGCACTCACACTGCAGAAGTCTTGTTTTCCAAGTGGCCATTCTTGGATTTTTCAGAAGCAAATAATAAAACTCTAAAATAGAAATGACTTTGTATTTATTAAATAGAAGCCACATTTAATTGTTAGAAACTAAGCAAAGCAGCACCTAATGCCACAAAAGTGAAGAATTTGCTTCCAGGTCTTACAAGTGTGGGGGCCTCTTCTGTTTCATTTTTTATCAGAGTTAATCTCTGCAGATATGACACTATATTAAATCTGTACCTCAACCATATTTATCGTGAGCTTTTCTGTCACACGTAGGTCCACGGTAAAACCAAACAAAAATCCCAAATCAAAATTCCTCAGGATGTTTCATGCGGTGAGGACACCAGAGTAGATTTGAAAACCAGTTCCCAAAAATCTATCATCATATTTTGCAGTTTGGGAACTGTGTGGTAGGACTTTAAATGTATAAACCCCAAGAAAATATAAATACAAATAACAACAAAAACAGAAATGTAAATCTGGGTAACAGATCTGTGGACAGATTTTCCAACACCAGCCTGAATTTCAGAGCAGTCTGTTCAAGAGGAACTGCGAGCTGTTTGATTTGCAGGCTTTTACAGAATACAATCACAGAATCACTGAGTCTGAAAAGACCTCTGAGATACTTCTGCAGAATCACAGAATTATTGAAGCTGGCAAAGACCTCTAAGATCACCAAGCCCAGCCTATGACCTAACACCACCACAATCACCTAGACCAGGGCACTAAGTGTTACGTTCAGTCTTTCCTTATACACTTCCAGGGATGTGGACTCCACCACCTCCCAAGGCAGTCCATTCCAGTGTCTGATCACCCTTTCCATGAGGAAGGGCTTCCTAACATCCAACTTAACCCTCCCCTGGTGCAGCTTCAGGCCCTGTCCTCTCATCCTATCACTAGGTGCCTGGGAGAAGAGCCTGACTCCCACCTGTGTACAGCTTCCCTTCAGGTAGTTATAGAGAGAGATGAGGTCCCCCTGAGTCTCCTTTTCTCCAGGGTAAACAACCCCAGCTCCATAAATACCAAGTCCAGTCTATGACCTAACATCACTCACCACAGCAAAAACATGAAAGCCCTCCAATAATTCTCCTATTTAAAAAAAAGTATAAAGCTTAACAAAAACGTCCATGAGACAGTTAATATTTAATATTGTGCATAGGTGCAACTAGCAATAATTACAGTTGTCTATCAAGTCATTAATAAAGTGGCCAAGGAAAAAAAAAAAACATTCTTTGCAGTTGAACTGATTTTTCTTTAGAAATTACAGAAGTGGTATCACCCAGTCATTTCAAGGTTAAAAGGAAAAATGGAGATTCATATGGGTCCCTGCTGATTGAGGGAGGATTAACATATTCTCACCCTCTCTAATAGAACTGCTTTGGTACAAAACACAACGTTCTGCACGGCCGTGATGTATGGCTCATATTTAGAGATCTGACAGTTTAGGAGTGCATTACGGCGTTCCATTAAACCAAATGCATTTTGATGCTGCGGAGGAAAAGATAAAGAGGGCACAATTCCTGTCTTGTTTTTTAAAAAACTAATGGCTTTCCTCACTACAGCACTAAAAGTTTTAGAAAATGCTCTATTTACAGGACTGCTGAGTTCTATCCTGCGTGCTTCAAAATCCATGAGGAAGATATAACTCCTTATTTTATATAAATCATAACTTCTTTACAAGAACATTAACGATATTAATTGCTGGAGGAGTCAGCTGAAACCATCATTTACAACTGCAATAACAGTAATTTTGAAAATTTAGCCTGTAAGTGGACTGTGATGTCTGAGTGAAATTAATGACTTAAGTAGTTGTAAAATTCCAGTGACACGGTGATGCGCTGCTGTTTCACAGAATCGTGCTGTCACTGAAACAAGAGAAAAAGGAAAGAGAAGGAGCAAGAAGTGGAGCTGGAGAAGGGAAAGAGGGAAAGAAAAACACCGGTGAAACTTCAGGTTAGGACATATAGATGCAAGGACTGCATTCCCATGGTAACAGGTGAGCACAAAGTTGTCTATACACCCCTGGAATGTAGACAGGGAGTTCATCTAAGAGCTTTATCTATTATTGATATACATTTGGGGTTCTACCATTCCAAACCCAGCTAAAAGGAGGTGTTATTATTCTCCTTCTCTGGAAACATTTGAAACCCACCTGGCCATGTTCCTGTGTGACTGGATCTAGGGGATCCTACTGTGGCAGGGGGATTGGGCTGGATGATCTTTCGAGGTCCCTTCCAAACCCTAATGTTCTGTGATTCTGTGATTCTGCTATTATGCCATTGTCCAAATACATGGCATTTCCTTCACCTCAACAAGAATCTGGAATCACAGAACTATAGAATCACTTTGGCTGAAAAACACCTTCCATATCATCAAATACAACCCTTACCCCAGCTCTGCAAAGTCATCACTAAACCATATCTCCAACACTACATCTTTTAAACATATCATCAAATACAACCCTTACCCCAGCTCTGCAAAGTCATCACTAAACCATATCTCCAACACTACATCTTTTAAACACCTCCAGGGAAAGGGACTCTCATTTCTCTGGGAAGCCTCGTCTGGTGATGACAACCCTTTTGGTGAAGAATTTTTTCTTAATAACCAACCTAAACCTCCCCTGGCACAACTTGAGCCCATTTCTTCGCATCCTATCATTTGTTAATAGCCAGAAGAGATCAGCACCCACCTCTCTACACCCCCCCTTCAGGCAGTTGTAGACCACAGTAAGATCTCCTTTCAGCCTTCCTTTCCTCAGACTAACCAGCCCTAGCTCCCTCAGCCTGTCCTCACTAGGTCTGCTCTCCAGACCCTTCACCAGCCTTGTTGCCTTTCTTTGGATCCAGTCCAGCATCTCAATATCTGAACCCAGTACTCGCGATGCAGCCTCACCAGTGCTAAGTACAGGGGGACGATCAGTTCCCTGCTGCTGCTGGCCACACTGATACAAGTCAGGCTGCTACTGGCCCTCTTGGACACCTGGGCACTCTGTCAGCTCAAGTCCAGTTGGTTGGCGACCAACACCCCAAAACCCTTTTCCCACCAGGCACCTGTTCAGGCAGTCTTCTCTAAGCAGACTCTCAGAAGGCTACTCCCAAAAGTTTATCAGTTTACCTCCTTCTCCAGGAGTGTGCATTTTACCTTGCCTTCAGTCTGCTACCCAAAGCCTTCAAAATCAAGACAAAGAAACAAACAGCTTCTAGAAGACCCTTTTTTCCCTTAATGAGAATCATTTCAGTTACATGATTGTGAAGAAGAGTAAAATGGTAGTTTGAGGCCAGACCAGAGGAAAGGACTGAGGGACAGTCCTTTCATCACAAGACCCAAAAGGTTTGGGCTTTTCTGTTCCCTTATGGTTGGATCAACAAAATGTAACATGGAGCAAGAAGGTGATCACAGCATCACCCTGCAAAGGCATGAGGTGGGACAGTGGCTTTGAGAAAGTGCTGAAGAGGAGCCAGAAGGCCAAGGTTTGGTGGTCCTGTCTTTGTTCACCATCATCTGGAGCTGTGGGAAACTGTCCTCAGTACTTGTATCTAAATCTTGCACTGTGCTGGCCTCCTAATTCATAGTTTGAATTTGCTGACTATAAAGAACTTTGACTCTACTTCAAATCAAAATTAAAATGATAAAATTGCCCCCCAAAGTTTAGTACTCTCACTTTTTCTTTACACCTTGTTTGATCCTAGAAGACCACCAGATTTAAAATCACCTTTCCTGGAGCCATTAGAACAGAAGCTAAAGAAAAAATTATGCCCATATGTCTGAACAACTTCTTGAGCTTTAATGACACTGTAATGTGGCAGAAAGGTGGCATCTGAGCTTTAGAACTATTCCAACACAAAACCTATATATAAGGTCTTTCCACACAAAAAGACGCGGAATAACGATGCTGGTCTCCAAAAAATTATACCTCTCATTTGGAGTAGGGTGATGAGAAAAAACATGATGCTTTGTGACATGTTAATGTGACCGGTCTTGTTATTGTAGAGCACTAGGTGAGCAGCCTATTAACTCCAACAAGAACCAGATCTTCCCAGTGCAATTAGGGAATGGAGGAATGCGTTAGTGAAACAGCTTACAAACTGCTTTTGTCCCACGGGAGACTTACCTAGAACACTGCACAAGGGGTCACGAGGGTTAGGTTGCCAAAAAAGTGTCACAAGGGCTAGTGATTAAAGGCAAAGCTCTGGTCAGAAATGTTTCAGAAAGATCACAATCTTTGCCTTTTTTTTTTGTTTTTAATAAGCATATCATATTATTAAACATCCTGAAGGCCTAACCTGCTGACTTGAGAACTTGAGGATTCCTGGCGAGATCTGTTTCTCTTTCATATGCAAGATGGGCAGTCACCCAGTGCATCCAGCAGAGCTGCTGGAGACCTGGCTTGCTGAAAAAGCTTGCGATGCACTGGACTAGAGAAAATGTAGTGAAATAAAAAAGCCTGTTGAGGAAAGTTTATAGGAATTCAAGTTCAAGAGGAATTTGGCTGTGGCTGAACAAAGTCAACCAACAGCTCTAGATTAACATGAAAACAAGGATTTAATTCTATTATACAAGAGAAAAAAACACAACAGGAAGATAGATAACTTTAACCTATCTTAGCACTTACATAGCCACCAGCAAAACAGTATCTAAATGTTTCACAGTCGCTAATGGATTTTTCTTCACAATGCTCCTCGGATGCAAAGAAGTTCTATTATCCTCATTCTTCTCATGAAGAACAGTGTCAAGGAGAGATTAAGTCATTTATCCAAAGTAACGCAAGATGCCTATGGGAATGACTATGTAATTTATCATGGATCTCCAGAGCCCCAGTCCAGTGCCTGAACCAGTAGACCATTTGCTTCTTAACAGCCATGAGTTGCTGTGCAGGACCTTAAGTGACCTTTCAAAATGGCTGCTTTTTTATGGCTCTGCTCCACCACCATTCTACAGGAACTTGTGAAAGCAGCTCACTCAAGCACCCTGGATCTTGTCCTGTGAAACTTGGGAACACAAAAGCTTTTCAGACCAAATTACATTTCTCTTCAAAGTCAGCTAAAGCTCAGAAACTTGGCAGCTAGCAAAGATCCTTCATGCTCTGCAAAATGAACACATTTTAATGAAGTCCTTTACAGGTTTTGGGTTTTTTTTTCCTCAAGGCTTCTTTACATTCCTGTGCCTGAAAAACAGCTACTGTACCAGCAATATGTAACTGTGACTACATGGCAGCAGCCGTTTGCTAAGTATCAAAATATGGTCCTTCCTGACGAGCTGCAAATGACATTGAAGAGATCAGTTTATCATTTGCTGCAGTTTAAAAACAAAAGGAAGGAAATTGTTTTCTTCTTACATTCAAGCAGTCGCTTCAGTTTCAATGTAATTCAGACTGCAGGCACACCCAGGAGACTGGTAGTCTAAAACACTGGGTCAGTAGCCGCCTCTGAAGACTCAAATTAATTAAAACGTGGTATTTAAGGAAAGAAACTATTAAAGCTCTGTCTTTACCCAGAGAATAGCTACAATTAAACATCAGCCACCAAAAATTCTCCAGCCACTATGTTCAGCTGAAACGATCATGACCAGGAGTGAAAAGTTTACTAGGTCACACAGCTTTACTCTTACCTCTAATCTCATTTCTGGGTGAGTGCCAGAAGCACTGCTTATGATGATGTTTATGAAAAAGAAAGTGAACCGAGATCATCATTGACATTCCACACAGCTCACAAACAGCTTTAATGCGGTAATGATTTTTGGTCACTGCTCGGGTTGACTGAATTGGAATTGGTGACCTAAAGGTGAAAGATTCTGCGTTCCAGGATCAACCTCCATGCTGTTCATTGTTCTCCTTGCTGAAGTTCAAAGTGGTGGCAGTGCGAGTTACACAGTCAAACACAGTTGCCTCCGCTTTTCATCCCATGAGATATTTTTCCTTTGAAATTATCCCAAGTACAACCACAATCCCACAGATTTTCCTCACGTATGGAGAGCTTTGGATGAGAAAAAAATGTGCCTCCATTAAATATGAAAATAATATCCTGGCAGAGAATTAAACTTCTGTATTAAAGAAGTCTCACAAACAGAAAAGAGGAAAGAAAAGTGTTATATAGCTTCTGATTTGCTTTGTAAAGCAGCAAAGAATCATAGAAACATTAGGGATTGGAAGGGACCTCGAAAGATCATCTAGTCCAATCCACCTGCCACAGCAGGATCACCTAGACCAAGTCAAGGGTTTCTATTTAAAGAGTATCAAACAGCCTGCTTTGGCTAATTTGAATTTTATAAGGAAGAAAAATCTGAGTGATATTAATATCACAATTGCTTTAACAAATCTTATTGTAAAAGAAGATAGTTCTAAACCACAATTCTGTTCTGCACTCAAAATATGAACCCTAGAACTAAGTTTCATGTTTTAAGTTCAGTGAGTAAATTTATTTCCTCACTGAAATGGACTTGTGAAATTGTCAAGGAATTCTCAGCTGTATCTAAGGGAGGGTGTTTCTGTCCAACCCTTTGTAAAATTTAACCTGTCACATTTTTTTTCTTGGGAGAATGGGAAGGGAATTGAGAGGCAGCAGAGAAGATAAAATACTTCTAAGAGAAATTACAAAGGAATTTCCAAAGCAGACATCGAGTCGGCAGCTGAACGATTCACACCAGACTATTTCTGTGTATTTGGAGACAGCATTTTTGTTTCGCTCTCTAAAACCCCTTCCCTCTTCACCATTTTCAATGAAACCGGCGTAAGAAAAAAAGAATAACCTCTCCTGCAAATGCATGACCGTGCTATTTAATCTGCTGGTTCAACAGCGCAGTTTTGAAGGTCTATCTTTCACCCACTGAGCAAAGAAACACAAAACTGAATACAGCTGCAAATCCCCAATCTGATATTGGGAGGAGGGCTTCTAATTTCTCCTCTGAGTGCACCAGCTCTGCAAAGCCACTCTTTGGCACACGGAGTTCACGCGGTAAACCCTATATATTAGTCAAAAGAAAAAAAAATGATGATTTTCAGTACCTAGCTGGCAACCTTCAGAGGCTGATTGACTTTTATGATTCTAATTATTTTTGTATCAGTCACCATTTCCTACCTTTGCCCTTTCCTGCTTTACGTTGGACGTCTCTCAGCTAAGCCAACCGAAGCAGCCAGACCGCAACACCCTTTACATGCACACTAAAGGGGAAAAAAAGAGGGCCCCAAAGTTTGTTTGATGGCCCATTTGGTTTAACAACAGCCCCCATGCCCACCGAAGCACAGATAACCCAGAAGGCCTGCCAGCCAGTAGTAAAGAAATGAAATTGGATACTCCGTGAGATTAATTACCTAGATAGGGCATGATAATGCTAGTCAAATGGGAAGGTAATTAAAGTGCACCTTCCATGAAAATTATTCATTGCCGATGGATCGGGTGACAGATAAATCAAAAGGCACTTAAAAAAAAAGCCACAGGTTAACTTTTTGTTGGCTACTTCTCCCAAGGTGCCGTAACCCCGGCTGCATGTTCCTATCGTAAAACAAAAGACAGGAGGGTAATGCAGCCTCCGAGAAAGGGGAACCTGGGGAGAAGTTACCAGCACTGTGCCCGCAGACAAAGGGTCAGCTAGAGTGGAACCGGTCAGCTGGCAGCCTCCAGATTACCCGATCTCTGCTCGTGCGCCATAAAGGGGGACTGCAACCATAAAAGGCGGCGAGTGATGAATTAATAAATTGACTAGTCCCCCGGGTGCAATCCTTACAGACAGAGGACACGCTGCAGCAATCAAGAGGGGTTATAAATTGCGTACACTGAATAGCACAAAACATGTCTCACTTCATCACCGTTAAGTCAAGACTTCCTGAGTTTGTCATTAACTCGTCGGCTTCGATGTATTTATTCAAACTGTAAAAATAAGATTAAAAGCTTACAAAACAAAAGGGCAACTGATACTACTCTGCGGGATACACAGTCTCATGGAGATCACTGACACTTGTTTTCTTACAGCTACAGGGTCAAACTGCACTCCTTTCACAGCAAAGCTCCCCTTGAGGTCTGCTGCTTAAGTTCAAAATGTTCCACTAAATGCATTTCTGAACAGAGCAGAAATCCCCAGGATCAAGTCATTTTTTTTTACTGCTGGCTCATTTGTAAATATTTACAAGGGCCAGCACTGCTCAGACAAAATCTCAGACCCACTTTATTTGGGATGCAATGTTTGAGTGTTGAAATGCATGAAAATGGCCATCTTCTACCAACGATGGGGTTTTTAATGCGTGCGGCCTCTGTAGGTTGAGATATTAAAATAATTAAGAAGTCAAATGGAAAGACACTTTGTGTCAACCTTTTTGTTCTTTATTAGAATCACAGAATGTTCTAGGCTGGAAGGGACCTCTAGAGGTCATCTAGCCCAACCTCCCTATACAGGGACAACTCCACCTAGGTCAGGCTGTTCAGAGCCTTAATACCTTAAAATGACTCCAGGGATGGGGTCCCCACCACCTCCCATAGCTGCCCATTTCAGCGATCAGCCACGCTCACACTAAAGAACTTTTTTCTAATATCCAGCCTAAGTATTTAGTATTAATGCTAAATAGTATTAAATAATACTATTAAATACTTAGTATTTTTTTACTATTTACTTACATGCTTTAATACTTTATTATTAATACTAAACTGTACTTTTCAAGGGTTGACACACCTACCAGGGGTAAAGAAAAACTTACCACTGACTCTGAATGAGAAGGGGTTTTTTTTATAAAACATGCAGAATTTTTGCTTTAAATTACAAAAAACTTTATGTATATTTCTGGGACAAGTGAAATAGTAAAAAAACTTCAAAACTGTTTTCCACATCCTCCGAATGTTTTTCCCTTCCCTAGACCTCTCACAGTGACTACAGGAAATGAAATTTTACATATTGAAAAGTGATGCAAACGTCAAAAAATATGAACTATTTAAGCCCTTTCTGTGTGTCCACTGGGAAGCAGAACCCTTCTTCAAAACAGAATCTAGGACACGAGCCATGACTGTTCTCAGTCCCTGCACTTGACATTTCCCCCAGAAAAGGACTTGGATTGATTTTCTTCACAGGTTCATCACTTTGGAATTTGCCTACTACAATATTTTCCAGAAGTCAAATTTTATAGACCGCCTAATCTATAAATAAGGAGAGTAAACTTAGTGAACTTAATCTAGCAAGGTGTGGTAGGGCTGAGGATGGAGTGCCCATAACATTACTCTGTTAGCATGGGTTGCTAGTTGGGCCAGTTGGGCACAGTTGTGCCCTCTTGCAAGGGCAACCTTCCATATGTTAAGAATCTGGATGGACCCTAATCCCTTTCACACAGGCATGGCTGCAATAAACAAGATTACCTTGTGTTGAGTCCCACCAACTGTCCATTAGCACCAAAGTGAGGTCAGAGCTATTGATTTAGATCTATAGACTGCTAAATGAGATGAGACTTGTCTGCCTGAGAGATGACCACCATTCTTCATCCCTGCTGCAGTCAGCAGAGGTGTGAAAGGTAGTTTCCTCTGGCATCTAGAAATTATTCTCCAAAGCATCATGACTGTGGTAATATCCTGCATGCCTGTGGTACCTGCTAGGGCAAAGGTTGAGAAATGGCTCCCAGGAGGATGGTGAAGGAGTTTGCTTGCTCTATTTATTGCTCATTGAAGGTTATCTATTTGTAATTGTTCTGTGCTGCTGCATGGCTGAGTTAATTTACTGCTTAGACAAAGCCATATAACACTGATGAGTGGTCATCACCACCCAGGCAAGATAAGCTGCAAGATAAGTTCCTAATGGGGACTCTTAACTAGCATCAAAATAAAAACAGAGCATAGGAAAAGTATTTTAGAGTTTTAAATTTACAATGTTTAAAGCATTTTTATCATTAATGCTATAAACTACAGTACACACCTTTATAGGCCTGTGCCCACTAAGCATGTTAGTTAATTCAGTCAGTGGTAAAAGTCTTCCAAGAGGCTTAATAATAACACGAATTACTGACAGGACTAACAAATTATTTTGGGGGTTTCAAAATCCTGAGGACACAAAATTAGTTTTACATTTTGCTTGCTTTTTTTGGGTGTTTTTTTTTTAAAGAAATAGAAGCAGGTAAATATTGAATGTTAACATTATGACAGAAATGAACATTTGCCTACGTGGGAGAGGGAGGAAGAGGGCATTCATGTCATCAGCTTTTGGTAGTTAATTAGGTGGCTAAATAGGGAAGGTAATCTAAAGCTTCCTCTGTAATTAAGGACGAGTCAATGCACAGTTCCTAAATTTGGCTCCTGTTCCAAATCACTCCCTGAAGAAACGTCTCAATCTCAGCTGACTACAACAACGTAAATATCCACCAAAGACTTAAATGCTAATGTTGAATGCCAACATCAAAGAGCAGAACATTCAGCTCGAAAATGCTCTACATGATTAACTCTACACAATATAACATCCAGTGATGCTCTTCCCTCTTCATTACCAGTTAAGCTGAAACAAAAAAAATCTAGAATTATGGATGAAATTTTTATCTCAGCTACATATGGGAATATTTGGACTCATTCCACAGGAGGTCCACGGAGACAGATCATTACAGTATTGGCTCTGAAATATTAACATCCAATTCCTCATTTAGAGCCATGATTAGAGGCTCTATGAACTTAAAGAGACCCTTTAGTGAAGTGAATGGTATTTCTCCACATAAGCATCAGAATTTACTAGCTCTGAATCTGGCCAGCTGACTCAGCCACTGCTGCCTGAAAGGAGCTTGGGTGCTATGGGGAAGAAAAAAAGAGCACTCTGTGATGTGTTAGAAATGGGGTACTTAAAAAAGAGAAATGCTCAGATGACAGACAGAGAAGGTCAAAAGGAGAGATGGTAAGTAGATCCATCAGCAGGTATGAGATGGGAGATACAGAAAGTGAAGGGTCTGCTGCTGCAAACAGATAGGTGTGAGAGGTAACTACAGATTCAAGGGATAAGTGTGTACGAGCTGTTGAAATGCAGGTGAAAGTTTAGGAGAGTCAGCTTTAGAAAGGAAAGCAAGAATCAAGCTGACAGGACCTCATCCCTAGAGTCTTAAGCTCACTTCAGAGGAAGTGAGATCTGGCTTACAAACTCTGAAAAATCCACCGACAGGCTGAAGGAAAGAGAGATTCTTAAAAATAAGAGATTAAACTACACTTCTGCATGTATTTGTATACAGGTCTGTGCACATATCACCCTCTCTTTTTCTTTCTCTGCACCTGTATGTAGCAGAAACCAGATGGAAGTCAGATATAAAACACCCCGTTCGACATTTTTTAAACATTCCAGCAATTCTGTGAATATTGGGTTTTAAAGTTTTCTGTTCCTTTATATGTGGACTCTGTTATGCCTGATACATGACTTAGCTCATTCATGAAAGAAACTCAGGTGAAAGAGAGGCAAGTTTGAACTCCAGCTGTCATTAAAACCTGCTTTCCTATCACAAACAAACTGTCCTACGGAAGCATAAAATGTAGCTTGTTCTAACAAGCTCAGGCTTAGGACATTTACACTGGTCCCACAATAAGTCTGTCGTGAGCATGATTTAGTCGGCTGGCGTTTGCATGCAGACACTGTTATGTAACACTTAGCTCAGACAAATAGCTCCGTTCATGATCTCCCCTCTTCCACTGTAGTTAATGACCAAATATTGTTAAAAATTGGGACACTAATTATCTGATGTCGACATGTTATGGATAATTAAGAATTGCTCACTCTGAAGCCATGCTAATTGTTTTTCACAGGTCTCCTTCTCTTGTCCTTGTGTCCTCAACAAGGCAAGCAGCTACAGGTTTACGCGTACATCTCTGTCACGTACTTTGTCACAGAACATACATCATCCTCTTCGGCTCATCCCCGATTAATTTTGCTGGCTTGCAGCAATTATTTCTCCCTTTGTGACTGACCTCCTGGTAAATGGAGTGCATGATAGCTGAGCAATTATTTTCCTGAGTATTTTACCACTTAATTGATCCTCGTTGGCTGCCAACAGTAGAATATACTAGATTCAAGCCATAAAATAGTTGAAATACACAGAAAGTTGTAACCAGGTTTCAGCAATTGTATTTGACAGCTGTAAAAATCAGATCTTGATAACGTTCTCTCATCTACCCTATTACTTGGATCAGCTGGTTAAAGCTATTAATGATCCTCTTGGATCAATGTCTTTTGCTTGTAGCTATAATTTACAGCATGGGTGGATTAGTACAGATGTTTTCATAGATAGCTCTGCATCATTCCACCAGACTGCTGTCTACATCAAATTTGCTTCCATTCATCACTAACAAAGCAAAGAAAAAGCTAATCAGCATCTCCTATCTTAACTACTGAACTTGGGATAACGCTTTTATTGTTGTCAACTTGCAGCTTTCAGCCACAACTTCCTAAGCTGCCCTGAGAGTTTCCTCTAGAAATCTACTCAATGATCTGAGTAACCTGCTCTAGTGAGAACCTGGTCTAGGGCTGGAACCTAGTCTAGGGTCTCTGGGCAACCTGGCCTAGGGTTGGAAGCAGATGATCTCTGAGGTCCATTGCCACCCAAATAATTCCATGAATCTGTGAATTCTATGAATCTATTCTGAATCTAGTAATAGATTCAGAAAGGTTACAGAAGTGCCTAGCTGTACAAAACAGTTCTTACACCTGCTCAATTTGGAGTAGGTGTCACAGAGTCAGGATTGGTTTTACCATATGTAAAGGAGAAGAAATTACATTGGGCAGCAGAATCCATGTAGAGATGGCAAAAAGCTGTCTAGACATTACTTATTCAGACTATTGCAGCACCTTTTCTGAAAAATCTGCTATTACCCATGGAGATGTCGTAGTGGGTAAGTCAGCAACAGCTACTGCTATCAGGGAAGATGTTGCCCCT
This sequence comes from Rhinopomastus cyanomelas, assembly GCA_013400115.1. NCBI lineage: Eukaryota > Metazoa > Chordata > Aves > Bucerotiformes > Rhinopomastidae > Rhinopomastus > Rhinopomastus cyanomelas. The sequence goes on along the minus strand of VXBP01007003.1, from coordinate 86,596 downwards.
TCTCATTACCCCACCAGCACTAGAAAGATCAAGCCCAGCTTTTCATAGACCTTTACTTTGCTCTGACCTCCCTATCCATCTCAGTTATATCCACCCTTACCTGCCACAAGGGAACCATTCACTCTTGCACCATTAATACTCCCCAAACTGCCAGAAGGCCATGGGCCAGAAGGGGAAGACTTGCATCTGTCACCCTAGCATCTGCTTTACCAAAACTTTGCTTTACCTGGTATAAAATCAGGCTTGCTTATACATGCTACCAATAAAAAATAAGTAAGTCAGTAAAATATTATCTGTTCCAAAAGAGCAGCAGTAGAATCTCTGACTCTATTTGTAATGAGAATGCATACAGAAAGCAAAACTGGAAATGCACAGTCTTAAAATGCTGGACAAATCGTTACAGTAGGCTGGCTCCGTGCCACGCCATCATCCAAGGCTTCACAGCCAAAGGATATTTTAATTTACTACACAGAACCCCAATTAGGATTCTCATTTGCTGGCCCATGTACTCGCAATAGTCCCTTTCAGGAGCGACACCCATTTCTCATCGGAAAAGGCACGACTGCGCTTAGAGAGTTTAGTTTGTTCTGATGACAACGGTACTTGGATTCTTCAAAAGGTCTAAAACAAGCCATGAAACACCAGGAAAATCATGAACAAAACTTCAATTGTCTTAATTTGCAATAAATATGATCATATTCCTTTTCACTGAATTTTGCTCTTTCTGGACAACTAACAAAGAAATGAAACACCATCATGACAAATCACACTGCACTGAAGAAAGGTCTCAGAACTCACAACCCCAGTGGGTTTTGGTGAGATTAATTCAGACACTGTATATTATGTATTAGAGACTTTTTACCAGGGCATCTCATGATAGGACACAGGGAATGGTTTCAAGCTAAAGGAGAGTCAGTTTAGAAAAAATCTTAGGAAGAAATTCCTCCCTGGAGAGTACTGAGGCCCTGGAACAGGTTGCCCAGGGAGGCTGTGCCTGCTCCATCCCTGGAAGTGTTCAAGGTCAGGCTGGATGGGGCTGTGGGCAACTTGGCGTGGTGAGAGGTGTCCCTGCCCATGGCTAGGGGGGTTGGAACTAGATCACCCAGACCAAGTCATACAGTCAGTNTAATAAGGGCTCCAGAACTGGACGCAGTGCTCCAGGTGGGGTCTCACCAGAGCAGAGTAGAGGGGGAGAATCACCTCCCTCGACCTGCTGGCCACACTTCTCCTGATGCAGCCCAGGATCTGGTTTGCCTTCCGAGCCACAAGTGCACGCTGCTGGCTCACATTGAGCTTTTTGCCCACAAGCACCCCCAAGTCCCTCTCCTCAGGGCTACTCTGCAGCCAGTCACTGCCCAGCCTGTGTTTGTGCCTAGGATTGCCTCGACCCAGATGCAGGACCTTACACTTGGTCTTGTTGAACCCCATGAGGTTGGTTTGCGTCCACCTCTCCAGCCTGTCCAGGTCCCTCTGGATGGCATCCCTGCCCTCCAGCATGTCTGCTGCACCACACAGCTTGGTGTCATCAGCAAACTTGCTGAGGGTCTGTGGTCAGAAGCCTGTGGGCTCGTTCTTTCTTTGCACATGAGTTAATTAACTACATTAGACTGCATCACCACGTACAAATGTATAAAAAGTGATTTCTTCTCTTTGTGTGGCAGCTGTCTTTAAAGTCTTCAAGGTTGGTCAGGTCTTAGCAAAAGTATGTTTGAGTTCCCAAAGGGTCTAAGAAAGCTCAAAGAATACTACTGAGTTTCTACTCTGTTCAAAAGGACTTAACGGCCACGAGAAATAACCAAATTACAGATGAGGTGAAAGAAGAAGTCAAGCTTATTTATGAGGGGCTGAAAAGCCTCCCAGCAGGTGTCAGAAGCAGAGTTCTTTGATTCTGTCATTTTACAAACGTTTCTGGGAACAGTCATATAAAACACCATGCTAACACACACACACAGTTTCTGTTCAAGGTCTGTGTTAGTTTGTCATCACTACTTTTAAAAAGACAATTGGTGTCACTCGTAAACGTTGAGGAGCAGTCTGGCCCACGTGTGTAACACTGGACGAGTAAGTGGCTCCTGGTCCTTTGGGCCACAATAGCAAACAAACATCTCATTCCTTTGGCTACATTGCACTTTACATCACTCATTTTCTTCCTGGAGCACATAGTTGTTTGTATGGCTGGTGAAGTGATGCTTTAGTGGAGCATATTTGACTGTGGTCACAGAAACTGCTACTTCAATAGGTCAGAGCACAGCAGTTATCAGCGCAGTGGCTACAATGCTTCTCCTAGCAGGTTCCTACCAATCATTTAACATACAGAGGAGTTTAATCTGACCATTTCTAATTCAGAGCTTTCTGTTCTGTGATGCTGAAGCCTTACTTCTTCCTTGGGCAGCTACAGCAGAGTGTAGCCTCCCACTATTTTGATTTCTAAATCTTGTAAATTTCACATAGTACCTACTAAAACAACCTATTTACTATCTCAGAAAACATTATTACATCTACTTCTGAAAAGTTTTTATGGTAAAGCTAGACAAGTAAGAGTTCTGATACCCATTTGGAAAAAAAAAAAAGACATTTTTAGTATACTAAAAAAAATATTCCGATGACATTCATCCACAAACTGATGTGTGAAATCCCACTGCAGTCAGAGTCAAAACGTGACATGAACCTAAAGTTTCCTTTCTGGATTAGACTGCCCGTTGCTTTGGCTCCTGTGTGTTCTGACAGAGCATAAGGTTCAAATCCTGCTCCTATTGAAGTCAATGACAAAACTCCCACTGACTTCAGCGGTGCAGGATCAGACCCTAAGCAGCATCTGCTCTCATGCTTTCTCTCTGATCTTTCAGTGAAAAATATCAGAACAAATTAGAACTACATACTGGGAATTAATTAATTACTAAATTAGAACGAAATATTGGGAGAAAATGAATTACTATCAGTAGGCTATTCTGTGTTAAGTTTTCTTATAAAACCTATCGCTTCTCATTTCAAATATACATATTCTGCATATGCATATGAGATATTGCAAAACCATTCAATTCTAACAGATGTGATACCATGCTTATCCTATGAAGCTGATTCTTTGTGAAAATCATAAAAAAATTTAACACATAGCAAACTTACAATAAAGCTGCAACCCAGCAATCCTACAGCATCTCTATAACCTTGTGGATTTCACTATGTTAAATACGATCTGATACAATCCGTGAATGAACAAACTGCTTTCCTAGATCTGATGGTATTTGCTATATGGAGATTGGAATTCTTATCAAGTTTGTATCCATCAGTTTAATTCAGGTATAAATTCAGTTATCACCTCATGTCAAAATATCTGTGATACTAGTCGAGGTTAATGTGAATGCAGATCAACAGGCTGTCTTAGCTCCAGCGAGATAACCCAATCCATTTTTTAAACGGAGTGAAAAGACATGCAACAGCTAAAACAATAATAACTAGCATGTGTAATTAATTTCTACTCTATATTTATCCTTCTTAGATGGTGGCCATACAGTGGCCGTCTGCCTATATCTGTCTAGAAAAAAACAGATTAAAATATATCTTAAGTATTATTAAGAATAATAATTCTTAAGCTGGAACGTAGGAGGTTCCACATCAATATGAGAAGGAACTTCTTCCCAGTGAGGGTGATGGAGCTCTGGAATAGGCTGCCCAGGGAGGTCGTGGAGTCTCCTTCACTGGAGATGTTTAAGACCCGACTGGATGTGTTCCTGTGTGACTTGGTCTAGGTGATCCTGCTGTGTCAGGAGGATTGGACTGGATGATCTTTCAAGGTCCCTTCCAATTCCTAATGATTCTATGATTCTATAACTACTAACACTCCTATTAAATACACAAGAAAAATGATGACCCCAAGACAATCATCATAACATAGGTGTTTCTAAAACCCACAACTTAATCACAGAACCACAGAATTATTGAGGCTGGAAAATATCTCTAAGACTATTAACGTCCAGCCAACGACCTAACATTGCCACAACCTAGAAACAAAGAGTAGTCAGGGAACATGAGTTTGGAAAACTAACAGTGGAAAGGGCTTAGGAAAAAGAAAATACAAAGACTATTTTTAAGGTTGGAAATCTTTCTCAGTGAAGCACTGTTTTTAAGTTTATGTGCAGCTGATGTAGCCGTATCAACACGGGAAAGCCAACTGACAGCTGAAGGCTAGAAGATGAAGCACGGCTCAAGAAGTGGAGCCACGAGCAGGAAACGTCAAATGAAATCTGAAGCTAAAGGAAGTCCAACGAAATGGGAACAAATAGAGGCAATATTAAGTTGGATACTGAAGCTATTTGTAATAAGCTGTCATGTATCACCAGAAGTGAACATCAGATGGAAGGCATACATGAAGCTATATTAAAACAATTTGGTAGCAGAACGGGAAGAACACCAAAGCGGTCTGGGGAAAGGAAAGATGTGAAAATAGGACTAGAGCAGTGAGGTCAAAGTGACTGGGAAAGCCGCGGGCATAAATCTTCTTGATTGCTGCCTCTGCTGCGGGACAGCTCATTGCTGAAGAAAAGTCAGGCTTAACTGAGACTGACAGGGAACACGAAACAAATGGACGGTCAATAGTGCAGACACTACGAAAGAGAAGATTTAAAAAAAAATGAGTAGAGATAATTGAGAAATGGGAAAAATGCAAAGAGAAGTAAAGAAGAGAAAATTGATGAGCAGCAATCACAGAAGAGAAGTGCCTTTGTGAAATGTCTGTTTAGAAAGATCTCAGAAGTATCTAGACAGGGAGGACCCACCACGCAGCTTTACAAAAGAGGCAGCTTCTTTCCTTTCTGGGTTCAGCCACTTCTTCTCACTGTGCAAATCAAGGGTACTGTAGCTCACAGCGATGAATTTATGGCATCTAATGTTTTTTTCTGTTCAAGTTGCTGGGACAATGCAACCTGGAAAAAATTAGTTTCTCCCTCCTTGCCCCTTTTTTTATAAAAGCTGAATTTTAAGATCTGTTTTAGAAAAAGGATTGAAAATTTAACCCTTAACATGTAAAAAAAATGAACAAAACCAAAAGGAAAGATCAAATCAACATACACTAAATAAATTGTTGCTAAAAAGCCATTCTCAAGAGTAAACCCTGATAATGGAATCGAATCAGGGTTTTTTAACCTGTCAGCATTAAGTGCATCTGAAGGCTCAGCATGACCTAAGAGTACTGCGGGGCACCCTTTTGCTGTGAAAAAGCAGTGAGCATTAGCAAGTGCTCCCTGCACAAGAACGGTGAGTACATCTAAGAAAAGGTACTGCCATCACATTTTAACTTTTTTACTTCCCAGTGACTCTAAAGAAAATTCAAACCGGCTCAGGACAGATAGTTCAGTTTTCACAGCACCACAGAACATTAGAGATTGGAAGGAACCTCGAAAGATCACCCAGTCCAATTTCTCAAACCCTGATACAGGCTGGGATCCGTTCAATTTGCCTGAAGCTTTCTCAACGTCAGACTAGGCTGGGTGAATATCAGTCTTTACTGGAGACAACTCTACTGTGCACTTGGATAAACACCAGAGGACAGGATGTAGAAGGGTAGCTTGAAAAACACACTAACTTTTCAAAGGGGGTGACAGAAAAATCATCCTACTATTACTGAAAGACACACAAATCCACGCACGGCCCAATCTGCCAAACGTTCATCAGCTGTGAAGCCTACCCAGTTCCATTTCCTTTTTGGTGCTGGATGGGAAAAAATCTAACATTTGGGGAGGAATTTGAAGGATCAGAAGGAACTACTGGTACCACTGGAAGGCAGATACCTTATTAGGGAAGTTTTATGTTTGGTTAGCACACATTCATAAGAGAGTATGTGTAGAAGGTAGGGTCTGTCAGCTGTTTGCCATCTTCAGCCCTTCAGCAAACTCACCCATTGCAACAGACCCCTTTAAATCTGAATTCTGCACGGAGGCGGGGGTTCACCGAGCTGGGGTGATATCCTGTACTCTTTATATGATGCTGCATAAGCAAGATATGAAACAAGACGATTTACCCCCGGAGCACTGAGTACACTTCATCTTTACCTCTGACTACAGCTCAGTTCTTTCATGCTTTTGTCAACATCTAAAACAAAGCAAAGCAAAAGGCTCATGGTTCTTGGCTGCAGCATAAAAAAAGATGCCAGATGACAAGCAACTGCCTAGTCACAGAGTCTTTTAAACACAATTAATAGTGATGTGTCACACACATACATGTGAGCAACGTGAAATACTCCCTACCCACTTGCAGTCGTTTTACTGTGTTATTTCCACAAGCATAAATAGCTTTTTATCAACCACCTGCTTCTTTCCTGTGATGTATTCTCTTTGTCTCATCAGAAGCTGGTTACATGTGGGCGAGGAGACACTGAATATGTTTCATAACCCCATTCTTTTAGTCAATAATTTCCTGTTATCATTACACAATGATCCGGATTTTGTGAATATGGCCACAAAGGATCAATTGAATTAAACCAAAACTACAAAGGAAAAAATCTCACTACAAGCCTCTGTGCAACTGGTGAACACAGTAATTATATATAGACACCTATTATTCTAGCTTAATAATAGTGAAGGAGGTTTAGTTAGACACATTTACACACATAAAAGGCAATATGGGCAAAGAAAAGCAATTTTTGCCAAAAGTGTAGAACAGCCACGCAGTAACAAATGAGAGCTGCATGAATCCTAGTTTACTTGCCTATAAATAAACCCAACATTTTCCTTCTCTCAATGGTAAAATAAAATAGGAGCACAGAAGCATAACAGTCTCCTTTGAGCAACCAGTCTCTTTCTGTTCAATTATAGTCATCAATCTGTTCCACCTAAAATATTTTCCTCCTTGAGAAACCAAAGAAATCAGAACAAGGATCCAAAACACGCTGTCGCAAAAAAATAATGTAAAAGAAGCGTTTCCTTAGGTGAATGCATTTGCTCTGAAAGACTGTGTTTTCTTTAACATGAGCTTTGCAATTCAGATGGAAAAAAATGCTGACATTTATATGGCACTTTAAATCAGAGTATCTTGAAGAGCTTGGCAAGGAAAGGTAAGGGTTACCTTCCTTTTACAGACTGAGAAACTGCAACAGAGAGAGGTTAAAGCCTCTTTTAATTCTGAAATGCTTCCTGCATATAGTTGCCCGTGTATATTCAGGAGTGCTTAACAGATAAAGCTTCAACGGTACAAATACCCTTTCTCTCAGCAGTGACAACGTCAGGTTCTGTAGCCCAGGGAAAGTCTTGCCTGTGCATAATCCTACAGTAAAATGGAGAGCAGAGAAGGCACAGAGTCAGAGCTCCTGCTTCGTACTGTGTGCTCTTACAAAACTTATCCAGGAGGGTAAAGGTTTCTTCCGTTCCTTGAAATCACTAGGTAGAGTCTAGATGTTGTCTCTAACGTGCATGCAAGCTATAGATTCAATTACATCTCTGGGCTTGATGTGAGGATCATTCATAACATCCTATCACCCGTGTTACTTGTAACACAGAATAAATATTATGTCTCCTGCTCCTGAAAAACCTACAAATCTATGCCTGTGAGAAAAGAATTAACTGCAATGAATCCTAGGGGTAATACCAAAATGTCTCATGAAGGCTTCCTTAGATACCTGAGATGCTGCTACCAAACTGCAGCCCCTCTCCCTCTCTGCGTGCCACTGAACCATCAAAGCACATAAAGCAAAGGCACTTTAAACCAGCTAAACAGGAGAAAGTCTGAAAACTCTTCTTCCTGTGGTAGTTCTGCATAGACATCTTGAGAGCAAAACGCTGTCCACCTCTCCATGTTTGAAGAATTACAGAGAATTATTTCAAAGATGAAAAATCAAGGTGCCACAATAATACAATCTTTGTGGCAAAAAAAGGTTTAGGGTAAGTTGTTTGCGCTCTAAATCTCATCACAGACTCCAGGAACTGAACGAGCACAGGGACCAATCCTTTCAGTCACAGGGATCAGGGATGGTTCCAAAATAATATAAAACGTGCATTTGGTATCCAGGAAAGCATTATAGGGAAATTAAATACCCCATAAATACTCCAGCCTAACTTTAACAGCTCTATAAACCATCCTGTGCTTGCAGGGAGGGAGGAAAGGCTTTGAAGTAAATTGCTTGTCCTGTTTTTTCACTATTTTAAGATGACCATCTTTAATGTGCAAAACAGCTCAAGCTTGGTTTTAAGAACTTTTGTTGAAAGGTTAGTTTTCCCACCTTTCCTCAAAGCCTGCTGTGCGATACTGCAGATTCACGGGGCTATAATTTTTATCAACAAGCAACTCGTCATTTCAGAAACCTGCATCAGAGATCTCTTTTTTTTTTCTTTTCCACTCAGCATGCAGACAACTACAGCTTGTTTTTTCCCCCGGGGCGATATGCTAGTTTGATTTTATCTTACATGACATTTCACCTGTCAGATTATGATAAGTAGAAGAAACAAAGAATAATCATCACATTCGCACTGAATCTCATAATCAAATATCTGGAAATAGAAGATAAATTAGAAACATTATCCTGAGGGAAAACATTAACACTGGAAACACTGTCAGATATCCAAATCATCTTCCAGTGACCTAGGACTCCTGTACAGGCTTACAGAATTCAAAGAGGAAGCTGTCACATTGACTTGTTTTATCTTCGAATGCTAGGGGACGACCTACAATGATGCAAGAAGGAACAAAATAAAATGTTTTAGATGTAAGAGATCTATTTAATAACAAAACTGTGACTTTGAGTCTTTCACCAGTGCTTTCTGAAAGCAATCCTGAGGCCAAGGAATAGGATAGGTTAGCATCAAACAATACAAGCTCAAATGAAATGAGCTGGCAGGTTGGGAAGATTAATGAGCCAGAACACACCAAACATGCTCCTGATTTCGTGTATCTGTAGTCTGCACGTTCCAAACTTCTCTCAGTCTCACAGTGTTGCGATTCATAAGCGATGAAAACTTACCTGCTTGACCGGTAGTAATACTGACAGCTGCAAACAGCCTCTGGGAACGACTCATATCAGAAACCCCATTCACAGCTTCGACTTCAAACGTGTAGTTAGCATGAGCTAGCAAGTCCATGACAGTGACATAGTTATCTACTAATCCAGTTTGCTGGGGCATATATCCAATGTTACTCCCACAGGGAACACATTCGCCCTGCTCCCAGCTGCACCTCTTGCACAAAATGCGGTAGGTCACATCATTTCTTCCCCCGTTGTCAGCAGGAGGACTCCACTCCAAACTCACGGTCGTCTGGTTGATATTGAAAATGAGGTTTTGTGGTGCGGATGGAGGTCCTGCAAAAACACAAAAAAGCCCAGGTTAATCGCACAGAACCCTGGTGAGACATGTAAACCAGCATGTTCATTATTGAGACGGGAAATAGTCGAGGCATTTTCCTTCCAATAAACATTTCATTATTTTTAGCACAAGCTGCATAAAAGCTTCCTTACACTCGCTTGGCAAGAGCTTTAATTTTTCCACCAAGGCATCAGAATACCAATTGTCTGTGTATTTACTGCAACTGGCTTGAGCTGTTTCTCTTCTGTGCAATTAAAAGGACTGGTTAGTACACCTCTAAGGTTGTAGCTTACAGTTTCCCCCGGTATGCGATTTGTTCATCTCTTCTAAACACTCTGCACCAACTGTATCTAGCCCCTTTGTTATCAGTTCCGTTATGATTTAGAGAGGTTTTTGGTGCTTCTTTGGATTTAGGAGACTCCTGCTATTTGAACCAGCAATCTGTGCAAGCTTGTCTATTTGCAGTTAGAAGGTTAAGCCAGATCCAATTACAGTTCGATCATAGCTCAGCTCTGCACAGGTTACTTTTCATTTGTCACGTTACTCTTTCTGGTATTATTTCACATAAAGCCCATTGTCTGCAACAATTTTACAGCCATGGGAAAACTATGGCTGTACTTTATCTCTTACAATGAGTTGTGCACTTACCCAACTTGCAATGTTTTCCAATATAATAGCGAGCAAACATGACCATTATATTTATGCCTCTTTCCCTTTTGCCTTTCAATTCCATTTACAGCTATAAATGTACTTTTCAAATAGAGCAAGAGCCAGCCGAAGCCACTGGCTACAGGAGGCTGCACCTGGTTGGCCAAGCAACGTCCTTTACTATTAAATTAACGACTGACTCACTTGTGCATGCGACATATGGCGGATCAGAAGGTGCTCTGTAATAGCTATCTTCACAATCACATCTTGAAGATCCCTCCTTGTCAGAGAAGCTGTGAGAAGGGCAGCGGGAGCACTGCAGATCTTGTGAGGAGGATTTGTAGAACCCACGGCCACAAGCTAAGGCAGAACAAAACAGATCAAGGTTTAGGTTTGCACAGACTATTATTGTGATCACTTTTGTGTCTGTCACACGAGGTACGCGTTCCTGCCAACGTCTAGACTACTGATTCTGTTACTGTGCTCACAATTTCTCTTTCTGCAGTTGATGGCAATGATTTTGTGGGATTTTTATGAGTTCAAGCATACACTACAAATACCTCAGCAGCTGGCAGCATAATATTTTAAACACAGAGGGCCACAGGAATATAATAAGCATCTGGTTTTCACCAAAGAATAGTACGGTAATGGTGAGAAACAGCTGGATGGCTGCTATAGGCCTAAAGAAGGGATTAAAACAGTCTGGAGAGGTTCTGCTCTAAGTCCACTGAAGTGTTGCTGGTATCTGAACTAGCTGATTTGGAATTAATGGAGCAAAAGTCAGTCTTCTCTGATCTGAGAAACACAGAGAAGCTGTAACCCAGCAGTGAAGCCTAATCCCAAGGAAAGAATGAGGCATGAACACTTGTCAGACATATGACACTAGTAGGAACAAGCAGAAAGGGGTGCACCGAGAGCACAAGCTGAACAATTGGTTTTTCCAGTTCCACAGGGAGAGGCGACTGGGCTGAAATGAAAGTAGTCAGACTTTCAAGGGAGAATTAAAAGGTACATAATTGGAAACAGGCATACAAGATCACTTCATTCTTTGGTTTTGCTTGCTGTGAACCCGTAGAACTAAAAGCTGTGTTCCAAAAGTGATGATTAGAAATACTTCTTTTGGCTCCTGTCGCAGCTCCCAAGCAGAAACACCCATAAAACACACCTATAACGACACTTACAAGCAGAGAACTTGACAGCCAGCTTCCAGCTGGATAAACTGAAAGCTGTAGGCCATGAGGAAGGGGGAAGTGGGGATCAGACGGAGCTAAAACTTGAAACAGATAAAAAGACTCCATTTCAGCGCTGAGGTTACAGGCAAACTGGCAGACCCTGCCAACATGAAAAACACAAGAGTCCTCCAGAACTTTCTAGTAAAGCGGAGGCTTTTCGAACGGCACTGTTTCCAAACCTAACAGACAGTGCAACCTCCTTAAGCTGTCACCTGTGTGCAAAGAAAAGGGACAGCGGGTTGAACCGAGTGCTGGGTATCAAAATATTAAAGCTAGTTAAATAGTCACCCTGAATTCAGAAAGAGAGAATTTACTTTGCTTATAGTCATATTTGCTTTGATATTTCCTTGGAACAGAAATGCAAAGTATCCAGCGACGCTGATATTTGGAGCAGTTATTTCAGCAGTCTGGTGCTGCGGCGATGAAAAGAGCATGAAAACAGTGAGCTTTAGCCAAATCTCACTGAAGTCAGTGAGGAGTGCCTTTGACATTATTAGCTTTCAGACTGGACCCACAGTGCAGCTACAGTGACATGACTCTCACTAATCTGATTAGCTGTATGCAACCAAGAGGAAAACAAAACGGTGGTGTTACTCAAGATAAAAGTAAAGTTGATGAATTAGAGGAATCAAGACTGAATCACACCAGTATAAAATGATAGGAAATTCTAGCCCTCTATTACTCTCTATCAAGATACTAACTTTCTAAAGAAAATGATGCCTGAAGGACAGAAATCTCGGTTGCATCTTGAGTTTGTTATGCTGAAAACAAAGAGTGGATGGGAGCTAAACTACCTGACAATCAGCATGCAGAGCCTGTATCCTTTGACTTTGACAAAGGGGCACCAGTTTACATTGGAAGGAAACCCATCCCTGCTCACAAGACCTGCTGTAGTCAGACTCTACCACAGTAGCTGTTACAGATGTCCTTGAGAATTTTGGAGAAACACTTTGGATAAACCTGAGCCAGGAGCCCAAGTCAGAATTATCCTCTTACTTCTTCACTGAAGAGTGATTCAGAGTTTCCTGACCAAAGAGCACAAAAGCTGAACTGTATGTGTGCACCTTAAGACATATATTTAAACTTCTGTCTGCTCCAGCACTTGCAATTGCAATGTGGCTAAAATTACCAAGTGGTAGTTTCCTGCCTTTCTTAAATAGTCAGGTTTCTCTTACACCGAGTAAAAACACTGGACAAATACACCAGGTCTTCCAGCTCACAGCCCTCCACAAGGCAAAGAACTTAAAAGGCAAAGATCCCCACTGTGTTCCCAGTCTGTCCCTCTCAGCGGGGAACATTACACAGCAAAGACGCAGAGGGTAGAGATTTCAGACAGAAATAACACAACGTAAACAGAAAACCTGGGTTCAGCTCCTTTCTGACCACTTGATCAAGACATTTACACGGTTAGTCACCTACTATTTAAAGGAAGCGTGCGTTTCTTCTCCGAGTTCAAAGGATCGCCGTGCCGTGCCTAGTTTACAGGACTGAGAGCCATTTATTCTCCTGAGCAGCACACCAGAGGCAGAAGGTTCAGGCACTCGTTCCACGCTACCATTCCATTAGCTTTTTTTTTCTCTTTTCCAGTAAGAGGATTGTGACGACATTTCACAACCATTTCTTCAACTTACACACCCCATAAATACAATGGGCAGAATATTCCAGCACTGACATTCTCAACGATAGGAAAATGGTGCTTTTGAAAAGCATTTTTAAAATGCTTATACAGTTCTTTGGAAAGGAGAACATGCAGGGGTACACATCATAATTTAAAGCACTCAGTGAAGGAATACAACTGAGTTATTTCATAGAATCATAGAAACATACAGCTTGGAAAAGACCCTTGGAATCATCCAGTCCAACCATCAGCCCTACTCTAGATGTTCACCCCTAAACCAGATCCCCCAACACTACATCTAAGCATCTTTTAAACTCATTTCACCATTTGTCTTCAAAAATGTAAATTTATCACAAAAACTTGTTTTTTTCAGCCTAGCTCAAAAATTAGGAGACTAAGAATCTTTCCCTGTTTTTAACAGATATCACTGGTTTTGATACAAAACTTACAATGGAAACCTCTACCAAGACAGGGTGCTGAGCTCTTGCAGATCACAGATGGGAAAGAACCTTTCAAAAACACCTTTTTTTAAAAACAATGTTTTTTTCCCCCTCCCTTTGTCCTATCTTGCCAAACTGCCATGGTTAGATTTTTAGTATCACAAGTGATTTAAGCACATTGCTTTGTTCTACACTACTTTAAATCCATCTACTTTGATCCAGTTTTAGTTATTTATGTAATATTTTTGAGGTCACAGGGACAGGTGGTGTAAAATCCCCACTGCTGCTCCTTCCATAAGCAACATTAAAAAAATGCTAAGCTTAAAAAAAAAAACCCAACACATTAGTCAAACATTACTTGGAGTTCTGTACATGCAATTCTAAAGGTGATAAATACTATTCAGCATAAGCATCTCATGGCAAAGCTTGAGGAAATGCAAATTGATCACATCCATTTTAATAATTCAATCCATAAGTACAAGAGAGCACTCACTGTCAGTACTTCTTCCTTATAGAGGGAGCCTCTATTGCAAATCAAGGCACACAACTTCAAGCAATGATTGGAGACATGCAGGAGGGCATAACTGGTGAGGCAGCACTCTGGTGTCACAGCCATAATCCTCACTACTGTTAGTCTCAGTAAAATGTGAATTTATTTGATCTGTCTCAAGGAAATCTGGATCTCAAGTTAAGATCCAGGAGTACTTTTGCTCCTGAAGGGCTTCTGGGTTGCTTGAAAGACATAGAAAGGCAAGGGAAGGGAAGAAAGCCAGCACAAAATAAATTCACTTCCATTCACTGTGGCGTGTCATTTGCAGCTGCTAATTTAATAGAACAGCTCTTCCCTGATGAAGAACCTATTTTGTTCCATCAGCTGCTCCAAAGTCTTGCAGGTTCCAGGGAAGGGTTTCAAACGAAGAGCAGTCAGCTCTACTGACAGCACAAAGACAAAGAGTAACACCTACAATCCTAATCCAAACCACTCTTCAAATAATGCCCAAATCAGTTGCTAATTCCTTCCCCAGATAGCACAAACTCAGCAATATGGAAGGAAGCAGTGCTTCAGCCAAGGCACAAGACTTTTCTTATTGGCTTTGCCTCACAACCACTAGGGACTGGCCGTCAGTGGCCCCGTCAGGGTTGCTCAGCACCGTCTGCAATACCTGTGGCTGCTCCTCAGAGCCAATCTTCCTACCTTTCCTGATAAGCAAAGAGGTTTCTCCTGTGGGGAAGCTGGCAGGAGTTCAGCTGTGAAATGCAAAGAGGATGCAAACGGCCCTTGGCTGAGGGAGCCTCCTTATGCCAAGGAGCTGAAACTGAGCAGGGTGCTGACCTTTCATATTTAAACGTCCTTGCCTGGAATCCTTACACACAGCAGGACATTAGTCTGCCTGTATGTGGTGAAAGACCCTGGTGAAGATCATAGAATCATAGAATCATTAGGGATTGGAAGGGACCAAGATCATCTAGTCCAATCCCCCTGCCACAGCAGGATCACCTAAACCAAGTCACACAGGAACACATCCAGGTGGGGCTTAAACATCTGCACAGCCTGTTCCAGTGCTCCGTCACCCTCACTGTGAAGAAGTTCCTTCTCAGGTTGATGTAGAACCTCCTATGTTCCAGCTCACACCCATTGCCCTCTGTCCTATAACTAGATGACACTGAGCAGAGCCTGGCTCCATCCTCCTGACACCCACCCTTTCCATATTTATAGACATTAATGAGGTCACCCATCAGTCTCCTCCAAGCTCAAGAGACCCAGCTCCCTCAGCCTCTTACTTGGTTTGGACTAAGTTGCCTTCTCCTTGTATATCCAGTAGCACTGAGCCGTAACGGGGACGTACCGTGGCAGCAGGGTCTGGGACACGGCTGGGAAAGGCTGCAGCATCAGCGCACAGTGCTCATTCCAGTACCCGTTTAGTATCTGCCACTGCAGTCAGTGCAATCACAAACACCCCGATGTGTTTGGTATCAGCTAAGGACCTACACAAATACTGGAAATAATGGCAGGTTACAAAGCCACGAGTAAATACTGTGGATTAACACACACTAGCAAGAGCTCCGACACCTAGTACACCTTAGCTGTTGTAACTAGAGTCCCTGACTGCAGCTCAAGTAGAAAACTAGCAGCTTCTCTGCTGTGAGCTCATCACATACCTTAGCGGCCTGGTAGACATCAAGTGCTGTGTATTTTTCTTTTCATATTTAAAAAAAGAAAAGAAAAAATCCAAGAAACTCTGGCAGAGGGAAAACAGCAGCCTGGGGTCCCAGTTGTGGGATAGGAGAAAGGCAAAAGGGGATGTGTTAAGCACTGTTCTTTTTTATCTAACCTTTTCACTATAAACATTACAGTTTGGTTCTAGGAAAGCTAGGGAACTGAAATTGGGAGGGATGATGGAAATATGGTGAGGGCTATGAGTGATGTGTGTAACAACTAATATAACCTCATACAGCCAAAGGAGAAAGAGTAAACAATTGTCAGGCTGTGACACACTAGTCAAGAGAATTATTTGCTGCTACAAGAACACAAACAAATATAGAAAAGAAATCTCCCTTTGCAGAAGTGCAAGGCTTCCCCGTGGAATATCAGCCTGAGATTTAAAGGGGATGCAATTGTTTCAGTGTGTCAGGCTTCACTGAGTGTGGCCTTTGACAACAATTTCTGACTTTAAATGAAAATAATGAAATATAATGAGTTGCAAGGAGGTGACTTCACTAATTACTGCTTGATGCCCTTACAAAGAGTAGACTGGCGTGAGGAGAGGACATGCTGTGATAGCGAAGCAGGAGAGCTTGTTTGTTTATTCTGGTGGGCTCATCATTCCCCACGTTTGCTCTCACGAGTACGTCTGAGCGGCACACACGCCGTAACCACGCGCACTGAAGAAGATGAAGCTAACATTTACAAAGCAGTACTTTTTCAAGGTCAGCATCACAGGAGTGATTTTGGAGTTTCAACAACAGCAGCACGACTTACAAACTTGGGGCAACTGAGAATCACAGCAAAATGACTGCCCACCTCGGGACAGCTCAGGTTTTCCCCTGGGTTCCTCCCTCTCGTTCAAGTGACTAAAGAAAGTGGACTATAAGTTAAAGTGATCCTATATGTCACGGCTTTTCCTACAGTATCTTTGCGGACAAACGCCTCCATTCTTGTGATGTGCTCTGTGTTCTCTTAATGAACTCTCTACTCTTCCATCCTCCCCAAGCCTGTGAGCATTAAAGCCCACTCAATCACCCTCCTTTTTGCAGAAATGATGTATCACAAGGAGCCTGGGCAGATGTTTCCTGGATAAAGTTGTGCAGCTGCAAAGACTTTATTAATTACAAAATGCAAAATGGATTGTTCTGTAATTGAAACTCTCTGCGGCTCTGATATGTTTGAAAATTAACATACATATATGTATGGTCAGGACGTAGATGGATGCTGTAAGATTATTTATTGCAGATGGATATTTTAGCTCACGCAGGAAAAAAAGCCTGGTCTTTCTTCACTGGGGCTTTCAAATATTTGCTTCGCATTAATGTCTATGGTTTCATAACTCAGGACTGAAAGCACAGCTTACAGAAACAGTACTCCCACTGCTAGTGTTGCTGACCTCATCTGCGATGGACAGGTCCAGAATCTTTAGTTTAATCCTACTGACAGTGCCTCAGTGGGAGTAATTATAACAGTCGGCCACAAATCCAGACCTCCTGTCCCTGATATATTAGGGCTTTTCACAATGAAAATGAGCAGCAGACAAGGAGGATGAAAACAACATGGGGTAGTGATTATAGCAAGATTTGTCAACCCCCTTCGGTATTAACCTGCTACAAACATATGACAATTTGGCACGGGAGGCACCAGAAGTGCAAAATGTTCACTCTTTCACAGAACCAAACTTTTGGTCGTAATTTGGGGGATGCTGTTCTCTTACGAGATACACGGCTGGCAGGTTACTAATTCAGCCACAGGTGCTTTTTACCTAAAGTATCTGGAAAGTTTAGGTAAACCGAAAACAAAACCATCATGAAAGAATTCCCAAACGCGGATCTCAAGGCAAAATATTAGACCTAAGAAATCCAATAACAAAGGGAGACTTTATGACCTCCGATCTCCTTTTCCAATGATTTGTGTATGTTCAAGTCATGGCTGTGTTTGAAACTGTAAATTAGTTTAACAGTGAGAGATGGCATCTGTTATGCCTTCTCTGGCACCTCATATAGATTGTTTTATAAGGAGCTCAGACTGCAGTATTTTATTTATCTAACTACTATGCAGTGACAAATGTCCAGCTGAAAAAGAGGTTTACTTAAGCTCAATTTTTAAACTGCAATAGCTTCTAAAGATTATGCACGTTTCAACCAAGGAATTATGCTGTATGGTTTAGCCAGAGTAAACTCCAGACTTCTAATGGTGCCTCAGCTATAGTGTGAATGACATCTCTAAATAGGGCTGTCCCAAGGCTGCATGCCATCATCCCCCCAATGTTTGCCTGTCAGGAATCTCTCGGACCTCGTATTCATTTCTCAAGCCTAATATGCCCTTGTTGTCTAAAGACCTGCTAATGTCTTCTGAGAGATGTTCACATACTGCTGTTCACACAAATGGAGATCCAGAAATAGAATGTTTGCTAAGTAACTGTACACCTTATTCTGACTTTTCCACTGACTGAAATTAAACATTTACCTCTGTACAAATCTGCTTCAAGAAACCCCCAGCAACTGAGCCTGCCATCATGTGTGCCTTTTTGACTTAACTAATTGCCAAGAAACATCGGCACAATTGGCTAATTTATGTACAAGGACAAGGCAATCACTTTGAAGAACATATCCCACAAATCAAATACTCCATGTCACTATAAAGAAAAATTACTCTGAATTGAATGATGCTGAATAAGTACATAAAGGACTACATTTAAGTGGCAATTAAAGGAACTCTAGCATAGTGCAAGCAGAATTAGCTGGGTAGGTTAGAAGCAGTGCATTGAGACTATGACATAATGCTTTTCCACATTTTTGGAGTTCACAAGGACTTGAGCACGTGCATCTCATTAACTTCTCTGGGAACCACAGAAAATAAAGTCACCGTGAAAACTTGGGGGGAATTAGCATGTGAGAGATAAAAAGACACAAAAAATGCAGACAGATGCAACTCTATTACTGAGCAGAGTTCAAAAGGGAAAGGTGGGTTAGAGAAATGAAAGGAGAAGAGATATGTCTGCAAGGTGCTTGAATAGCTTCTGTGCAGGGCTGAGTGACAGCTCGAATGATTAACCAGACGGGGAGCAAATGCTGCACACTTTGCAGGACATGGTGCAGGTTCACCACAAAAAAATTAATCCATGCCTGAAGTTTTGTCAGCAGTAGAAATTTTATCTGTCTTCCTCAGAAGGTTCTCAACCGGCGAGAGAATTAATGGAAAAATGCACTTGCTTTCTGCTCACAGTTTGTGCAGCTGTGGGTTTACTTTTTGTTTCTAACTCTTTTACTGACTTGGTCATGATGAACTTCTAATAATTCTTACTGAAAAATCTGTTAAAGATATTGTGTCTAAGAATTGAAATCTAACCCCACCAAGTAACTAACGTTACAGAAGTCACGATATTCTGACAGGAAAGCTGTTTGATTATCACCACACCCCTCAGAGGCATCGGCAGATAACGCTGCACCAAAATGGAATTGGCTGTGCAAACTACAGGGTAAGTGGTGGGTTTTTTCCTAAACACAGACACGAAAAATTTATCCTAAATGTCTCACATTCCCACATCAATGTGCTTTGTCTTTTTTTTTCCTAAAATTGTACAAAATTCAACTCTTTACAGCTGTAAAAAAAAAAAACCAAACCAAAAAGCAATACTGATGATTAAATTAATACAATATGTTGTTTCCATGAGCTTTTTCTTCAGCATTTTGTTTTCCTACTCTGTCTGAGTGTTACTAGGTAGGACCTGCTATATTTTCCTCTTTTTAAGCATCTCCGTATTTTTAGAATCTTTCTCTCTCGTTACCTCAAATCAAACAAACAAAAAAGACCTAAACAGCAACGTCCCTATGCAGCACTAGAGTTGCAATACTGCAGCGTGACGACCTTTTAAATGGAGCACTGGACATGTCCCTTGACACGAGCATCTCTAATGCCTATTAAGCCATCCAAAAGCTCTCATCTCTCCTGTCAAAAGAACAGTCTGGCTGTCAAGACTCCTCTGATCGTGAAATCATCACTTTTTCACAAACAGCACAAAGCTGTTTTCAGATATGTCCTTCCCTGGCTACCCCTGTTCTGCCTTCTCGGGAGCAGCACCAAGAAACTTCCAGGAGAAGATGAACGAACTGCTGAAGGGAAGACTTGTGATGATAGTTTTCTGGCAGAGTTACTTCCAAGTTAACATCACAGAGACAATGAAAACAGGGGTGCATCTCAGTCTGTCATAAACACATCAGCCAGTTCTGCCACCAAAGAGATCAAAGTTTCAAACTTCCTTTAGATCCTTCAGAGCTGTGCCTCAACAGACAAGTCTCATGGACATGTTGGTACAGATAGCTTATACTGTCCCCCAAGAAGAGTAGATGCCTGCAACCAGGCACTTCTCAGGCTGCCTACAGACTGGATTTGCCCTTCTGCTACTTTCTAGTCCATATGTTGATCTGCCTGCCTGACCTCAACCATGGGCAGCCATGGGTGGGACAGTGTTGGCTCAGGCCAGTTGGAAGATACCAAACTATATTTTCCTTTCCAGAACAGATAATGATGGAGCAGGGCTCTTCTCAGTGTCATCTAGTGACAGGACAAGGGGCAATGGTTGTAAGCTGGAACATAGGAGGTTCCATATAAATCTGAGAAGGAACTTCTTCACAGTGAGGGTGACTCACTGGAACAGGCTGCTCAGGGAGGTTTTGGACTCTCCTTCACTACAGATGTTTAAGACCCACCTGGATGTGTTCCTGTGTGACATGGTCTAGGCGATCCTGCTGTGGCACGGGGATTGGACTGGATGATCTTTCAAGGTCCCTTCCAATCCCTAATGTTCTATGACTCTATGATAAAAAGCATGGACACTCAGACATTCTGGTTCTGCCTACAGAATCAACATGAATGTTGAAAAAAAACCCCATGTAGATGCACCTATGCTTACAGAAGAGTTCCCTAAGAGCATCCTACATGTCCAGACAAAAAAATACTTCATAACAGAGCCACAATCGTTTGCACATCACTGGAGCCTTATTTACAAAACTTTGGCATATTGCTGTAAAATTAACTGTGCTGTTCGTGTTCCTGGTTCCTCAGTCGAGGTCATCTACTGCCACTGTCTGTGAAGGCACAGGGGCAGGGGCTAAGAAATGGTGGAAACACTCCTATCAGCAGCAATGCTTAACCCATGCCTTAAGGAAATGCCAAGTTCACAGACATATAACAAGCAGCTTCTCATACTTCTGTGGCAAGAACAGATCTGTCTATATGCCAGAGGTTCCCTCTTCACACAGGGGACTCCCTCCTAATGCCCCTAACTCCCGCCTTAGAACTCTCCACACACAAATACCATGGAGCAGTTTCCTATGAAGACCTCAGACAACCTGAAATCATTTCATGAAACCTTTTTGTCCCCTGTGAAATAAGGGTTTATTTTTTTGAGAAATCAGATCAACGAAGGAAATAGTTCTCTGTAAAGGAAGTGATGCAAATACATCTGTTGCTGTGGACTTCCTGAAGCTTTGAGACAATCAACTTGATGGGGATGTTTAATTTAATTTCCCTGTAATAATGCTTAATAACTGGCTGGCAATACATACCTCTGGAGGGCTTACTCATAAAAGAGAACAGAAGCCGGCACCTCTATAAGCCTTCCAATTTAAATGAAATAAAAATAACTTAATAACACATTTTTGTTTCCTTTGGACAATGCCCTACCACCACCATTCCAGGCCTCAACCGAGAAGACATTTTTCACAGGTTTCTGTAACCCATTCCTCAAGGCCATCATTATACAGCAGGAAAATTCATCCAAACAAAAGAGCAGCTTCTAAGAACCCATGAGAGAAAAATGACTCCACTTCTGCGTAACGGTTCTACAAAGCCTAAAAATAACTTTTGCTCAGTACTCTGGTCTCAGCTACGTTTAACGGTGATTGTCCTACTTAGAAAAATATGCTCACGCCTATCAAAGGCACTGTGGTGCTTTTGAAGGAACTTTAATGCAAAAAACCAACTGTTTTCCACAGTTACATTGGGCTTGGACTGGGAAGAACTAGAAATACTTCCAGAAAGTCAACAACAAAGACATTCCAATTTCTTACAGGATCTTTTAGGTTCACTGAAGCCAACAAAAGTTTTACAAGTTCATAGTCCGGAAATTTAAGTAATGAACTATATACTTGTAACGCAGCAATGAGTCCCTGTGGCCAAGAAGGCCAATAGAACCCTGGGGTGCATCTAGAAGAATGCATCCAGCAGGTCTAGGGAGGTTCTCCTCTCCCTCTGCTCTGCCCTCGTGAGACCACACGTGGAGCAGTGTGTCCAGTTCTGGGCTCCCCAGTTCAAGAGAGACAGGGATCTATTGGAGAAAGTCCAGTGGAGGACTATGAGGATGATTAAGGGAGTTGAACATCTGCCCTATAGGGAAAGGCTGAGAGAACTGGGGCTGTTTAGTCTTGAGAAGGCTGAGAGGGACCTTATTAATGTCTGCAAATACATCAAGAGGACAAATCTCTTTTCTGTGATTCTATGGCTCTTTTTCTGTGGTGCCCAGTAATAGGACACAGAAGAACGGGGATTAATTTGAACATGGAAGATTCCACCTCTACATGAGGAGAAACTTCTTCACTGTGAGCTTGCCCTGGAACAGGCTGCCCAGAGAGGTTGTGGAGTCTCCTGCTCTGGAGACTTTCAAAACCTGTGTGCATACACACAGGTATGATACTGCTTTGCCAGCGGGGTTGGGCTAGATAATCTCCAACCCCTAATGACATTGTATGATTCTATGATTCTATGAAAGTAAAAATTTAATCTGTAATCTAAATATTAGATTTAGGTTAAATATTTTAATTATTTAATATTGTATTAAATATTTAGATTTAAATATGTGTTTATTAAGGGGTTACCAAAACACAACTCTCCTTTAATGAAAATAATTATAAAGGATAAGCATTAGCATAATAATTCACTGATACAAAACTAAACTGCAGTAAAACATTAAGAAACCTCCGGGTTTACTCCAGTAAGTCTCTGGTAAGAAGAAACACTGCTAACTCTGACAGATTTATCTGCTCCCAGCTTTTATGAGAAAACATCCCAGATCCACACAACACTTTAACTCCAAATAGTACGGCATGGGTTGTGATACTGTGAAATGAAGTTGTCTTTACTAATTGCATACTCCGAGCAGAAGCGTG
Organism: Rhinopomastus cyanomelas; assembly: GCA_013400115.1. Lineage (NCBI taxonomy): Eukaryota > Metazoa > Chordata > Aves > Bucerotiformes > Rhinopomastidae > Rhinopomastus > Rhinopomastus cyanomelas. The sequence goes on along the minus strand of VXBP01007003.1, from coordinate 63,999 downwards.
TCTTAGAGCAGCGAGCATATCAAATCTGCCTGGCTGATCCTTATGATTTGGAAATGTCACTTTCTGCTAAGCACAGAGAAAATAGGGAGGGGCAAGAAAGCCGCTCAAAGATAGCAGCCATCCAAAAAGATAAAGAACATGCTGAGGAAAAGCAGACAACAGATTGCAGAGACAGAACAATCACAGATGGAGGCCAGGTGGGTGGGTCAAACAGATTTTTTTTTTTTTTTAGAAAAAGGTTTATTTTCATATTTAAACAGTACCCCGTTGTGTAAATGTTCAGCAAAGGACTGATAAGAAAATGGATTTGTAAGTGCGTTTGAACAAACAACATGTCTCATAGTCAAGAGGGGCTTAGCCATATATAATTAAGGGATAACGCGCATGGCTGAAGAGCAAATGATACTGCAAGCGATTAAACGCCGATGCAAAACAAAGGAGCTAGGTACCCAAGGAAGCTTTGTGGAGCCAGCCTGGAGTAATCCTAAAACATGAACTTTCTTCTTGCTAAAGAAGACAAAAGGATATTCATCTAACCGTACAAAAGGGGTTTTTTAACTGAAATTGCTGAGAACTTACACAGGGCTTGTGCAACTTAATCAAGGTCTTTAACAAAGATTATCACACACCCTGTCCCACCACAGACTATTATCACATTTAATCCTTTAAAACCCCTAAGAGAACAGAACACACAACTCTGTGCAACCACAGTTGGCTTCAAATTTCTGAAAAACTGAGGAATTACAAAGAGAATTGAGGGCTTGATCCAAACTCGCTATAGTGATAGGTATCTTGGAGAATGGAAGACCTGAATCCTGCAGTAAAGACAAGGGAAGCGAGGAAGTCATCCAGTCCAGTGGTGATGACCTAAGTCAGATTCTTACAAAAGGAGAGAAAGAATGGAGCAGAGATAGAGTGAACCCACATCCAACAACCAGACACTAGCAGTCATGAGCTATCAGCTGTCTTATCCTGGGGTGTATCAGAAGGGTGGCAGTTAGTAGATCAAGAGAGGTTCTCCTCCCCCTCTGCTCTGCCCTGGTGAGACCACATCTGGAGTTTTGTGTCCAGTTCTGGGGCCCTCACTTCCAGAAGGACACAGAACTGCTGGAGAAAGTCCAGCACAGAGCCATGAAGATGATGGGGTGGAACATCTCCCTGATGAAGAAAAGCTGAAGGAGCTTAGAGAAAATGAGACTTAAAGGTGGCCCATGAATGTTGATAAATATGGAAGGGGTGTGTGTCAGGAGGATGGAGACAGGCTCTGCTCAGTGGTATCTAGTGATAGCACAAGGGGCAATGGATGTAAGCTGGAACATAGGAGGTTCCACATTAATCTGAGAAGGAACTTCCTCACAGTGAGGGTGACTGAGCACTGGAACAGGCTGCCCAGGGAGATTGTGGAGTCTCCTTCTCTGGAGATGTTTAAAACCCACCTGGATATCTTCCTGTGTGACTGGATCTAGGTGATCCTGCTGTGATGGGCAGGTATCTTTCAAGGTTCCCTCCAATCCCGGGTGTGGTTTGGTCTAGGGGATCCTGCTGTGTCAGGGGGATTGGACTAGATGATCTTTCAAGGTCCCCTCCAATCCCTAATGACTCTATGACTCTATGTTCTGGGATTCTGTGATCTTCATCTCTTCCCTTAATACCCCCAGAAAAAGCTTTCTTTTAAGAATGTATAAATTATTTTCATAAACTAACAGAGTTTATGACAGTTGATTAAACTCACCCAGTTGACTGTTTACCAAGTGACTATTATATTTCTCGTAAGAGAGCCTACATAGTGCATGTTTCCACAGAGCTCCTTGAAGCCACAACAGTACTGAATCTGGGCAACACCTACAGTAATGCCAAAGCAGCAGGCAATTCTGTGTGGCTTTCAAAAGCCCAAGAAGCTGAGTAAAGAAGCATGTTCCAAGCACTGACCACTGCAGGGGTCATATACAGGCTCAAGCACATCACAGCAGAGACTGCAGCTCAGACACATGAAAACTGCTGCTCCATCTCACCAGCTGCCAGGTATACTCCAACAATGTCAAGGCATTTGAAAAACTTCCATACTTGTGTTTGTTGCTCTCATTATTTGTATCTTGGGTTTCACCTTTTAAAAAGTGAAAGGGAATGGAAAGAATGCAAATATAACGTGAATGCACTCACTATAGTGCTTTTGTTGGGATGCAAAACGCACTTCTGAAGCGATTTCCCAGTCCTCCCCATGGACCATGTTTTGGTTCATGTCATGGTAACCCCAGAAGATGTGAACTGGTTTGCTTTCAGAGGCAAATAACCAAAGGATGTCCTTCAAGAGTGAAACTAATACACTTCAAACACAATTGGATCAGACCAGATCCACCTCAAATAAACCTTCAAGAAATTTATTTAGTGTGCACATAAATTCCTCAGGACTGGTTCTGTTTACAGACAGAGCCACTCCTGTTGTTCCATGCTCCTTGGTACTGACTCCATCAAGATGGGAAAACATGAATCTTTATTTGGAGAAGCTTTAAACGTAGCTTCTGGTGTAGTTTGTTAGAAAGACAAATTTATAGATGTTTGTTCCTCAGTGCTCAGGAAACAGCACAATTACTTTAAAAAGAGCAAGCTGCAGGCAAGGAGGAGGAAAGTTGTCACAGCCAACTAAAATAAGAAAACAGGAAAAGAGAAGAATGAAAGAGAAGAGAAGAGAGAAAAGAGAAGAGAAGAGAAGAGAAGNAAGAAAAGAAAAGAAAAGAAAAGAAAAGAAAAGAAAAGAAAAGAAAAGAAAAGAAAAGAAAAGAAAAGAAAAGAAAAGAAAAGAAAAGAAAAGAAAAGAAAAGAAAAGAAAAGAAAAGAAAAGAAAAGAAAAGAAAAGAAAAGAAAAGAAAAGAAAAGCTAGTTTACAGAAATGGGGGAGAAAATGCAAAATATATTAAGTTCACTGACTCAGTTCACCCTCCCATAACTTGTATGCAGCTCCCACGAGAAATACTGTCCACGTCAGGGAAGCGCCTTCACAGCCCATGGCAGAATGCAGTTTTCCACTTAGAAAAACTGTTTTTCACAAAAGGTTTCCATGAAAACAAAAAACTCCCACTTAGGGTAGAATTTAAGGCTTTGAATTAGGCCAAGGAAGAAATAAAATGTATCTCAAAAAGGCACAGAAGTCACGGGTAATGGCCGTGGGGACAGCAGATATCATTACTATTCATTCCCTAATATCTCCCTGGCCTCTACTACATTTCCATCTTCAGTTCTGCTACACTGCCCAAAATCATAGTGGTCCTCTAGTACCACTGTCCTTCCCCAGTCTTGCAATTTTCTGCTTTAAATATTAATGATATGAGGTTTTCATGTGATAAAACTACAAGTATAATGAAACTTTAATTAAAGTTTATTTTATAAGAAAAAATGGAAAAAAATCAGAGTCAAGGAATGGGGCTGAGCAACGGGAACCAAAACAGGCATGAAGTCCTCACGTGAGGTTCAGTTCCTCAGTCAGACTGGGACGTGGGCATCCTCAAGCTCCTCTGAGGACTTATGCAGGAAGAAAGTGGCTGTTGGGAAGGAAACATCAACAGAGACTAGAGGAATGTGATAGAAAGTAGGAACGTTTTTAAAGAAGTTATTCAAATTAATTCACAGAATCACAGAGTATCTTTGGTTGGAAGATCATCAAGCGCAAACCTTTGAATGGACACTTCCAGGTCACCCCTAAACCACGTAACTGAGCACTATGTCTACCTGCCTTTTACACACCTCCACCACGGCCCCGGGCAGTCTATTCCAATGTTTGATAACTCCTTCAGTGAATAAATTCTTCCTAATATTCAGCCCAAACCTCCCCTGCTGCAGCTTGCAACCACTTCCTTTAGTCCTACCACTTGCTGCCAGGGAGAAGAGGCACTTTCCTCACTTCAACCTCCTTTCAGGTAGTTGTAGAGAGCAATAAAGTCTCCTCTCACTCTCCTTTAGACGAGCTCAGTTCCCTTACCAACTCCTCCTAGCACTTGTGTTCCAGACCCTTCATAAACATCACTGCCCTTCTCTGGTTAAGCTTCAGCACATCAATGTTGTTCTTGCAGTGAGGGGCCCAGAACTGACCACAGTACCAGAGCTGTGGCCTCACTACTACAGAGTAGAGGAGCACAATTTCTTGACCTCCACTGCCTGGGTGACTACAGGCTACAGATTAAATATTCAGTCAGGATGGGATCTCTGTCACGATTACAACAGTCAGATTTCTGTGCCAAAATGTTATCGCTTACATGTGTAATGAGTGGCAACGTTCTCACTGGACTCTGTGGAGACCCAGGGCTCAATTCTGATCTGCCTAAACTCAGTTACCTAGTCTAATTTGAGAACACTATCCTGCCAGGTCCCCAGACAATGATCCAAAAGGCTATAGGTCTGCAATGAGCCCTGCATCACATCTGCCAGCCCATGCAGACGCACACTGTACATCAGCTCAAACAAGATCAGACAGTGCTTATGAACCCAACCCCTCTGTCTTGCAAATGGTCAGCAGAATGGCTCTCAAGGCGACAGCTTCCGAGTAAATCCTGCTCTCAGCTACTGGCATGCCAACAAACAGAGCATATAGTCATCAGAATTGCCAGTAATCCTCAAATGGCACCCAACTGCACAGCCTCATAAAATACCCCTCTTTTGATGTAAGCAGATTATCCAGCATCCTACGACAGGTGGGTAGTGATGAAAAACGAGAACAGTAGATTATCTGCAATTCTCTATCATATCTGCTTCTATCAAGTACCAAATAGATCCATACGTGTAGAGTCGTAGAGCTTTTTATGGCTTGTCACATAAAGTCTCGGTGACTGAACTGAAATGAGTAATGTATGCCCATAGGGAATGAGAAATCAAGCTGAGGTTGGCATATCTCACCTTTTTTGCAGAGAACTGATGTACTGCAAGCACTGATCTAAAGTCAAAATAAAATGCTGGTGAGCTTGCTTGTGATTCTGTTAGGCTATTGTGACTTTTATGTGGAAGACAACAAAAAAGTTGGTACGAATGTACAGGGTAGCTGGCAATTTGCTGCATCACAGCAGCAATATCCACACAACAAATGTTTGACAAATCTTAATTCCATGCATCAGCCTGAGAGTGTCCATGTTTGTGGGCAAGTGCATTCATGTTTCAGTGATATTAGCCTCTCTGCTGGCCCATCATGTGTCTAAAAAATTGATGGCAGGAGTTTATGTGAAGCCAAGAATTAAGGAAATATTTTCAGTTATTAGTGACTGCAGAAAGCTGAGTTATTAAAGACTTGACCAAGTACACACTGATTTATGAAAGAAGAGAAAAATTCCTCTATTTTTCTGTGTCTTATCTTTCTTCAAACTTTGGAACAAAGTAATGTATGAGGGCTGACCTCATTAATGTTCACAAATATCTGAAAGGTCAGGAGGATGGAGCCAGGCTCTGCTCAGTGGCATCCAAGGATCAGACAAGGAGCAATGGGCGTAAGGTGGAACATAGGAGGTTCCACATCAATGTGAGAAGGAACTTCTTCACAGTGAGAGTGACAGAGCACTGGAACAGGCTGCCCAGGGAGGTTGTGGAGTCCCCTACACTGGAGACGTTTAAGACCTGCCTGGATGTGTTCCTGTGCGACTTGGTCTAGGTGGTCCTGCTGTGGCAGGGGGATTGGACTAGATGATCTTTCAAGGTCCCTTCCAATCCCTAATGACTCTATGATTCTATGATTCTCTGTTTAAAACCCATCTGGATATGTTCCTGTGCAACTGGATCTAGGTGATCCTTCTGCAGCAGGGGGATTGGACTAGATGATCTTTCCAGGTCCCTTCCAATCCCTGATCTTCTGTGATTCTGTCTGACATCACTGAAACTGCAGATACCAAAGCCATATGTAGGGCTTTTTGCCACTATATACACGAAGCTACAACAAGCATTAATTATGGACACTTCTGGGGTATCTGGGATTCCCTAATTAACACTGTAATTCCTGCATTACAAGGTGTGCCAACCCTTTTGCCCAGTCACTAACTTTTGTTTCCTTGTTCTATAAGGCCCATAAGGGGTCGAAACTCAGTAGGCTTCCCAACAAGGACTTCTAGATGATCCTGCTGTGGCAGGGAGGCGTTTAAGACCCACCTGGATGTGTTCCTGTGAGACTGGATCTAGGTGATCCTGCTGTGACAGGAGGATTGGACTAGACAACCTTTCCAGGACCTTTCCAATCCCTAATGTTCTGTGACTTAAACCTACATATCCTTCCATCTGTCCTCTGAACTTATGCTTTCCCAGTAGCACCAGTGGTTTCAAAGATCCCACACTCCGTGCTGGATTTTCCCTCATCCTCCTTCAGTCCTGAACGCAGTTCATATTGTGGATTACCAATCAAAAAAAAACCTGTTTCATCAAAGCCTGAAAATGGGAGCTAGCAGAAAAAGAAATGGAATTTAATGTGAAAATAAGTAATGCTCTGATTGATGTACTGATTGCATCTTTTTTGAAAAAATATACAGAATTCACTCACAGCTTCTGCTTTTTACTTGCAGTGAAGCTGCTATAAAATTTTCCATCAGACATAGCTGGTTTGCAGAATTAAAGGCTACTGATGTACAGTGTTGAAATACAGATTCTTGACCTTTTCCATGATGATGTTTCTACAATGTCCTTTGGCAGCAAAGCTTGAGGCCTAATCGATCAGATAGTAATTGTCCTAAAACTTCCTATAAATTGTTCCTGACAGTGCTTAAGCACATAGGGCTTTTATTTACATCCCATGACATATGAAAATAAAATACTCATTTTCTCTCCCAAACACTTTTATAACGTCTTGGCAGACTTCAGATTCTCTGTAGGAATAAAGGAGCTCATGTGTTCTGCCTCACTTTAAAAAAAAAACCATAATGACACCCCCTTACCCCAAAAAAACTCAACATCCTGAAGGATGAAGACAACAAAAGCCAAGTCACACTGGTAAATAAGTACCTCTCACTAACCTAAAAAACTGAAGCATCTCTTTCAGGTGAGAAAAGACAAAGAGAACAGGGGACAACTCAGACAGACTCAGAACACAAGAAGATCAGCTAGGTTTCATGTGGGTTTATCAGTAAATCAAATCCACTAATACAAAACTTGAGGAAAGACTGACTTCTGGTATCTCAGTCTACACTGCTCAGCTAAAGATCCGACAAGTATTTACATGCAGCAAAAATTATGTCACCTCTCAAGTTTTATGGAGTTCTGTTACACTTAGAAGATTGATTGTACTGCTGTTCTCACAAAGGTCAAACAACTGATGCAAATTTCTGCTGCTTTCAGTTCTTAAATTTCTGGAGTTACGTTAATTTCGTGGGGTTTGGGTTGCCCCTATTAAGGCTGTAGCCACATTTACATAGAGTGACAGAATCATTAGGGACTGGAAGGGACCTCAAAAGATCATCTAGTCCAATCCCCCTGCCACAGCAGGATCAGCTAGACCAAGTCACACAGGAACACATCCAGGCAGGACATACATCAGTGGGATAGGAAAAGGCAACCTATACATTTGCATTATCCTCTTAATTTTCACTTTGCATCAGAACTGGATTAAAACCGCAGTCACTTTCTTTCATCTTATTAAAACCAATGGAAAATACATTACATTTTCAATGAACTGGGGTAAATGATTCTGTGATTCTATGTTCCTTGAAAGGTAACCACAGCAACTCTCAGTCATGGTACTTCATGAATTCTCATTTTTCCCTTTTGTATCTGAGACTCTGTACTGTTCTGCCACACTTTGTAGCATCTTACCCTCTCATCTTCTGCAGCCTGACTTGCAGGCACTGAGCACACCAAACCTGTCTGATGATGTTAAAGGAATGTTCCCTCACCAGAGACTATAAAATGCCTTCTCACCGGGTCTGTCTTCATCAGCCCTCGCTCTGTCGACAGCAATACACGTACAATGCTCTCATGTCATATGAAAAGTGTTTAAAAAGAGAAGTTTAGTCGCTCTTTGGATGCATTGTTCTAGCTGACTGCATACGTTTAAATATGAGCAAACCTCAAAACACTGGCTTTTCTTCAACACTACTTGATTCAAATGTCTGCACTGCCTGTAATGTAGGGAAAAGTCCATAAGGATACAAACACTATCAAACTAGAGTGTGTAAGAATTTCTGCAGGAAGGTAGACACCCTACTCTGTTTCCACTTTCATTAGTCACAATGAGGTATGCTAAACCCCAAAAACTTAAGGTTTTATGGCCCCCCGTTCTGGTTTCAGAAGAAGTAGAAGCAAAAGTGGACTATATCCACACCTGATTTTATTTCATGTTGAGATTTCATTCTACGATCTGTTACTGCAACAGATATTTGGCCAGTTTTGCAGCCTTAAGAAGTCTTCTTCATAGCAGAACATTATTTGGGAGCATTTCAGCAATGAGAGTACTCAGTCAGCATTTTATTCAGGACCTATTCCCCACTTTGAAACAGCTGGGTGGCCACAGCCAACACACTTAATTTCTCCTTTTCTCTATCTTCTCAGGTTAAAGAGTGAATTATAGGAGCAAAGAGGGATACACTCCCGTTCAGTGTACAAACAGTAGTGCCTTGGGATCAACTTGTTCCTCTTCCTGAGTCTGGCTGAAGCATGTAGGCATTAATAGACTAAACAGCAACAGCAGCCTTCAGTAATTTAGAATGTAAACAGGTCAATGGGAAAAACTTCACTAGGATAGAAAATACTTTATAACAGCCAATAGAATTAAATGGAATAAGTGACTCTTTTTTTTACACCTCCACCAAAACGAGCATGAAATTATAAAGAGGAAAAGAGCTTTGCTGTCAGACACAGGATACACCTCACAGACAGGTACATTGAAGATGAACGCTTTATTCCCTCATCTTTTTTATTCTTGTGGATTTCAGGAGAGGGTTGTAGAGGTTGGAGGGTAGATAGACAAGGGGGTTTATTGATTTTGTGTGCTATTCTTGCTCCTGCTACTTATTAAGAGCTGTGGAAATTGCCCATAGCTATCTTTTTCCATGCTTTTTCTGGCTTCAATACTGTCGCTCTGTCTTTGTTTATGTCCTGGAAAAGCAGTTCCTCCAAGGACCACCGCTACAACAGCAGCAGACACCCAAGTCATATAAATGAAGACGATAAGAGCTGTGCAAACACTTTGCAAACATCATTCCTTACTCTCCTACTAATCAACACTACACTCACTTAATGAGGTGAAGACACTCGATGCACAATGTCTACAGTTAAGACCATCCAAGAGTTCTCAATGACGAGAGAGGTGCCATAGGATCGCGTTGTAAAAGACTTCCTTGTTTTTAACTGTGGGTCCTCTTTTCAACCAGAAGAAGACTCATTGAAACTCTGCCTTAAGAATTAGCAACGGTGTCCACAACAGCACCAGTCAAGGCAGCAGCTTTCCAAGCATCTGTTGTGCCAGTGCTAGGGCCATCAGCATAAACAGACCGTGCTAGAGACAGCTGTCCCGCGCGAATCAGCAGGACTCAGCCAACTCTCTCCATTCTGCACCGATCACTAACAAAAAGGATTTTCTTTCAATTTAAGGATAAATGTTTTCAGTTATTTGTATGTACAGAAAACCTCAGCATGTTTTATGACTTACTTTCCCCGAGTTCCCCTTGATAAATGTACACTCCAACCTGATAAATATGCCCCGAGGAACACCAATGCATTCTGCCTGTCCAGACACACTGGGGGGAAAAAAAAATAAATTCTAAAAATCAACCTATGGATGACTAAGTATTGATGAATATGGTGTGAATTCTGAGGAGAGTTCTCCCCTCCTCTGTCTTCTACTTTCTAATTTACAGAGTCTGCAGTATTTAGAGTCACAATGTCAAGCAAAGTCAGAAGAAATAGAATTCTAGAAAGCATTACAACCATCATTAGCACTCTCTATCCCGACTACTTATCAGACACATATAAATCTTGATGCCTATGTGACTCACTATGATGAAATTAAATGAGAGCAAACAGAGCAAATGCATGTCTACTGCTTTTATCTCTAACCTACTCAGACAGTCATCAATATATTTGAGCTACAGCAATATAGTCTGCAATATCTCAGAATATTGTTATCATTTTATTAAAGCAAATATCTTTAGTGTTTATTCCTTTCCTGCTTCCATAGTTTCTCAGCACCTCTCCAGCGCTGACTGGATGATCCAGTGCTTCATACAACAGCTCTCTCACCTAAAGAAAAATAGATAATTCCTTTGCAAATGAATTTAATTTATGCCTAATGTGGTGCAAGGAGAACTGAACTCAGCACGTACAGAAGCAAGGGAGGAAAGTAGTTGAGAGTCAATAAGAGTGTTACAGCATGCGATATCCCTGCTCATAAGTGCTGGTATTGCAAAAGCACAGAAGCTCTACGTTCACACCGAATCAATCCTCCATTTACCCTCGGACATTTTAATCTGTTTCCTTAAAAGGACAGGTGCTGATAAAGATTTGAAACAGAGACCAAATCAAGAAAATGACAGGAAGAAAGAATCCCTGCTGCTACCAAACAGCGCTCTCCCCAGGACTGCGTTTCTTGAATATTCACCTTCAGGGAGAGGAGTGGATCGTTTTTTGTATTAGCCAAGGAAGGTGACAGACTGAAATCAGAGTTGCTAAAACAAAGGCTGGTAGTGTGAAATCTAAGGAAGTACAGAATGAAGAACTTAAAAAGAGGAAAGGGGTTAAAATTCTTTTTAATCTTTAGAAAATCCCCACATTATTCCAACTGAGCGAACACGCTCAACCGTACTGCCCGACTACAAGGAAGCTGAAAACAAAGGTTTCATTCACAACTCTGCTCTTTGCAAGAGATAACCTCCTGCACTGATGTAAACTCAGGTCACATTCGATTAAGCTCACTTCTCCTGTGACAGTGGACAACACTTGTGGAATGTAAACAGAGAAACCTTGACACATGGTCCTGCATACTGTTCAGATCAAAAGTTATTATAGGAAAGCATTGCACAAGATATCCATTCCAGTTCAGCTAAGAATCATGAAGACATTTATAATCTCCCTTATCATTTTCACCAGTGCCTAATAAATGCCTTAGCTCTTTCTAACAGGAAATTCTGAAATGCCTTTTAGCATCACTGATTTGCTACCTCTTCTTTTTTTAATTTTTTTTAAAATAAATTGTTATCTACGTTACTTAGGACTGTAGTTCCTCTTGATGTATGTTACCAACGATGCTTCTGCTTTGTGACACCACAGTTAGCTGCCATGAAATGAATATGGGAGAATAAGCAGAATACTTTGGGTCAACTCCTGGTCCAGTTAAACTAAGATTCTTGCCATTCCCTTCAGCAAGGCTGAAATTTCACCCTTTAACTTTTGGCAGTGAAAGCCCACTGGGAATAATTGAACAGAACACAGCATTCAAGTTCAGCTTAAATAAATAAATTCAGTAGGAGGCTTGACATTCATTTTCATGGAAACATGGACAAATCTCCCTCATGCAAATCAGCTGTGGGGGCAGAAAAACATGCATACATTGGAATATTTTGTAGAAAGAGATGTCTTCCACACAAAAATTTCTATTTTAGGGAACTTACTAGTTGTCCTAGTAGCCAAATAAAAGGTTTTCTTCTACAGATATCTTATTTGATATTAAGATATCTATAGATTATTAAAATAGCATGTACAGATTATTAAAATAATATCTACAGATTAAGATATTTACACATCATCTTATCTGCCTCTGAATTACACAGAGTTTTGTTTTACTCTGCATTTGTAGCAGTGCTCTGTGAGATTATATTGACTCTTTGTGCTTACTGAGGTAGCAAAGGGTATGAGACTTCGGATCACGTTAGTGTCCTTTTACTACAACATGTAAATCTGTCAAACTCTGTTTACTCATTATTTCAAATAAAGTAAAATTACTACACTCATATGATGCGCTAATGAGGGGTGACCTCATTAACGTCTATAAATATGTGAAGGGTGGGTGTCAGGAGAATGGAGCCAAGTTCTTCTCAATGGCATCTAGTGATAGGACAAGGGGCAATGGGTGTAAGCTGAAACACAGGAGGTTCCATATCAATATGAGAAGGAACTTTTTCCCAGTGAGGGTGACAGAGCACTGGAACAGGCTGCCCAGGGACGTTGTGGAGTCTCCTTCACTGAAGATGTTTAAGACCCACCTGGATGTGTTCCTGTGTGACTTGGACTAGGTGATCCTGCTGTGATAGAGGGATTGGACTAGATGATCTTTCAAGGTCTCTTCCAATCCCTATTGATTCTATGATTCTAATTAACACCTACCTCAGGATCATAACAAGAGGAAAAAAGACAGTGAAATATAAGTCAGGAAGCTGACTCTTAAATATTTTTCTCTGTTTCTGGCCTGAGATGTTAACATTGCTCATTTATCACAGAAAAGTAGTAAGTGAGCTGACCTAGCACTGCAACGTTTTGCAAACACAGCCTCCACCGACTAATGGCTTTGGATGCCATTAGTGCATCGTGGTGAGAATACACGTATCAATGAGTTTTTAATGACTCCAAATGGGATGCCTCTGTGTGGCAGCAAGGACAGGCACAAACATAATATGCTGTGTTTTTTCAATAAATGAACAATTCTTCGTCCATCCCTGGAGATGATCCCCTTCAGGCCTGAAGTGCACCATAGGTGATAGCTTTGTGCTGAAAACAGAAAGGCATTCTCTAAGTTCTAACAGAATGCTCCCTAGAAGGCATTAGCTTCTTCCTTTGAAGGAAGCAGATTATTTTGGCTGCTCACACAGCCCCAAACTCATAGCCCACAAATGAAAAACCCATCTCAACAGAAAAAACTTGAATCTCCCTGCCTAACCAAGAACGGGCATAAAGGAAGTTTAACAACAGGAGGTTGATCCTGAGTTATTTGCACTGAAGACCTTAAAGTTAGATCATTTCAATTTCCCTCTTTCGTTTTTTTGGGAGCTGAGGTTGTTGATCAATATGTGAAGGATGGGTGTCAGAAGGATGGAGCCAGGCTCTGCTCAGGGGCACCCAATGATAGGACAAGGGGCAGTGGGTGTGAGCTGGAGCAGAGGAGGTTCCACATCAATGTGAGAAGGACCTTCTTAATGATGAGGGTGCCAGAGCCCTGGTAGGGGCTCCCCAGGGTGGTTGTGGAATCTCCTTCTCTGAAGGTGTTTCAAACCTGCCTGGGCTGTTCCTGTGCAGCTGCATCTAGAGGATCGTACTGTGTCTGGGGGGTTGGACTGGATGATCCCTTCTAACCTTAACTGACAGTATGACTTGGTCTAGGTGATTCTGCCGTGGCAGGGGGATTGGACTAGATGATCTTTCAAGGTCCCTTCCAATCCCTAATGATTCTAGGATTCTATGATTTATAATCTTCTTTTAGCATCTTTAACTACACAGAATTTATTGAACAGCAGAAGTGTCTGACAGCTTTCTTTTCAAGGACAACCTGAAATACACTCCTGCAGGGTCTGATACTGTACAACAGCAAGTTCACGTAACTTGTGACAGCACCACAAGAGCCAGCCAAAGCTGCTTCACACTATGAGATGAATTCAGACTCTTCCATTGTCCACCATAACTCTGCTAAAAGTGAAATGCAGGAATTCAACACAGAATTGGAAATTACCCTATTCCTTCGCAGTGGTGCAAAACAAATCCAGTGAACGATGGGGTAGCTGCAGGACAGAGCATTTCAGTAAATGCAGCAGAGCAGGAACATTAGATGTCGTAACATAAACGAGCAGCAGCAAGGCTGTAAACTTCTAGGGCTGTACACTGAGAGCACCACGCACTACTTAAGTGGAAGTTAAAAACTACATGCAAAGTAGAAAATGCAGTGGAACACTGACATAATGAGATTGGTATTGTATATCCAACGATTTATTCCCATTTAGCAGTCAGTGGTAAAGAGCCCAGAGACTGCAATTCATAGCTAAACATCTGATTTGCAAGCAGAGGATCACTGCGGTCTTCGGTTGTTCCTGATGAAATCATGCAAACAGAGTAAGGCTTGTTCCTCAGTAGCTGGAATCACTTTTAAACCTGTTCCCCCCTTGCTTTGCTTGTTCTCCAGCAACAATTCCTGTTTTGTCCTACACCCTTCAGCACAGAGGAACAGGTGTGCCCTGACCAGAAACTTTCTGCTGCTCACTGCAGAGTGATATTTCCTTGTTCTTAACCTGAATTTTGCCCACAGGAAGACTCCCTTTACAGACTTTGCAATGCACTGCAAGTTCAGTGCTTCCTGACTCGCTCGGGGCAAGGAGCTGTGAAAGAGCCAGATCTCATGCAATTAATATCCTCTGCAGTGTGTCTGCTGAGGTTATTTTAGTCACTCACAGATACCCCTGACATGTGGGCTGCAGCAAGATTTCACCCCAAAAGGACCTCTACATTCACATGGGAGACAGAAAACCCTCCATGCTTGTGGTCTCCTTGGTGAATTCTGCAGCAAAGGCACTCAGATTTGTATTTGCCCACATAAACTCAGTCTGTATTTACAGACTTTGAAAACACCAAGGGCCTTTTCTCCTTCCCCTTCCTCATTATTATGCCTCTACTCTGCCCTAGTGAGACCTCATCTGGAGCACTGTGTCAAGTTCTGGGCTCCCCAGTTCAACAGGGACAGAGAGCTACTTGAGAGAGTCCAACAGAAGGCTACAAGGATGATGAAGGGACAGGAACACCTGCCTTACACAGTATCACAGTAATGATAAGGTTGGAGAAGACCTTAAAGATCATCCAGTCCAACCTAAATCCAAAAAAACCCCAGTAATCCTAACATCTAACATCTAGATCATGCCACTCAGAACCCCATCCAGCCTAAAAGGAAAGGCTGAGAGACCTGAGATCTGGAGAGGAGAAGACCAAGAGGGGATCTCATTATTGTCTATAAATACATGAGGCCTGAGTGTCAAAAAGGGAGAGACAACCTCTTTTCACTTGTGCCCTGTGACAAGATGAGGGGCAACAGATTCAAGCTCGAGCGCAGGACGTTCCATCTCAACATGAGGAAGAGCTTCTTTACTGTAAGGGTGACAGAGCACTAGAACAGGCTCCCAAGAGTCTCCTCTGGAGACCTTCAAGACCTGTCTGGATGCATTTTTGAGTGATCTGCCCTAGTTTTGGTCCTGGTCTGGCAAGTGGGTTGGACTTGATGATCTTCAGAAGGTGCTCCCACGCCCTGTCATTCTGTGATTATCAGAAGTGACAGTGCTTCCACAAGTTAAATTACTATTGGATAACAGCTATGCAGCAAACAGACATTCTGCCAAGCGTTGAGACACTTTGCCCATGATGGATTTATAACAAACAAAAGCCATTCTAAGTCACTACAATTTGCTATCACAACTTACTAAGCAGGACTGTGGCTGGTGTGAACCAACTAGGATCCTTGGCTTATGCTTTCAAGATATATTGATTTATCCCAACTAAAAAGCACGTACAAAAAAAACAGGATCTGACCAAATAAACACAAAGAAAGACCTTTGTAGTTGTTTTAATTGTAGCTTTCAATGTGAGCTTCAGAATCAAAGTGTGCTTGAGCATATCAAGTTGCCATTTGCTGGGCTTCTCTTCATTCTTAATCCTAAAGCAATTGATCATCTATTTTCAATTCCAGCTTAGCATTACATGGCTTTGTTGTTATTGCTGTTTCTGAACGTCCACCTAAACTCTAGCTGAAGAAAAAAATGGCTTGTAGTCCTTGCAGTGGTGGAAAACAGTTTTAAAAGTCAACCTAACCACAGTTGAGACACTGCGCAGATGCACACACAGCGATGAAAGAGCAGGAATAATTTCAGTCATCCCCACTTTTGTGTGGACCTGATTCTTTTCAACAACATGAGCTATGCAAGCCTGTCTGAAGGCTGAGAAGTTAAAAAAACCCAAAACAAACACCCCAACCCCCCCAGTAAATGCTCAGATTTAGAACCCTTCTTCTACTGAACTCCTCTTCTAATTTCAAGTTTCGCAAGCGCTTAGGGATGGTGAAGAAGGAGAAATCCCAACTTGCTTAATGAGATGCACAGAGCTGAACTGCCTTAGGTCCGAATCATAAATTTAAATGTTTTATTTTAGGTTTTTTCCTTCTGTGACGTTACACAGCTCTTGCCTCTCTTGTTGCATGGATAAAACCCAGTGGAGCCTAGAAAAATCTAGGGAAAAGTAGCTTTTGTCACACTCGCTGCAGTTGGAGGAGACAGAGGAGCACCGTGCAGCAGGGGAGAGGAGGAACGCAGCTTATTCTTCTGCACCAAGTAAGAACATGGCAGCACTTACAAATAAGCCCTTGTTTTTCATTATTTATGAAAGATCTTCCTCCGACATTTACCACAGACATTTAATCCACTAAAACGGCTATTTTTGCGTGTGTGAAAGGCACTTTGAGAACTGCAGTCAGGGATGCAGGAAGTAGATCTCAGTTCTTAGGAAAGACAAAGGCAAGCTCAGCCACTTCAAAGGGGACGCAGGTCTCACCTTTATTCTCATGCATTTGCATTATTGACTTTCTGTAACAAAGGCAAAACCCTAAGTAAAGAGCTTGTGCAAATGGAGGATGCCTATGTGAACCTGTGTCATTAGCAATGGCAGCTCCCAGCCACACACCACAAACTGGCTGCTTGTGCAGCATTCAGATGGCACTTTGCTGTGCTGCTCAAAACGTTAAGTGATCTGCCTACCACAGGGATGAAAATCCCTGCTTTACCCTTGTATTCACGTGCCTGACAGCCAGGCTGACTCTCCAAAACACAGGGTAGACACACATCATCCTGGCCCAAAATCATGCTCTCAGATTGCATCTCCTCACCTGTTGGCAATTCCTCCCCCCCCCAAGACATTCTACCCTTCCTCCTCCTCTTCCAGAACACATCCCCACACTTCAGTTTGACAGCAGCTTGTTTGAGCAGTTCAATTCTTTGTGTGGGTGGAGTAAATTGTATTACTAAAAAAATCACTTAAAAAACCCCAACAAGCCGAATGGATGGCCTTGTTAGAGGCAAAAGAATCAAGGGGTACATGTAATTGAGATTTATTTTCCCCATATGGTAAATTTTGTTTGTTGTAAAATCACATATTTCATTACTGATGGGTTATTTACAGTGTTTCTGATCTGTCCAACAGAATGGTACACAGCTTAGCTGTTCTCTTTGAGGTGATTCTTTTATTAGTCATATAATCCATTTTTCTACTGATTAGGGAAGATTACTCAGAACTAAATATTCCATCTCCTCACACAATTGATTTTTTGTGCTTTTTTCCCTTCCAATATTATTTTCTCCAGCACAGTTTTGCTGCCCAGTCTTTATTAGTATAAATCATCTTCAGATGTGCTAGAGATTTCACACTACAGCTTCAAAGACCCCTTCTAGAAACTCCAGAGAACAAAGCGATTTTTCATACCTAATTCCATTCTTCTCTTTCCCCACTGATGTAACTGTCAAAGAAAATCACAGCCAAGCTGACAACACAATACAGCATGAACTCAGATCCTAACAGACTATTGCTGCAGAGGCCCTGAGTCCAGAGGTGAAAATTATCTCTTAGCCTAAACAAAACTGTCTGAAAAAACCTCCTCAAGACCTCAGTCCTTACAGATGAGAATAATTATGAGAAAAATCAAACTAGCGCCAAGCAAGACCATCAGACTCCCAGCCCTGGTGAGGTTTTTCTCCGTGAGAGCAGGCAGCCATGGGGACAGTGTCACCAGCAACCCAGCTGCAGGTACTGCCAGGTTTATCCCTGGTCTTAGCACAGCAAGCGAGACACCAGCAGCCACCTCCCTGCGTCCCTGCAGCTCAGAGCGAGCCGTGTCACTACCCGACAAATGAATCTTCTGCTGACATTCAGTCCAAAGCATCCTATTTGTTTGTTCTGTTTTGTTTAAAGGGAAGAAAGGCCCAAACAAACAGCATAACAAAAACCCCCAAAAAGCAACCCTCGAACAAAGAGGAAAGTACATGAAATCCAGCACTCCATTTCCATTATTTGTGGATCACTTCCTCAGCAGCCCGCCCGCGGAAGGTTAGCATTTTGCTAACTTTCAACTTAAAGCAGGAACAATATTCAGTACCGACAGGATGAAATGAATCAATCTGCCCGTGGCTTAATTCACA
This sequence comes from Rhinopomastus cyanomelas, assembly GCA_013400115.1. Taxonomy (NCBI): domain Eukaryota; kingdom Metazoa; phylum Chordata; class Aves; order Bucerotiformes; family Rhinopomastidae; genus Rhinopomastus; species Rhinopomastus cyanomelas. The sequence continues at coordinate 45,904 of VXBP01007003.1, read as the reverse complement.
AAGGCTAACTTCTCTTTCACAGTCTCGTCCCAGGAATAGGAAATAAACTTGTGTGTTTCAGCATTCATGTCTGCGGAAGGAGAGGGCAGAGCTGGGTCAGTTTTGAGGCTTTTTTTGGCATTCCGCGCTCCTCGCAGGACAAAGCCTGACAAAAGGACAGGCTATCAAAACTGAGCCAGAAATAAATCAATTTACAGCCGTGTAGTAAAATCAAAATGTAGCTCCATCTGGTCACTACTCAAAATAAGTTACAGAAGAAACAGGTCTTTGTTAATCCTTAAACAAATTGATTTGCTCGCTCAGCAGGCACAGGGCTTGTTGAAGGTCCACTAAGGTGCCTCACTGCTTTCACAAGAATGTTAGGTGCTGGAAGAGACGCTTGAAGATCATCGAGTCTGTGATTCTGTGAATCCTGTGAGTCCACCCCACCTTGTCAATGCAGGACCAAAACTAGGGTAGATCACCCAGAAATGCATACAGGTGGGTTTTGAAAGTCTCCAGAGAAGGAGACTCCACAACCTCTCTGGGGAGCCCATTCCAGTGCTCTGTCACCCTGTCTCACACCTCTTTCCACACTCTTCAGTAGCTGCTCCGTAATTCTGTATTTCAGGAATTTTCTTCTAACTTCAGGTCATTTCAGATTACTTTAGAACAGACTGAATACAGGACTGGGGGGAAATCTCAGTTAATCTACCTGGAGGAATTAGTCGGTATCAGATACCCCATTACGACCAATCCAAACTAAAAGTAGCCTTTTAATTGTCTGGACTACATGGCTGAGCTATTGTATGGCAGAGCCAGCAAACAACCAAATGAAATGCAATGCTGTACTTCAAACAAAATCAATTGTCAGCTCTTAAAACTGTTTCTAGTTTCACCCAGAAACCTAGTGAATTCATGTCTCTCACCTTCTCTTTTTTTCTTCTTTAATATCCCATTTGATGGGAGTTAACATCAAGGCAAGGCATGCAGAGAAAATTCTAGCTAATGAGTTGCCAAGTAAATCTGTTACTACAGGAAACATGTTCACGTCTTTAACAGGTACAAACAAACACAATTGATGGGAAGAACACAATCAATAAAAGACTTTCCAAAAATCCTGGGACTGTTTATGTTAAGATGAGATCTGAGTGATTTCAATTAGATGCAGCTCTGTTCTGGCATTTCTCATTTTTGCCAGCTCCTCAGATAATTGCCTCCCAAGCAGCTCCAGCGTTCAGGCTTTCTCAGTTCAACAATTAACTCATTCTTTGACATTAAAAAAACCCCTCGAGTTCTTTTTCAGAAGGATAGGTATGGATTGCAGCCTGAGAGGTGCTCACAACACTACAGTCGTCCTTCAAATGGATTTTCAAAACCAGTACTGCAGGATAATAGAGAGTCTTCTAGTTTTCTGATCCCTGCTGCTGCATTCTGTGCAAAGGTTAGTGCTGGATACAGATGAAAATTTTTATTAATAATGACTACGCATCCTGCATCTGTGCTTTATTACCATAAATCATTACATTAATCTCTCATAAGCACATGTGACCCAGAATCACAGCTAATTTACAGGGGGAAAAACCTCAAATCAAACCACTTTTCACCTCCCATGCATGGTATATGTGTATGTGCTTCCTGGAATCAGAACCACAGGCGACTGAGAAACACCAGTGCCTTAAAAAAGAGCCCTAGTGTGTCACCCTAGAGTTAGCGCAGATGTCTGGCGCTGGCTCTTACACAGGAGTAGAGCAAATGCATTCTGTTCAGAAAAGCCTGTGGAAGGTTTGGGGATCCATCTGGATGAATGCCCTGTATAAACACACAGTTATCATGCCTAGGCTTCCCAGATAGAAGTTTCTCAAATTGGAACATGTGAAACCTGAAGAAATCCCAAAACCAAGGTCACCACTGCATGGGTCCAGCTCTTAACTGATTTTTTTCATATTTAATTTTTTTAAGTTTTATTTCAGGGGTTTTTTTACTTTTTATATAATATTGTCTAATATATAATAATATATTGGGGATTGGACTAGATGATCTTCCAGGGTCCCTTCCAATCCCTAATGACTCTATGACTCTAATATAATTTTGTATAGTTAAATATTCAAATAATAAAGGAAATAAAGAAGAACAATATTAGAATAACAAAATTAATCATGCTTCACCGTGACATAACATTCCTGCAGATAAAGGAAGACCCTAGCCATTATTTGCAAGGGGCCTTAAAAACCATACCCCTGAAAGCCATAATTTCTTTCACTTCTGTGATATATTTCCTTTCATGAAGTTATGCTGCAAAATAAACACTATTCTTCATCGCGTTCTAAAAACGTCTGCTTTGAACTATTTGAACTATTTTAATTACTCACTGTTTTATCAGCATAAATGAAATTTGCTCGGTGACCCATATATTTCTTATCTAAGTGAACCAAGCTCCTTCCCCCAGATCTTTTAGCGCAGGTTAGCCAGGCTTTGTGAGCGGAGCATAAAGATAGGCAAACTTAAACCATAACTATGTCAATTTAAGGTCAGGAAGGCCCGTTTGTGGCTACTATGGAAATCAGTCGAAACGCGCGGTGGCCAAACAATGCGTCTTTGCGCACTGGCTCAGCAAACCACCACGACCGACCTGCCAGCATCTGCTTTTTGAAGTGTCAGATAACATTATTTCCAGGATGACATCAAGGGCCTTCATTGGCCATGCATAAGGTCAGTGAATATTAACTTCATTTACACTTGGCTGAGAATTGGCTGGTGCCAACAATAGAGGTTTAGATCCTCTGCTGAGCAGGGTTAAAAACTGACAGAAAGCTGCCATTGAGGAAGATGGATGATCTTACTAGCTGACCCTATTTCTCCCCAAGTGTCACAGCCTCGGCCTCTTTTCTATCTCCGCAACAAAAGACCCTCTCCGCGCTTCCCAGTGGCCTTCAGCTTTATTGGCGCTAACAGGCCCAGACATTTTCATCGATTGGATTCTCTGCCTCTTAAACACAAGAGCTTGCCCTCCGTGGCTAGCCAAAGTTTGGCACAGATGTCTTTTTTTGTAATTGCTTCTCCGCTGTCTGTTGGGAAGGATGCGATCGGACAGGCGAACATCATGTCAACACAGAAGATGCTTCACCATTTATCTCCGTTTCCCAGTGGCATTTTAAGGAAAGTGATATCTCGTTTGCCTGCGGGGAGGGTTAACCCTTCGGTGACAACCCAAAGTGTCTATAAATGCGGAAAAACAAATCGATGCGATGCTGCCGTTAATAAAATTCCACTGCACTTGTCCCACACATCGTTCACAAAGGACTAATTAGTTTTTGCAATCAAGCTATTTGAAATACACATCTCTAAACGCGGAGAAGTCGGTGTCACTGTGCTGGATCCTCAAGGGGCTTTTCAGTCAAGTTCAAAGTACACATTTCATAAATAATAAGGCTTGAATAGCTGATAATGTAAACATCTGTGGAATTTCCAGTCTATTTCAATTCCAGGCCACACACTTAATAAAAATCACAAAAATACATTAGAGGTTTAAATGGACTAGAACACATCTATTACACGGAATCAAAAGTCTTTCAACATCTGTATGACAGACTGACTAGAAAAAGGATATAAAGGAAGTATAACAGAGCTGTATAGGATGCTCTGGGTATGAAGAAAAACAAAACTGATGCTCTTTTATCTTTTTTTTTCTGTTTTTTGAAAAGAAATCTGGCACTGGACAATGCTGGCAAAGGAGTAATGGATTTGACAAGCCACTTGTTTGATCCAGTAGAGCAATTCCTGTCTTTCGGCATACACCAGGGAGACACGCTGCATCCCATCATAATTCATATGTTTTCCCAGTCTCTGGGCAGTGCCACATGTGCTCTGCGCCAGTCTGATTGTGCAAAGCCACCCTTAAAGGTTGTATAGCCAGCCAGAGGACTGCTCTCCCACTGAGGTGAAATCAATATTATTAGAGCAACTCTTGCTCTCTGTAGCCAGAAGTGAAGGAGCACAGATTAAATGCCCCCATTAAAACCCATGGCTCAACTTACCTAGCAGGGAGCAGCACAACTCTGATAATTAAGGATGAGTTTAAAAACCACACAGAACCTTAGGGATCGGAAGGGACCTCGAAAGACCATCTAGTCCAATGCCCCTGCCACAGTAGGATCACCTAGATCAAGTCGCACAGGAACATCCATTTAAAGAATACTGGGGGAGAAAAAGGGTGAGGAGGCACCTAAATGGATTTGGTTTTTTAAGAGTTATAGGGTTTGCAGTAAATATTATGGAATCCTCTGTTCAACTATGAAGGTAGAGATGCCAAATAAAGGGGAGGCCACAGAGGCAGGGGAAAAATCATAATCCAACCTGTCAGTCCAGCCTATAAAGGTAAAGGGACATATCAGCCATCAAAACTACCTCTCTGCCACAATGTAGTGTAGCAGAATGAATCAAGTAATTTCATTTCTCCAGTAATGCTTGTAGTTATAACCAAGGGAGGGGGCTGGGGAAAGTGGGGAGGCATCAAATACAACAGCAAGCATTTTCTGCTGGGGGAGAGATTTTAAAAAAAGGCACTATTTTGAAACTAGCCATGATAAAAAAGGAAGTTTACCTGAGTCATAAAACCAGCAGAAAAGAAAAGCCAGCCATAATTGAGCCATAAAATGAAAAGATGTACTATGAAAAAAATACGTGTGAAAGTATCTGAAGTGATTTTGGAAAGTACAGCAATATACATACGTATTTATTGGAATGAGATGCTCATTGCAAGCAGCCTACCCCAGTATAAAATGATGCAATTGTACTATTGTGTACCAAGACTCAGGATGACTTTTTTTTCCTCCCTTTTTTTTAAACACTACTGGTAAGGAATATTGCCACAGTAATGAGGAAAACACACATTTTTCATATTTGCAGCAAGCTCTATTAAACAAACTGCTTTTTGCAAGGATGAAAGGCTGGGCTCTAGCTCTATGTGTTAATAACAGATGGTTAGGACATGAGGCCAGTTTCTGCTTTTCTTACTCTCACAACTAGTCCCAAGGGACTAATTCTTATTTTTTTTTTAACAACTACAGCAAACGGTATTTTACCCAAGGGAAAAGAAGCAGTTTTGCAACAAAAATGTTTGTTGTCCCCTTTTCCACTGGATAAAGTAGGGGTTCTTCCTCTTTAGCTCACCCTGTCAGGCCTGAAGGAAGCATTAAGGAACCCCAATTGGAAGGAAAAGGAAAGGAACATTGGCATGTAAGTATGAAACGATGACAGCTCTCAACAGATTTCCCCAATATGCTTCAGAAACTGCTATCAGGGGTGGAGATTGGCAAGGGATCCCCAGCAGCAGGCTACTTCCATCTGGACTGGATGGAACTATAGTGTTTCCCAAAGCTATAGGGATTTTAAAGAAGACAGATCCATTTTTCAACCTACAGAGATGTACAGTCCAGGACAGGCATCTTTCTTTCTTGGATAGTCACAGGAAAAGGGCTCAGTTAGAAGATGCTCTCTTTTTCTACCACCTTAATGAATAGCCCTCCATCACCCTTATGGAGGGAGTAGAACACAGAAATGGAACCATCTCCCTGATGAGGAAAGGCTGAGGGAGCTGGGTCTCTTTAGCTTGGAGAAGAGGAGATTGAGGGGTGACCTCATTAATGTCTATAAATATGAGAAGGGTGGGTGTCAGGAGGATGGAGCCAGGCTCTGCTCAGCGTTGTCTAGTGATAGGATATGGGGCAGTGGGTGTGAGCTGGAACATAGGAGGTTCCACATCAATATGAGAAGGAACTTCTGAATGAGGGTGACAGAGCACTGGAACGGGCTGCCCACGGGGGTTGTGGAATCTCCTTCTCTGGAGACATTTAAAACCTGCCTGAACATGTTCCTGTGCAACCTGATCTAGGTGATCCTGCTGTGGTGGGGGAATTGGACTAGATTAGGTCCCTTCCAATCCCTAATCTTCTGTGATCTCTTTTAGTTAAGAAATCCAGTGCAATTCTGATATATTTGTAAACATATTCTGAAAACTCTTCTACCTAAAGAAGAAATTACATTATTAGGTAAATATCTGTAGCACTATATCAGCAGCAGCAAAAAAATGTTTCATCCTGAAGCTTAAGCACCTCAGCTGCTGACAGCTAGAAACAGAATGATGATGTGATCATATTTAACAGATCAAGCTACAGTCTTCTTCACTAGTAGACGTGGTGCTAGAAAGCTATGGTTGAACTTACAAACCAAGTGAATCTAAGGACACATGGAAGGATGTGCTACCTTCAGAAAGAAGGACAGCCCAAGCAAGAGATCTTTTCTGTGTATGTGAAGCTGATCTATAACATTCTTATGTGTTCAGATGACCTGAGCAGCCCATTTGTGCATAGTCCCAGAACACATCCATCAATCAATGCCAAGGTTCTTCCAAGCTCCACTCTGACTGGCAACTGACAGTCAGTTATCTCCTGAGTGTTAATTAATAATGAATAACCTTGGCACTGTTTAAACACACAAAAATGTGTTTAAATGGTGGAAACTTAAAAATGGGGTTTTGTTCTCTGAGAAAAGGGATGGTATTTTCAAATCCTTGTATTTAAGGAGAGAAATAAAACTCCTCGTTCATAGATTGCACATCAATTGTACTCCCAACACGTGCTTTGTTTTCTAAAGACACTATTCTCTACCTGCAGCGTGCAATTCTGAAGCTTATGTTCCTGGATACACAGGTTTTACAGCAGTAATATGCAACACAGTGACTGTGTAGCTCCACATATGACAGAAAATCTTTAAGACTGAAGATCAAACGTAGGCACTGCATTGGCTCCACCTCTGTTGTGCTCACCCAGGAAAAAGAAAAGGTGTGTTTTAAAAAGATGCTCTTCCTCTCCCCTTGTTCACTGGCATTACTCACTAGCAATTCCACTGACAAGACTTTATTCATAACAGGCCAAAACAAGATCTACTTCAACTAGTAAACTAAAGCAGAAAGACAAGCATGCACAAATGCCAAAGAACTGCCCCTTTTAATCAGAAAATTAAATTATAAGCTTGGACTTGATGATCTTTTGAGGTCCCTTCCAATCCCTAATGATTCTATGATCCTAAGATGGAATAGAAGAGACAGTCCTAGATCACAGATAGAATATTCCATACAATCAGCACTGGGGGACATGATTTTGAACCCAGCTTATGATTTTAAGTGCATGATACTTTCACAGTTCCCAGCAGCAGGCTGCAGATTAAGTCTGGCTGTGACTGCCATTGGTGAGATCATTAGGTGATGCTGAGGAGCCCTGGGATTTGCTAACAGTTAAAACCATGTCCATTTCCTTTGCGTAACATTATTTTGGGGGGAAATAATCAGTACTTTTTATTCTAGTGTTCATAAAGATGCCAACAGTTTGAGAGTTGTCCTTTTATCTGTGTAAACATATTGCCCTTAAACAGCACAAAAGAACCTGAAAGAAAATAGTATTAATTTATACGGAAGAGCTACTGCCACAGAACAAAACTTTTCAGTAAGTTGGACAAAAATGAAAGCAGAGAGTTATCTAATTTGTTTACTGTGCAAATACATTGATCAAGAAAAAAATGTTGACATATTGAAACACGAGAAATCAAACATCCAAGATTCAACCTTTGATTTTAGCTAAGAGACTTTTATGGACTGCATCCAACATCAACAGAATCAAGTAGTAATACCCTCCTTCAGCAGAATTCCAGTCACATACCAGAAGTAGCTCTATGCAGCAATTAATCAAAGAAATAACAAAAATTACCTTAATAACATTAAGAATGTTTTATGCAGGTTTTTGGCTTAATTTCCGTATTTGGTAAGACTTCAAACAAAACTTTATTATATAGCAACAAGGAGAATGATCAATAGAGCAACTCAAATGATCAGAGGGCTGGAGCACCTCCCCTATGAGGACAAGCTGAGCAAGTTGGGGTTGTTCAGCCTGGAGAAGAGGCTCCCAGGTGACCTTCTAGCAGCTTTCCAATCTCTGAAGGGGCTACAAGAAAGCCAGGGTAGGGCTTTTTACACAGGTGCGTAGCGAGAGGACAAGGGGAAAGGGTTACAGATTTGAAGAGGGGAGATTGAGGTTGGACATTATGAAAAAAAATCTTTGCTGTGAGGGTGGTTAGATGCTGGAACAGGTTGCACAAGTAAGTTGTGGCTGCCCCATCCCTGAAAGTATTCAAGGTCAGGTTAGATGGGGCCCTGAGTAACCTGCTCTACTGAAAGTGTCCCTGCCTCTGCAGGGCAGTTGAAACTAGATGATCTTTAAGGTCCCTTCCAACCCTGGCCATTCTAGGATTCTAGCCTTTCCTTTGCTTTGACACATAAACACATCACCCATATAAAGAAATGAAAAATCAGTTGAATGTCTTCACTAGTTCTGTCATTTCTCTCAGAAATATGTACACGTACATATTGTGCAAATAAATTAACCAAGACACTATCAAGTTAACATATTGAAACATTCAAGACTAGAAATCTCATATTATAAATGTGTTTTATATATATATAATATATACTTATAGACATAAGAAAGCTCAAAACTTAAGAAGACTGGAACCCAGCACTCCATACTGAATGGTTCTAGCTTCTGCACTATGGGAAGAGCAAGTTACGTGTGGAGCTAATAAAACTGTTAACTGTGACTGCATGCCCTGTGTGAAGCAGAAGATTTGATCTTGAATTCTCCTCGGCAAGAAAAATAACTGCCCTAAGCATGTGAAACCTGAGTTGAACAAGATCATGTAAATATGATCAGTAATCACAGATGAGCCACACACTGCCCACGCAGACCATGTCCCACAGACTGATGTTTGAACATGTCATTTGTTCCAGCATCAACAGAGCTGAACTGTCTGGCACACAAACTGCCAAACTTTTAGGAATATGATAAACTTTAAGATCTCAATTGCCAACATTCTTTAAGTATTTTCATGGTAGCTAAGCAAGGGCTCCAGGACTTGCGAGATTTAATGTGATTCCCAACACCAACTCTGTGGACAGGAATGAATTGAATCAAACAGGCACCACAAAGATATTCGTACAACACATCATTTGTTCTCAAAATCTGTCCATAAGTAATTCAGTGTAAAAAACATGGTACATTCAGGCAGTTCTAATAATAGTATATTTACTACTGCTAAATGAAGACAAGCTAGCAAGCTGAGACACTGGGGGATTTGGAGGGTTGGTGGCCACAGGCAGTACTAACTTCTCCTGTAGAGTAGATCAGGTCATTAACCGAAGCTCCAGACAACTCTTGAGTTTTTTCCTTGATGGCCCATCAGAAGTGGATGATGAACTCTGACATCTATGACTTGGTCTGGGTGATCCTGCTGTGGCAGGGGGATTGGACCAGATGATCTTTCGAGGTCCCTTCCAATCCCTAATGATTCTATGATCTCATCTCACTCCTACACCAGCAGTTAGGCTTCTATATGCACACATACACTATGTTCTAAGATTAGAACTTGGTCATTTCATAAAAATAAGCTCTATCAACTGTCAGGAGACATTTGTAATTGAATCACAGCATGAGGACTTATCCAGTACGGTGAAGGGAATGTACAGCAGGCCACATGCAGTAGCCACATTAAGCCACCATATTAGTCACTTGCCAGAGTATCTCCAAGCATCATTTTCAGGGACCAGCCTAGTTCAATCCTCTGTGTTCATTGCTACTGGAAGAATGAACCCTGTTAATCTAGGAGGGGTCATATTTCACACTCACTAACTGTAAGGAAAGAACGAGATCAAGTTATAGTCACTAATTATGCTAGAGATGTCACACCTCACGCACCAAAGTGGAATGCTCTGTGCATATTTATACTGATAAAATACCTGCAATCCAGAAGAGCACGTCTAATCAAAGATGCATTTAAGTATGATTCAGGAACACAAGCAGTTTTAACTTCATATATCTGCTTATAGTTACTTCAAACTTCATCACTTTCCTCAGTATGGAAATCTTAACACATGATGTTACTCTGCTCGAGTTCATGGGATGCTTCTCATTAAATTATAGAGATGATATATGTTCAACAGGGCTAGAGACTTGATTGAGGGTATTCAACAGAGGACCACAAGGATTAGTTGACTGGAGCACTTGCCTTATGAGGAGAGATTGAGAGATCTGGGAGTTTTCAGCTTGGAGACGAGTTTATGAGGGGACTGAATCACTGTCTATAAATCCATGAGGGCTGGGTGTCTAGAAGAGACAATCTCTTTTCACTTTCACTCTGTGATGGGACAAGGGGTAATGGCTGTCAGCCAGTGCACAGGCAATTCCATCTCAAGATGAGAAAAAACTTCTTTACTGAAGGGTAACAGAGCTCTGAAATGGGCTGCCCAGGGAGGCTGTGGAGTCTCCTTCTCTGGAGACATTTAAAACCCATCTGGATGCATTCCTATGTGACCATGTCTTAGGTTCTACGATCCTGCTCGAGCAGAAGAGTTGGAACCAATGGCCTCTGGAGGTCCCTTCCAACCCCTAATGATTTGTGTATCTGTGATGGCTCAGCCCTTAGGCATTCAGACATTTTTCTGCAGTAGGCATCATCTCCTTAAAACAGTCATAACTTGTTGCCTGAGAAGTCCCATTTTTCCACTTTGTACAGCATGTTGACTTCTGGTAATGCACACTAAAGCATTGTTCATGTTTGAATGAAAATGAAAAAAATCAGGGGCCAACCCACAAGCCAGGGCTTCAGATTTGCACCAGCATCTCAGAACTGAACACTTGTTTCACAATTACAGCAAGAAATAATTTTTGCATTTATGTATATTAAATACATAGCAAAATAATGACAGGAATTATATTTCTTAATCACATACTTCCTTTTTATCCATCAATCACGCACGTCTGAGGTATGTCATGTGTCAGGAAATACTAATAATTACAGCTAATTAGACTTTTATTACAAAAACGCTTCACATTATCATTGCAGGAGAGCCATGCCTTGCTATGACTCACACATAACTAATACAAACCATAACAATTAAGAATTTGAAGTATCATTTTACCTTGGGTAAAAAACACTGATGTTTCTTACAGATGTGAGCCACCTGATCCACCTCAGGATAGGCTGCAGGGCCACCCACATAGCTACACAGGTACCTGCATTGACAAGATCAGGTCTCTAGAAGTACAACTGAGCCAAATTCTTACCTCACACAAGCTTTATACTTGGTTGCCTTTGCTACTCTGAATATTTAGTTAGCTAAATGTTAAGGAATATTTCCTAAAATCATAGAATCATAAAATGCATCTAGCTTGTAAAAGATATTTTTTGTATAAAAGGAAAATCTCATCTTGATGAAGAAAAAACAGTAAAAAACTTTTGATACTGATCGGTGACTGTCTAGTACACGGACATATTGTGGGTATTTGGGTGACTTGATAAAGTCAGAACCAGTCATTACTGGAAAAGTAGACACAAACACTCATTTGCCAGAGACACCAGACACGCTGCTGCTATGTCTGAGAACAAGCGATGAAATAAGAGATTCCCACAGACAAGAAAGTTTCTACTGTGAACTATTAACTAATCTAAGATACTGCTCACTTTCACAGAAAACATGCATTTTTCATTAATACCGAGGACAAGAGAACGCACTGTGACAGACACAGGCAACAGAAAGATTAGGAAGTGAGCAGGGATAAAACCTCCTCTAATAAGGAGAAGACTGTTCATAAAAAGGTCTTAAAATATACTTGCTATTTTTTTCCTCACTAATGCAAGATTGTAGAAGAAATCAGATACCTCACCCTGCAGAGAGAGGTTACTTTTTACAAAAATTAAGAATCACACAGAATCACAGAACATTAGGGATTGGAAGGGACCTTGAAAGATCATAGGATCATAGGATGTTAGGGGTTGGAAGGGACCCAAGAGATCATCAAGTCCAACCCCCCTGCCGGAGCAGGACAAAACTATCTAACACAGATCACAGAGGAATCATCTAGTCCAGTCCCCCTGCCAGAGCAGAAGCATAACACTGAAGTAAAACAGTGAACCTACATTTTCTTTCCTTTTCCAGTTGCAGACTGATGCCACAACATTCTGCAAAGGCTTACAGTAGAAAACAGATTTTTTTTCCTATCCTGTGAGCCGTGTTTGGCTTGTGAAAATCTCCCTGAACATACTTTTCTCATTCTTTTAAGGAAACCCTTTACAAAATGTTTTGGTTATAACTTGGTTCCACCCTAAGCTTTTATTAACAAAGTTATCTCCAGTGTCAGGAGAAACCCACCACAGTCCTGAGGTAAACAGAGTTTATATATTTAGTACACTCTGAAAAATCCATTTTGTCTTTCCAGGTATTAATTTGAAAATGTTTTGCTTGGTTTCAATTTAAAACACAATAATCCACAAGCTGGGTGCAGCTTGTTGGTTTAAGTAACGTAAAGGAGATGTTAAGCACTTACTAAAATGCTTCTCTCTTTCCCGTAACGAGTTCTTCCATTAAAGCTCTACTTTCAGTTTCTCTGCTATGTAGTAACTCTCCTTTTTTTCAGTGCTGGGAAGCCGAGATGTGTGTTTGTTTTGTTCTCTTAAGAAGATAACAATCATATTTAATGGAATGCATGCAGACTGGAGATGCTCTTAACAACAACTGTATGTGTCGCTTCCTCCGTCTGCACTCAGAAACTAAAGAGCATTTGAAGTTCTTATTTTTTGAGGCTGAATTCAGAGGTTAACAGAAAAAAACCCAAACAACAACCAACCACACACCAAAAAACCCCAACAAAAACCCAAACCATTTCCAAGCAAGCCAGTTGCTTTTTCATCAAGGAAAATGACAACAAAGCTGTTACATGCCCATTGCACCTTTCACAAAAGATTTATGGGCAGAAAAGTTTGTTCCAGAAGCAAGACGCATGGTTTTGGGCAACAGGCTTGACACAATGAGATTCCATTTCTAAATACCAGCTAAAGCTTCATTTAGAACAGACAGAAGACAGAGTTTATGGCAAAAGGAGTGAAGAGCCCAGCTGTTGAGCAGCCATAGCTAATTCAGCAGTGGCATCCCAGACCAGTAACGAGACAGTTTTAGTGCTTCCTCTGTAACTAAAGGAGAAATTACTAAGATTCTCTTAGATTTCACTGCTAGCTTTTTAACTTTTATTTTGCACTCTGTGCACACCAGCGAATGGGGGGGGTGAAACATGACAAATTCAGAAATGGATATTCAGCAAGTCTCTAACAACATGCAAAAATCAAGTTAATTCCTGGAGATAACAGAATCCAGGAAGAGGAACAGAGTGGGGTGTGGGATGGGGAAAGAATCACAGAATCATTAGGGACTGCAAGGGACCTCAAAAGATCATCTAGTCCAATCCCCCTGCCACAGCAGGATGACCTAGATCAAGTCATACAGTCAGTCAGGGTTAGAAAAGAGGGTGAAGAGTCTATAAATATTTGAAGGGTGGGTATCAGGACGATGCAGCCAGGCTCTTCTCAATGTCATCTAGTGATTGGACAAGGGAAAATGGTTTTAAGCTGGAACATAGATGTTCCACATCAATATCAGAAGGAACTTCTTCACAGTGAGGGTGATGGAGCACAGGAACAAGCTGTCCAGGGAGGTTATGGAGTCTCCTTCACTGGAGATGTTTAAAACCCTCCTGGATGTGTTCCTGTGTGACTTGGTCTAGGTGATCCTGCTGTGGCAGGGGGATTGGACTAGATGATCTTTCAAGGTCCCTTTCAATCCCTAATGATTCTATGATTCTAAGAGAAAGAGGTCTATACTCTTGACTACCTTATCCCACAATAGGAACCCACAGGAGACGTGGAATAAATATTATTAATCACAAAGGCACTAGTTTCTTCTGGTAATGGCTAGCCCTGACCACTTAAAACACAAGCCATTCTGTATGACTTAAATTAAGAACCTCTTTTCATAGGACATGTTTAATGGTAGACATGGCTCCTCTTCTCTTCTCTGCAGTGACACATCCAAAATGCTGAAGGATATGCACAAAGTAGGTTGAAGAAACTCAAGTTACTTGGGGAGATTGGCAAATTTGTGAAAAATCATCCTCTTTATTAACACCACATATAAAGTTATATATTTTATATATAAAATATCATATTTATATTACTCTGAAATAAAAGTATAGCAAGAAAAGCACATTTCTGCCACACCTCTCTGATGAGGAGGGCTGCCAGAAGATGAAAAGACAGACAAGACATTCAACTTTCAGCTCCAAAGGGGGCTGGAAACAGAAATCACAGCTCTGCATTTCATCACAGAAACACTTTCAGTAATGTCAACGAGAGGGTCATACTTTTACCTTAAAACTATCTAGCGTATTTTTCTGAACCCTGTTAGGGTCCTTCAGAAAGTTATTTACATTATTTATTGAAAAATTAATAAATCCATTGTTTCCTATACAGCAGTATCTGTGTAAGATTTGATGTAAGATATCATTAATAGTTCCTCTAAAAGGGACAGACAATGACTGAATGTGCTGGGGGATAAAAAGTGAAGGAGGCAGACATTCCCCTGTTGAACTTTTACTGGGTTCGGAGAAAATGACAAGAGTCAGCGATATCCTCATTCTCTGCTCTGGTTCAATTTGCTGAGAATAATTACATTCTCTTCCCTAGAGTAATTCTGGAGGCAAATGGAAGAAAGGTAACTCTTCTTTGAAAGAGGAAACATTTAGAATCTTGATGATATAAATGCCATCAAAAGTCTTCTACCATTTTCCCCCCTTTCTCAGAGCAAAACATTTTCAAGTGGAAAATGCAGGAACGTCAACAAGAGGTTACCTAAGCTGCAGGTCACTCACGGCTTTTTGGATATAGCAGCTTGGCTCGACTGTACACCCAGTTCACACATATTTTACGACAAATACGCCAAACATAACGTACATTCAGTTTCTGGATCTGTTATCAAGCAGTGTTTCACAAAGTTGAGAGGATAGGCATTAGTCCCAAGGATGAAAACAAAAGGAGCAGATGCAGCTTACAGTCTGGCACAGCGTGCAGCGCATCACGAGGCTGGGCATGAAAAGTCTGTAGCCCCATTTTTACCTCACCAAGACAAAATGTACCAACAGCTAGATCCCCTCCCCATTTTGGGGCCAATACAGCAACTGTTAATGCATACTGTTATCAAATATTTAACAGCAAAATGGATTCATTTGGCTTCCCCTAGAAACCTGAATGTCTAGATTTAGTGCCAAACCATCTATGTAATTTCTCAGTTGATTCGCATTAAGAGATGCTTCCTACCATCTGAAATATTGTTCTACTGCTCTGATTTCACTCTGTCCCTGCCCACCTTCAACTAACATGGAACAGATGGAAAAATACATTACACTAGAAGTTCTCAAAGGGTATTTTCTCCTTCAAATACCAATCACTGATTGCAGTGTTCCACTTACATGCACAACATATTGACTGAATTCCATTGCGAGGAAAAAAGTAAAAAAATCTAAGTCAAACCTGTTGGGAGTCCATTTCATGTACTGGAATTTTACTGGAGACTTTTTTTGCTGGAAGAGAAGCAATATACGATGTTGGAGGAACCTGAATAATTTTTCTATGCAATACATGATGTTGGGGGAACTTGAATAATTTTTCTAAGTATTTTTCTGGTACCTTTTTCAGGTATTTTTCATGACAGTACTTTAAATCATTTAAAACTGGAATATTTTGTCCAGTTCTGGGCCCCTTAGTTCAAGAGGGATGTGGAGCTGCTGGAGGGAGTCCAGCGTAAGGCAACGAGGACAATGAAGGAAGTGGAGCACCTCCGTTATGAGGAGAGGCTGAGGGAGCTCAGACTCTTTAGCTTGCAGAAGAGGAGACTGAGGGGTGAACTCATTAATGTCTACAAATATTTGAAGAGTGGGTGTCAGGAGGATGGAGCCAGGCTCTTCTCAATGTCATCTAATGATAGGATGAGGGACAGTGGGTGTGAGCTGGAACACAGGAGGTTCCACATCAACATCAGAAGGAACTTCTTCCCAGTGAGGGTGACAGGGCATTGGAACAGGCTGCCCAGGGAAGTCGTGGAGTCTCCTCATCTGGAGATGTTTAAAACCCTCCTGGATGTGTTCCTATGTGACTTGGTCTAGGTGATCCTGCTGCAGCAGGGGGATCGGACTGGATGATCTTTCAAGGTCCCTTCCAATCCCTGATGATTCTATGATTCTATGAAATCATACAATTTCCATACCTAAGCCTAGGGCCACACTCTAGCAGATGTAAGATCAACACTGAGGAGAGAGTGCCCTTGCACACAAACAAAAGAATCTGCAAAATAAAAGCTCAGGCTCATTTAGTGTTTCTCACGTTTTTAAGATTTTGCTTGAAAAGGCAATTATGAGCTCTCTGGAACTTGTCTCTCTTATGTAGGTGTGTCATTACGATAGATCAGTTGAGGTGGCACGGACACCTTGGCACACCCATAGTGAGAAGCAGTCAGTGTACATATTAAAAACATAAAACAATTCAATTTGAAGGACTTAGCACTGAAAAAGGACCACATGGGAGCTCCTTCTCTACGTTTATGTTTCACCACTTCTGATTACTTTTCTTCCTTGTCCTTCCCAGCACTATCAGTCACATAACAAGAAAATAATAAAGTCTTCTGGCATCACATTCACTACAGAGTTGTGCATAAATGAAAATTAGATTGTTTTAGCATCTGAACTCAATAAATTGCACACACGGGAGAGAAGCTGTATGCAAAAGGAGCAAATTCTTCAGTCACAGCCAGGCAATCAAGATAGCATAACACAAATGAAAATCCCCACTGAGTTACAGGCTGAAGAGCTATTCGGAACCACAATGTGGCCATCTACTCCTACCTTTGCTACAATACAGCCAGATAAGGTATTATGCTGTATCTTTTAAAGACTTTCCTATTGTGTTAAGTTAATGCAGCTGAGCTTTAGCAAGTGTGAGAGAGGAATCACAGACTTCCGCCCATCCCAACGGAGCACAATGCTTTCTGCCATGAGTAGTCCCAAAGAAGTCACTCAGCACGCCAGGTACAAAGTATTTGCAGAAGTGAGCCCTCAGACAGAGCTATAAAAGCTCTGGGTTAAGGAAGCACACGCCAACTTGCTTCTGCTTGATCTGTTACACAGCTTGACAGTAACAGATAGCCAGTTGCATTAGTGTCAATGTTCGGGTAGGTTTCCCTCAATATCTGTCACACAAAACAGACGCGCTATCAGCGTGCCAGCTGTATTATCAGCCACTACATAGCTGATCATACTTAATAACATCCTTGAGCACAGACACGGCTAACAAGGACCACAGACGGCAATTACTATCGTGCGCCACAGTCACCCGGCTCGCTCTCGGCCGGAGCTGCCAACAGTGCGCGTTCGGCGAGTGCCTGACTCCCGCTTTCTCCCTCTCAAATGCATTAACTTGCCTCAGTACGGAGCCAGAGTTTGTTTTGAAAACTCTTAACAGGATCACTGAAAGAAAAGAGGAAAAATACCATAAATGATCCTCTGGACTGCTTCCAGAGCCACGTATTCTCCTAGCGATTGCTTTGGAAGCGAGCCAGAACTGGGAAGTGTTCTTGCAAATGAGCACACAGCTATACTCGAGTACAAGTTAGCATTTAATCCCTTTGTCAACAGCAGTGCGGTTAGAAATTAAGAAGCCTGTTTAATAAACAGGTTCCTTGAATTCCAGTTACCAAACACCAGTTTATTCTCTATCTGCCCTCTTCCCACTCACTTTGTTCCCATCTCCCATCCAATTCCCAATTTTCCCCTTTGGATCGTTTCCCTACTGGAACTCAGATAAAATGAGCATATTAATTATATCAACTCTGACTAGGTCTGTGATCAAGAGCAAGTTAACTAAGAAAAGGAAAAAAAAAGTCAAGTCTCTCTCATTGGAAAACCTCAAACCAGGCTTCTATGGGACACGGCACTTAATGTTTTTAACACAGCTTTAACACAGTCTACCCGGTGTCTTCACGGGGCACTTTTTCACATTGCAATCCCTCCTAATGAGATCCCCCTCCACACTGGAGAAAGTCCTCATCTCTTCCCAACAGAACAATGAAAGACTTGTGCAAGGCTACAAAGGCCTCCGATCAGCTCCGCTCACTTCACCTTGTACCGAATTTCCTCATAAAAACTCGTCAAGAACACAATCATGCTTCTCTGAGGACAAACTGTTTATAAAGAGATCCATTTACTTTGTTTTAGGGTGCCCCTAATCCTCTACAGATTTTGAAGTCCTCACACAGACACCGCAGACTCTGCCAGCTGCCAGCTTTGGTTTTGAGACTCTGTAGGTTTCTCCTTTTCACAGATTTGTGGGATTGCTTTCCAGTTTGTTACTTACACTTCTCACCAAGAAACACCTGCCTGTCTTACAACGAAAACATGTCGATACGTAACTCCTTGTGTAATCTCATGATAAAAATGGCATTGTGTTAACTGTCCATGAGAGTATCTGTCTTCAAAGAAGCCAACAATCCTTTTGATTTGACTGTAAGAAAAGACAATGAAGGATCCTTTCTCATGCTAATCAGAAATGTCTTACGCATGTAACCCCGGTGACAGCAGTGCTAAGGGGAAGCTTCCGCCATTCGAAGGATATGGATAACTGACCAGTCAGAATTAGAAAGTACAGCCCGGTAGTCTGATTTGCTACTGTTTCCAACTAATCGCCACAGCAAGCCAGAAGTTCAGTTTTATGCAAAAAAATGCTGTAAAAAGGAAAATACATTTTATTCTGAAAACATGATACCCTGTTTGAAAGATCCATCTTGAGTTTGCATTTTTTACACGTGACGCAGACCTCTAACTCAGGTTTTATTGCGTGTGTAATCTTTCCATTACTAACTACACCTCATTCGAGGTTCATTTCCTTAGTTTTAGTTTCCCTGTAATTCTGTCACATAGACTATAATATATATAATACTCACATCTGAGATCCCTGGTACAACATCCTGCAACAGGTATGTCTTGCTCAGCATTACCAAAAGGTACAAGGAACATCACCTTAAACGGTGTTAGTCCTGAAGCCACACTTGTATCTCATACAACTTTAATTTTTCATATTTAACTTTTAACATGCAGTCTGCAACTGCTGATTTCCATATCCAGAAGGGCCGAGAGCTTTAGATTAGCCACTGCAAAGTTTATAGATTGAGGGTCCAAAAGCTTTGCAAGCAGACCGATGACATACTTCTCTTGCAAAAAGAAAGTAGGAAAATAAGCTATGATGTACGTATCACACAAGTTTTATCTGTACTTACGTTCACAAGTGTCTCCTTTTTGCTGGTATCCTGCTTTGCAGATACACTTTCCAATAGGCACTAACCACTCTCCCTCCGCACTACAGTGCATCTTTGGCGAGTTCTCTGCCTCCTCTTCCGCACTGCTGACGCAAGTTCCTCGTACTTCAACTAGAGAGGAAAACTCTGAGCCAGTCACTGTGTCAGGAAAAATAGCTAAGTTCTCAATGATGGACCAGCACTTCTTGTAGTAGACTTTGACAGAGACCAAAGCAATGCAGGCCCCTACATCCTGAAACGCAAGATAGAATCCTTTTTTGGACAAAGGCCCAATTTCTCTCACTTCTGTGTTAAGTTTCATTTTTCTCTCCCCAAGATCACCCTGGGTAAAACTTTCGTCTGCTGCAATAGTGTCTATTTTTACATATTGGTTTTCTCGGATATTCCTGCCAATGTCGTAGTCTGTTTCATAATAGTACAAGTTAAAAGTTTCTTTACAAGTCCCCAGAACTCCAGGAAGACTGTTACAATCCCTCAGAGTGAATTTCAGTTCTACAAAAATCCTTTGTGCATTGCTTTTTGCAATCCAGTTAGTCCGAAGCCAGTTGTTTTGGTTTGATTCCATCACCTGGCATACCTGGTATGTTCGTATAGGAGTGTAGTTTTCATCCAGTCCACTAATTTCTTCCCACTAGAACAACAACAAACAGTTAGTCAAACAAAGCAAATACAACGTTAACTACTGTGCATTTTAAAAGGCTTCACACAACTCAAGCCTCCCTTCTTCTCAACACTATGGTTTCACAAAAGCAGGTTATTGTTAAAATACTCTTAAGCGCCTAAATGAAGATCTCTATTAACACAGCTGCAGGCTCTCTCGCCCTCCATGCCATTCCCACCTATAAATAACTTCTAAAAATCATTTTCATGTTGTAAAGGGGAAGCCTCAGAGAAGGCTGCTCAGCGTGCCATGTCCTAATTACACACCAGGCTTTCTCACATTTCATTAAGGTCATTCGGTAAGCAAAGACCAAAAGGAGGGAGGCAGCTTCACTTCCAGAGAAGCCTAAAATCAGTGAAGTCCTAGAAACTGGAACTGCCTAGTGTTACAGTACATAAACCCCGTGCACATGAAGCTTCTAGAGGAACCTTCAGTTGTACAGAAAGCATGACATTAGGTCCTGAGACTTATGAGCCAGATGATTTTCACCCCTGGATGATGAATGTCATAGAGAGAGGGCATGAGAAGAGTGAATTAAAAATCTAACCAAGAAAACATTGTGGTTGCCACCTTTTTTTGGTGCAGTCCACCTTCTGTTTGACTTTGAAACTAAAGAGGGTGAGCCGGAGCTCTCCACCTCACACTTTGTTCAGTGTCTGGATCCATGTTAAATGGAGAAAAGTCTTTTAGTTGGGAGTTGAAATGAACCTTGAGATTACACACGTAATTAACAATAACCCACATGACACAAAGTACGCTGGCTCAGAGCTTTGGGTTTGTTATTTCTACCTCTTCAGGGTTCCAACTGTGTTACAAACTGGTAAGCCCCTAACAGCCCTGCAGTCTTGGTGGCGTGGGAATCTGCACCTCTGGCAATGGAATCAACCAGGTGGATCTGCCCAGGTGTAATGAAACCAGTGACTGCCACCTTTCCTTTTCTCAGATTTCTGGTAATGTTTCATTCACTGCAGAAGCTGCAGCTGTAATAAATTAGGGGGGAGGTTGAGCTATCCTCACCCGATCATCTAGACAACCATGACTTCTCCGTATGGCACTTAGCCCTCTGGCCCGGTGTCAATAATGCACTTAAGCTCACGCTTAAGATCAATGACAGTACTTATAAGCTTAATGGTAAGCATGTGCTTAAGTGCTTTGTGGGACTAGCATACTCAGCACCTCTGCAGGACAGAGCACCCACCAACATTCCTTGCACCAGTAGCCAAGCATGGAAGGCATTGGTTTCTCAACCTAGGAGCCATGCAGTGTGCAGCACTTTGCAAGTCTATTTGACAGCAAATGAGACCATTTTAATGTTGGTGTACTGCTCCAAGGGAAAGCAGATGTGACTGAACTGATACTGGGAGCTACCACCACGAAATATACCAGGGCTGCAGATGCTGAAATGCACAGAAGTTGTAAATATCAAAGCACATTTCAAAGACCTACAGTTAATAGAGACGTGGTATGTATGGTATTATACATGCACATGGTATTAAATGATTGAAATATATGATTAAATGCTCATGGAGTTCACTTAACTGATTGCATATGGAACTGTAAACTCAGAACAAAGTCTATCTCCATAACAGATTTATTAGATCTGAACAAGTCAGAATTCCCCCCACCCCTAACAGCTGAGGCGTTTGGCTCTACCACACTGAAAAACAAAATGAACAAGGAAACAAAATAATCTTTAAAAAAACCCAAAAATAAACCACCAAATATTATAATAAAAGGCATGAAGCCTAAAATTGTAATGATTTTTGTATTCTCTGTCTCACATCAGATAGTGTTAGCCTGGCTTTTTTTTTTTTTAGTTGGTTTGGGGGTTTTGTTTGGTTCATTTTTTATCTTCTGTAAGCAGTCCTCCCACAAATCACCAAGATTCTGCAATGAGATACTGGTCAGGAAACATCGCAGTGAAAGTAACTAATGCACCACACAGCTGCTCAGGATTTGATGTGGACTGCTCCATCCAAACAATTTGTGTGTGTGTGTGTGTCCCATAAAAAGAAACAACAACAAACAGTAAGTAAAACAAACAAAAAACCCAAACAAAACACATTTAACAAAATCAAAGCACTTTTAATAACACAACACAAATGAGCCCTCTTGGAGTCAAAAGGCTTTTGACTGAGAGTAGCCAGTATGAGAGAGATTCTTACACTACAGCCAAGGAAACCAGTACAAAACGCTAAATTCAGACAAGAAGTCCTACTTTACATCATCCCTAGCATTAAACACCAAAAGTCTACCTTTCCATATTTTCCCAAAGCCATGGAATGTGGTTTTCCTGAAAAATAAGGGACTAATAAGAACTAATGACTGATCCTGTGATCACAAGGCTATTATTTCAAGTACTCCATCGGAGATGTACCTGCTTCTCTACAAGGGAAAAAACTCCATCGGTACTTCAGGCTGTGTTTTCACCTGTGGCATCTGAGGTCATCATCTTTAAAGTGACCAATTCCCCTGTAGTTCTCATGAGAAATAAACTCCATTTTTCTTTGTCCTGCTGCAGCGCATGGTGATATAAATGCAACCCATCTGAGTGAGCCCTGTTCCTTCCCTTTCAATGTAGGGTATTTTAACTTATTAGTTATCTTAACAACGTTTGAAATCACTGAGGTAATGAATTTGCAGCTGAATGGGGCATTTAATGAGTGTCTGGCTGCTACATTCTGTACTATGATGATGCAGTAGTTTCTTTTAAAAAGGTTTTCTGTATTTATACCCATGAAGTCTGTACTGCAGAGCAGAAGATTCAGTAATTAAAACTAGAAAAACATTTCAAAATTACATTAAAATGGTACTTTTATGCTAATTTGCAGGCAAGAATTTCTGAACATTTTCACGCATACAAATCCAGTCATTAGTTCTGATTCACTTTAAAATCCCAATTGAAATTGGCTCCTACGTCTGAAAGTCGCCTTTTACTATTTGTTGAATTTGACTCTACTTTCATGTCACAGTATGCTGACATGTGTAACATGTGTTGACATGTCTTTCATTATCTACAGGTTAGGCTGATATAATTGCCACCAAGTTAGTCTTTCAAGCAACTCTGGTAAAGGCTTCAATCAGTGCAAAACGCTAATGCCGAGGTTCGTAGCCATCATATGCGCTGAGCTCACATTACACTTTCTGAAGTCCTTAAATTCGCTTCCAGTTTATGCTTGTATTGATTTTACGATCTTGCTCTTAAATAAAGACACTTTCAGATTTTCATTCTTCTTATTTAAAGGATTTGTTACACTCCTGTATCCCCACTCACACTTCACGCTCTTGTGCCTCCAGATTTCCTAATGCACTGAAGATTAAGGGCCCGATTCCCCAAGTCCTTGTTCATGCAAGGAGTTGCAATGGACTCACAGCAAGACAGCTTCCATGAGCAGGAACTGTCCACATAATTTATGGTTTGCCAGACTGAGGTAAGATAGAACTGTGCTAAGGACTGTGCACTATACCCACTGTACCTTCCTGAAAATGTTATTCCTCAAGTCTTTGAGAAAGAATGGGTTTTATAGCACTTTCAATTAAGACTGAAAGCCATATTTCTCAATTTTATGTACACAATAAATAAGGCAGTAATATTGATGTTTCTAAATCTCTTTGTAAATCTATTTGTAACCATGTACGTTACAATGACACACTTCATGGAGTAGTCCAAGATTAATTTGTCAGCAAGCTGGAGGTGGCCTTAACCACATAATTTGTGCTTTCTTACAGATACCGAGCTCCTCAAGACTTGGGGATGTTTCAAGTTTGGAATGTCGTTCCAAACACATCTGCAGCATAAATGTTTTTGTTTTAGAGC
Organism: Rhinopomastus cyanomelas; assembly: GCA_013400115.1. NCBI lineage: Eukaryota > Metazoa > Chordata > Aves > Bucerotiformes > Rhinopomastidae > Rhinopomastus > Rhinopomastus cyanomelas. Next base: position 22,153 of record VXBP01007003.1, on the reverse strand, counting down.
ACTTCAATCTGTGCTATTCAATTACAAAGAAAACATCATAAACAAATTTATGATCAGCCATTATACAGAAAATGAAAAGCATATTTTTAGAGTTTCCACACAGAAGTAAATCTGCCGCTTCTGAAGGAAGAAGGAAAAGTTATTCACAATACCATGTTCCAGATATGCAGAGCCTCTTGGTGCAGCACAGAGGATTACACTACATAACAAAGCTACCAAGAGCATTTAGGTGAGTTTCTAAAGCAACTCTTCCTTTTAATTAGCTGGTACATGTGTACACTGTAAACTGAAGAGCACATCTTTCCATTCCTAAAATGAAAATGCCATAAACACTTGCTACAATTGCTGAGAGAATTATGAGGGGGAGCTAGTTTAAAGGAAACCTTTCAATTGCTTTGGTAAAACAGCTACTCATCTTTAAGAACTTAATTTTTGCCTGGAGTACCTACCCCATTGGGAGGAGAGGAAATCCATTCCAATTCTGTCTGTTGTGCTTTAGAGTCCAGCAATATTACTAAAAAAGAAATAAAAGAAAGAATTTCCATTGTTTGTTAAATATTATAAGTGGGAATACAAAATTCAGAAGAAATTAACTTTTTAAAAAGAATAAAATGTACAAATTGATATTTTCCTCCATATTATTAGAAATGCATTTACTTGCAAAGAGCTCATTAAAGGATTATGAATTATTCACATATAAGCAGATATACATTAATGGCAACAGTTTCATTGCTTAAATCAAAGTGCATTGTTTTTCCTAGTGCCCTGAAGTGTTACTAACCAGTCATTAAGATGCACGTTCCCTTCATCTCCTTTGTCATGGGAAGGACACTTCACATATGCTGGTTATTACAATGAACTTCAACCTAACACACACCAACATTTCAACAGTTTTTAAAAATTATTTAGGCAGGACTAGTCTACACCCTTCTAGGAGCTGCACTGCAAAAGCATTGGTCTTTTTAACTTGGAAACAACAAAAATACGTCTCTGAGGTAATAAAGTAGTAATTCTACGAACAAATGACAGTGAGCAATACAGAAAGTACAAGGCTCTGCAGTTAGCTCACACTTCGCATACACAAAACACCACATACACAAAATCACTTTATGGTAGTAGCTTACTAAAATCTTCGTGTCATTATACCCCAGTGACACTGCTATACAAAAAAAAAGACATTAGTCCTAATAGCACTGCAATTATTTTCGGCTAAACATAACCCTGCCTCTAAAAGCAGTTAAGCACAGCCTAATAAACCAACACTTAAAGATCTTACTGTACAGATTAGGATGCTCTGTTACCTCCAAACAAACACTTCTATGTACGTATCTTACATTTCAATTACAGCTAAAAGCCTCTTTCTTAGCATATTATTGCAAGTGTAAGTAAGGTTTTCAAATGCTACCCAAGCTAATCTGTGATGTCAAAAAAAAAATAAGGAAATAATTTCCTGCAATACCCTACTTTCTGCAATACCTTATTTTCTGCAGTACCTTGTTCCAAACAGCCAAAGCTGTAGTGATCAACCATCTACCTAGATATATCTATAGGCTGGAGTTGATGATCTCAGAGGTCTTTTCCAGCCTCGACAAAAATAATTCTCTGATTTGGTACACTTTGAAGGTTCCTTCTTCAAAGCTGTACATTTAACTTCACACTTCTGCTTGATTAAATAAAAAGGACCATTTCTAATTTAATTCTGCTCCATATATTTTTAGCTATAAAGCTGTTTGCAACTTTACATGCAGCATTTAAGTTCTGGTATTTTGATGAGTGGCTTAAGACTGTCACTTGAGGCAAGTTTTGCCAAGTCTTTTGAAATGGATATAATTCTGGCCTTGGCCTTTTCTCGTAGCAAAACTTAACACAAAATCTCAGTCAACTACTATAAAGATGAGATGACTAGTTATTTCAAGATGCAAACAGTCCTATATGAAATGTCAGCTGAAGGCAAACTGGTAGCTTCCAGGCCTGTATTTTGGTAATAAAGTGGAACTACTCATTAAGGAAGTTTGATAGTCTGTCTGGAAAGACTATCTGCTTATTTGATTGAGCTCGGACTCAAGCGGCTTTCAACTCTAAGGCTTTCTACAGAGAAGCGGGTGGGGTGGTTTGTCAAACAAAAGCATTTCTAGTGGTCCTGGGGCAAAAACCCCAACAAAAACAAAGGTACCATGAAAAAAACTAAACATTTCAGCACCAGCACAACGTCCCCACGGCTCCAGGTCATTACCCTTTCTATTTGACAGCAGTTCTCCGCCACTGGGTACAGCCCAGAAGGAAAAGCCAACAGCCAAGCAACCAAACAGAAGAACCCACTCCGCGAACGCCCCGTTCGCGTAAAGAAAACGCGGCGTTTCCGCGGGGCAGCCAAAGTTACCGGGTAACTGGGAGCGGCTTTAGGGGCCAGCGCTCGGTGCGCTGCTCCCTGCGCCGGGAAGTGATGAGGGAGGATGGCGCCGGGATCCGCGCGAATCCGCGTACACCCAGCCCTATGCGGGGGCGTAGTGCTACGCGTTCCCTGCGCGGTGCCCGAACGTGGCTCTGCGCTCAGCGAGAGGGAGCGGAAGGCGGCGCAAAACCTGTGAGTGAGGCGCGGAGGCCCCACACAGGCGAGCGGCAGTGGCCTCTCGCCTGCGCTGGGAGACGCGGACTCTGCGCGGGACCGTACGCCCAGGAGCGAGCCTTGGCAGTCGGGCACCGCGTTCGCCCTCGCCACGCAGCGAGGAAGAAGCGCCTGGAACCGCAGCCGCGGAGCGGACACCCGAGGTCTCGTAGCCGCGGAGCGGAGGGGCATCCTCTCCCGTCCCACAGGGCCCCGCTCGCTCCGGAGGTGCCGGCGGCTGGCGGAGGGCTCCGCAGGTTCCCCCAACTGCTTGCAAAGCCACGCAGACCCTGCCCGCATCTCCCCGCGGCTTCTATTTACCTACGGAAAAGAAACTCGAAAAACTTTCCAGCCTCTTACCCGCCTGCCCACACACCCCCCCACCCCACCCCTGGCATCCCTCTTCCGCACCCAGCGGGAACGGTGGGAAACCGCGCGGGGATGCAGCCGCCACCGGCCCCATGGCGAGACCGAGGGTGAAGCTGCAAAGTTACTTGTTTAAAATTTATTTATATATTTTGTATTTCTCCCTGCTTTCTTCCGCCGAAGTTTTCTGCGCTTGCAGCAGGTCGCCTCTATCAATCCCTGTCTGCCGCTCGCCCCCTCCTGACCCTCCTTTGGCTAGGCTCGTTTTCCCCAAGCGTACATTACGCACAGACACACGTATAAATGCACATACACATATACACAGACACATCCCCCCATACATGTCTCACCCGCACAAATCAGGTCGCGGTCAATCCGCGGGACAGAGCGGAGAAGGCATCCCGCAACCTCCCACCTCCCGCCCGGCTCCGCGCCCCACGGCGACGCGTTAGAGCTCCCAAGAGAGGGGTCCTCTGTGCTTTGCAGCCCCTCCACATCAACTTTTCAAACGGGTCTCACCCCTTTCCCTCTCTAACCTCGCCATCGCCTTCTCTTAAGGACAGGAGATATTTTCATTGAGAGATTTACTTGTTTTTAAGCTCCAGTTACGTTTCGNCCCACCCCGAAGATGGTGACGGATCTTCGGTTCTGGCTGTCAAACGTGAGCAGGGCGCTCCTTTACATAATTTCGTGATAAAAGAGATTTCTGGATGGACTTTGGGAATTGATTTTATACACCTCTACTAGTCTGTGATAGAAATATGCCTGGTCTGCCTCTGTGCGCTGGGGAAACAAACGTCCAGGGTGCGCCTTACACACACACGCACCCCAGCGCTGGATGGCTGGGGATCGGGGAGCCCCGCGGTGATCCGCATATGGTGTTCACACCCATCTCTCTCCAAAGCCCCTCTCTCTCCAGCGATTCCAGGGAAGAGCTCACACGGTGCAGGAACAGAACTCCAGGCTGTAGGTACCCTATACGAGATGCGTGCACAGCCCGCGTGGCCGGGAGGTGCCAAACTACACCCCGATGCCGCTCCTGCACATAGTCTCCGGTGGGCAGCGGCGCAGAGCCGCCCGGCAGCCTCAGCCCCGCACCGTTCCCTGTCTCCCGCCAAACGTCCCGAACCCTGAAACTCGGCCCGCAGCCCCAGCCCGGAGAGCAGCGAGGGAAGCCGCCCTCTCCGCACCTCGCCCAAGCGCGTTAAGGCTGCTACTGGGGTGCGAGGCTGCCCTGCACGGATCCCCGGGCCGGGGCTGCCTCCCTGGTCCCACGCTGCTTCATCAGGTGAAAATGCCCCGCAACCCTCAACGCTGAGGGCAAAGGCGGCTGACCTGGTCCCGCAGACACGCACACCCAGCGAGTGCCTTTCAGCTCTCCTCCAACGCACCGCAACTTACAAAAAATGTCCTTTTTTCCTTAAGGTGGGGGTGACAGCATCTGGCAGTGACAGGCGGGTCCCCCGCCGAGCCAGCGCACGGGCTGGGCGGCAAAAAGCCATAAATAACCCCAAAGTTTTGCTTTTCCGCATCCCTTACCTTCTTTCGCAGCCTGTGCCTCCCCCGTGCGTGCGAAGCGGAACAGCCAGACGGAGCAGCACAAAATAATCCAAGGAGGGAGCCCACTTTGGGAAACCATGGTGCAGGAGCGGAGGATTTTGTATTTCTTGCTCTCTTATTTCTAGGCGCTGCCGCTGCCGCCGCCGCTCGGCTGGTGCTGGAGGACGGTGGAGAATTTGCTCTACCAGTCTCTGGTCCGGCGCTCGCTCGCTCCCTCCCTCCCGGCCGCCTTCCTCCTCTTTCTCCTCCCCTGCTTCTCCTCCACCTCCTCCAAGCCGCTGTGGGCTCCCGCACCCGGACGGCCGCCCGCCAACCCCGACTGCAGCCCGGCCGCCCGCGCCGCGGTCCGATAACATCAATGAGGGCGAGGGGGCGGGACCGCAACGGCGGGAATGCCCGTCCCTCACGCTGACTGACAGCTGCCCTCGGCCAAACAGCGGCACTCTACGGCGCCCGGCGGGCCGGGCCGCTGCCTGACTCGTTGCGGCGGGGGTGGGCGTGGCCAGCGGGGCCGCCCAATGAGCGCGCGGCGGTATCGAGTTGCCGCCGATGCCGGGGAGCCGTGAGATGTGCGGGACGGTGGGCCCTGCCGGGAGTAGGGTGCTGCAGGCGTCCAGTTGGTACCTAAAGCTGTCCCGCTTGCCGGTTCGTCAGCCGAGCGAATGGGGCAGCCGTCCCCGGGCTTCGTCCGCCCGCCCTGTGCCGCGGCTGCTGGAGCAGGGAGCGAGAGCAGGATCCGACCTCAGTGCGAGTCGTCCCGGCGCTGCCCCCGGCGCGATGCCCGCCCGTGGTGGGGCCGAGTTCGCACCCCGGCTGCTGTCGCCGCCGAAGGGGAAACTCGGTCGGGAGCTGCGGGATGGAGCCCCGAGGCAGCGCTGCCAGAGTCAAGTTCCTCGGGGCGGTCATCGCTAGGGCCCTTGTTTCGTTTGGGGTCTGCGTCCTGCGTCCCCGGTTCTCGCGGATACGAGGAACCGGTTAATGACAGCGCAGGTCTCACTCGGCGCGATGAAGGGGTGGGTGCCCCGCGCCCGGGCAGTGTAACCTGAAGCCAGGGCAATCCACTAACAATGAGACAGTTTAACCAGGAAGGAGAGAAATAAAAAGAGCAAAACCCGAGCGAGAGAGGAACTCGCCAAATCCCTCTTGACAGCGCTCACCTCATGGGCCGGGAACACTTTTACCGGGGACCCGCTATGCCCCCTCCGCCCCGCTCCGGTTCCTTTCTCCGAAGCAGCCCTCGCTCCTTCCATGAGTGAAACAACACAGCCACACAACAACTTACCGCGCTCAGAGTGGTGCGGCGGGACGCGGGTTTCCCGCCCGCCTACGCGGGCGCGCCCTGCGCAGCCTCTGCCCCCGGCCCCTGCCTCCAGCCCGCCCCGCGCCCCTTCCCGGAGCTGATGCTGTGCGAGTCTCGAGTAAAAGTGCATCGCCCGGTCCTACGGAAAATGCGATGTGAAACGGAGTAAGCGATTGTTGTGTTGGAAGCAGCAGAAGGCGGTGGAGTGCGGGGGGTGTAACTGCACTTCGGTTGCAAGGTGATGCGAGAATCGGAAACGATCCTTGCGCAAATGGGGTCGCTGGTACAGCAAATATTGTGCCGTAAATGGAAATTTAAATAGCTTCTGGGTTGTTTATGGGACATTTAGAGAGATAAAACAAAATTAGAATGTACTAATAAATAATGATAATCGTAACAAGAACAGCAATAATAATATTAGTAATAGTAGTAATAATTAATACTAATAACAACGATGTAGTATGCTCAGCATTGTCGAATAAGTCGCCACCATACTCTGGGCTTTGAGCACTTTCCCTGTGGTCTCCACATTACTTCTGCGAATGTGGAGGTAGCCTCAAAAAGGCACCCTCTTTCTTTCTCTTGTTGAATAATTAATGCTCACATCCTCGAATATGAGAGGGTTTGCATTTCGTTCGAAACACGGGTTTGATACCCTGGATACCGTGGTGAGTGTAGACAAAGTACACGCTCTTGATTTTCCCGTATTCTCTCATCTGTCATTCCCGTCCACACGTGTGTGTACTCAGAAAGGGGAGCTGTACACAACAGTGAGTTTGCTTATCTTCTTTTCAACAGACTATTTTGTTTTAAATACTTACATGTATGTATTTTATATCTTGGATGCAAATTTTCATAGGTATTTTCATGTAGCATACGTTGTAACTGTGATCAAAGCAGCTGTAGGAAGTCCTTAATCCGGTTAGTCCTCTACAATTTCCTAGCTTAAAGTGAAGACATTTCATGACAAGTGTTTTGTTAATTGTGCTTCTTACACATCAAACTTTTGTGAAGTTGGTTCACAATTTTAAATCCTTTTTAGCAAATTTAAATTTTCCCCTCTTTTCCTCTGCTTCTTCGTAGTGTTTTCTCATACTTCTTTGTATCGTGTAGGATGCACAGCCTGTGTTGCATCTCATGCAGCTGAGTGTTACATCTTCTTCTTCAAAAATAAAACAGAGTAGAGAAATATTACAACTGAACCATAATGCTCAGGCTAAATGGGCTACAGTCCTGAGATTTGCTATCAAAATCCCTAAAAGAAGAAAACAAAAAGGCAACTGGGAACTTCACTGAACTCAATGTGTTACAATGCAGACACCATCGTAGTGTATGATTAACTGCAACAGAACAATGTAATCAAAGATGCTAATGCTGCCTCTCTGATTTATTCTGTTTCATCCTTTTTTCTTACTCAAAACCTGTAGGCCAGATTTTAAGAAAACAAAACTTCTGGGTAGAATGGCTTTTTGACTTCCCTGTGCTGATACTAGCCAGACATTAGCACAGCTTCACTACACTGATTTGCAGGTCTGAAAGCAGACTTTTGAGGAATACTTTAAGAATTTTCCCCTTAAAATTGACTAACTCTATCTTCACCACACAATCTAAAATTGTGATGCAAGAAATACAGGATGAATGCTAAGGCTAGACAAGCACACGTCAGGAAATGAGCATGGTTTGAAAGCAGTTGTAAAACTGTTCTGACAAATTCTCTTTTTACAGGAGTGGTTATTTCTTGTCTGCTCTGTGCAGGTATGAATTAAAATTACAATAGATTCAAAAAGTCACTGAGGGTTAGCCTCAGACAGGGTTTATGAAAATGATATTAAGTCCTGGTTCTGTCCACACAACAGTGATCCTTAAAACTGTGTCTGATCAAAACCGCTTGAACTGTGGTTTAGAGTAGTAAAAGTAGAAAATATGCTTAAGCAGAGGTTTTTAAACTCTGATTTGGTCATTTGTGGTCATAATCTAAGCAATCCCTGGTAATCTTTTGCACCAGATTTTCTATGAAATATGCAGTTCACATTTTGGTTGAATTCTTGTCCAATTTGTAACACAAAAGTAGGTTTGTGGCATTTGATTTTTAAGTTATATGTTTATAAAAATCATTATAGGAGACTTTGCATTTAGCCTTCCAGATGTAGTGGCACTTCGTTCCAAATCTAGATCAGAAATGCATTTTCCATATGGTGTCAATTTCAGATCTTCTGGTGGATTTATAAGTCAGAGTAGCTCCTCTATGGTAAAGAAGGCAAAGCATTGAATAAGTTTTACTGGTTCATAAAGAAATAGTAGGGAATTGGGACTGTCTCATTTAAAAAGCATGCTCATATAAAAAGTCCTTTCTATAGCTGAAATTTTAGTTGTGAGGGTTTTTTTTTAAAAAAAGCTATTTTAGTTCACACAAATAAAAAAGTAGTGCTACAAAGCTTCACACTTTAAAGACTTCACAGGCATTAGAACGGTAATAACGATCCACTGTCAAATTTTCTCTCGGGGCGTGTCAAGTTATGCACTGTGCTAAACAGATTCCATTTTCCTAATCTATGAATTTTCAATGTTCTTGAAAACACTGTCCGGAAATAGAGGTGAGGTGATGTGTCGTCTTGCTACTTAGGGGAAATGAAATACATTCTACAGAATAGTACAAATTAAATTAATGTGAAGTGTGTATTTGAACACGAAATGCCTCTGCCTTTCCCAAGGAACAATAGCAGAGGGTTGCATGGCTCCAAAAATAAGCTGTAAGACTGTTTCCCTGGATAAATCTGAATTTGAGAACCACTTTACTGAGGAGCAAGGGGCTTTAGAAAATGCATTGTCTTGATGCTGGTCACTCTTCAGAGCCTGCTGGTATATCTCATTGTGCTCTGGACCTTTCTGTGAGAAACCTGAGCAGGGCAAGTCAGTGCCATCACCCTGCAGTACCATCTGGAGATACTCTGAAGTGAGATCATTTCCATTGCTCAACTATGAATTAAAGGAATGTCTTTGTGCAACAAGAAGTGACCACACACACATAAGCACTTTGTTATCTTCAGTAATCTATAACATTCAAAGTTTAAATTTTCCTGGGCTGTTTGTCAAACTGGAAACTGTGCAGAGAAGAGCCTGGTCAAAAGGGTAGATAATTATTAGTTTAGTGGATTATTTGTAAGTAGTAGATGGATTCTAGCAATATGCTCCAGTGAGGTTAGTATGTTCCTGTTCTTCCTCAGCACAAGTGTCATCTGATCACTTCCATCTGTGACAGTCTTAGATCCTTCTTTCAGGCCAGCTGAGATGAAAAATCAGACCTGGTAGTTTTCCTGTTTCTTCATGTTACAGTCAGTCTTAATCTCTCAATTTCCTTATGTTTCTGTGGAAAAGCACAGAAGCAACTCTTCTCTCAATCTCTCTTCTGTGTTAGGAGTTGGAAGGGGGGAAGCATCAAAGAACAGATGCAAAATCCTTTATTTAGTTCTGAAAGATAAACTACAGATTGCAATGGCAGGAGTTCCAGTGCTTTCACCTCTAGATCCAGGAAGTGTAGTGATGTAGAGCATCACTGCTGACAGGAAAGCTGCCAACAAGTATGGGAGAAGGTGTTCTTTGAAGTAGAATAACTTAAGAATTGCATCCCTTAGGAGTACAGATTTTTCTCTGCCATCTTTCAAATATTCTCATGGTCAAGTTTCCATACTTCTATCCTGGTCCATACGTCTATCCTGGTTCATGGATTTGCCTCCTCCCCAAACTGATCTTTCATTATCCACTGCAGGTAAACAAAATTTCTGACAAACGATATATAAATTAACATTTGTGGAAGTTTGCTAAGATGCTTATCAAATATACTGAACTACAAGACCTTACATAACTTCATTTTTACTTCCTTCACAAGTGGAAGTCCAGTTGTAGTGAGTTTCCTGTGTAAGTGAGGCTTTATTCACAATGCATTTACTTCTGGTTTGAATTTGCCCACTGTAGTTTCAGGACGTGATTTAGTATTTACTGTAGTGAGGCAAAGGTTGATAGCAGTATCTGAAGACCTGTCTTTATACAGAGAAATAATCTATAATAGTATAGAGCAATAATCTTGTAATATGAATGCAGGAATGATGCAAATCCTCTGTAAAATAAAGCTACCTGGCTGTGTAATAAAGAAAATAAGGTTTTGCTCTATTCAGACCAAAAGGGCAAGTTAACACCTGCCTGCATCAGTGAATGCAGATTGAGAAATCAGCCACAGCATAGCTGCACTGCCTCTGGACTCCTTCTGTCCTCCATGCAACCAGACTAGCTATCTCTATCCCCATGATAATGTCAACTGCAGAATGGACAGTTTCACCCCAGCGGGTAAAACAGAGTAGGTTGTCACTGAGTGGGTTCTTTTATTTTATTAGTCCACATACAATTACCCAGTAATTTCTTAGTTGTCTCCTGTCTAAAGCCTCTCTTCAGGTAATGTTTTCCTCTTGCAAGTGGTTCCATTGATCTGGGCAGAGAGTTAGGTACTACTCAAGCTGAACAAGAGTGATATTCTTAGGTAAACACCAAGGATCTTTAAAGCTCCTTTCAGATGGAAAACACCTGATTTCAGGAAATCCTTTATTTGTCCTTTTGTACATGTTTTTCTTGAGGAGGTGATTTGAACTGTGGGTAGAGTTAACTGATGCAAGGGGAGTGATTTTTTGTGTGATATTTTGTAATGAGCCCCTATTTTGATTTTGTTTTATAATTTTATGTTGGAGCTGGTTTTGAAAGTTTTTGTTTCAGGTTTGTTTTCCCTTTTCCTGTTTGAGGTTGTTTTGTTTGGGTTGTTTTGTTTTTCCAGTGATGGCACAATAAGCAGTTGTCACTGAGCTGTGATGTTGCCAGTGATGTCTAGGTCTTTAACTTAAGTGGCTGCAATAAATTTAAAGATCATCAGTGTGATTGAATACTTCTTTTTATTTTTTTAAATTCTCTTCTTCTGTCTAATGAATAATAGGCATCTGTCTACAGTACTTCATCTGTCATTACATTGCCCATTTTCTTAGAGGTAGGGTTTCTAATCCACTGCATGACCTTTCTTAATCCTGGTTAACCTGAATAATCTTTTGCCACTTTGCTGTCTATGACTTCTGCAAGAGGCAATAAACACATTAAACTGTGTTACTCATAGTACATGTCTTGGAGTATCCTGCACTGTGCTTCTTTTCATGGTGGAATCTACCATTTATTTGTTAATGCACTTTGTTTCCATCTCCCAGCCACAGTGTAATTCTTGACAGATGTCTACCTTGCACTCTTTAACTATTTAGGTCTTAACAGTCATCATTGGGGAGACTCAACAAACTGTCTTTTACCATTTTAGTTGAAATGTCATTTTTCCCTTTCATAGTAGTACATTACATTACACAACGTTACATTAAAAGGCAACTCCAATACGTGAATTAACAACATCCTCTATTTCCTTTTGGTTTTTCATTCTGTGCTTTATCCTTTGTATAAGCAAATATTCAAATGCCATTACACAAAAGGAAATTAATTAGTAGAGCTGGAAGACTGAACCTTGAAGAACTAAGGTTTATACCCTCTGTAATATGGTTTTGTATTTTTTCATATATTTTATTAGTACACAAATTCCCAGGCAGATTTCTGTAACTGCTGTGTTATAGTAGTAAGAAATTACCTTACCCAATTGATCTTCCAGTATTAAGAATGAAAAAAAAAAAGGGTAGTCTTCCAGACTGGACTATGTGTGTTCAAGGGCATTTCAGCAAAAATCAGCTTACTGAATTCTAAGGGAAAACCTCTGCCATTTCTCCTGCTTCAGAGTGAGCAGGTATCTCCCTGATCATCCCATATGGGTAGTGGGAGTTTGTGTTTCCCCAAAAAGGGTGCGGAGATCTCAACGAGCATTGCTACGCAAATAAACCTCAGCGAAACCATACTACTATTCCTCTTACAATTTACTGTCAAGGGGCATGGCAGGCTGGAGACCATTATGTCACCTTCATGCCCTCCTGATCCAGTAAGCTGAAACTGTGTTCAATGTATGCTAAGGTACTCTCTCTGGAGCCCTGCAAATCTTCAGCACAGTCCAAAGGCTGCGTGGAGCACTGCAGACTCTGCCTGCTGCAGCTCTGTCCTGTCCCACTCTTCCTTCCCTCAGCTTGCCCCTAGCTTTGCCCTTTGCTATGAATTGCAAGACTGTGCTTCGAAGGCTGTCTTCTAGCACAGGTTTCCCCTCTCAAACAGAAGCAGTCATTGTGGGGCACTAAAGCTCTTCCAGCCTCTTTGTCCTGCCATATAATATGCCTTGCCTATAATCAGCTGCGGCATAATTAAGCTAGATTTTAGGTGCTTAATCAGGCTTAGCAAAATAACATAGTTTGTCACATTCCTTCCAGCTGAAATCAGTGCATAGCTTAAGTCTGCACTGCCTCTACTGTACCTGTGAGTAACTGCTGTCAGCTGGCAGGAGCATCCTCTGAATTTGGATTTACTAGGAGATTCATTTAAGATGCTTTCCTTTCAAAACAAGTGCTCTGCCGAATATGTTCAGACTGAGACTTTTCAGTGCATTTATTTGTCAAATATGCATATGTATGTGTCTACATACGTAATTTCCTCATAAATTCAATGGCTGTAGATAAATGGAACGTAGAGATAATATAGTTCAGTGCTCGCAATTCTGTGTACAGGAGGCCAGTCCCTTATCTCCCGTGAATTGACATAATTGCAACAACATTTTGCTGGTTGGGGCTTTTTGGCAAGAACTCGTGGCAGTTACATAATTCATTACAGCATATTCTAACCTACTGAATTCTGTGCACATTTTTAGGCATAGCTTGTACCGTCCCGGTGATTTCTGCTTGTGAATTCCCTTTGGACATGCCCTCAGGTTTCCCCTGAATATGCTTCTATCACTGTGACGCTTTGAGAGTCACTGCTGCAGTTCTCCCATCTGTGAAGTTCTCAGGAGCTTCAGGATTTAGATGCACATAGGTAATAAGGCTGGATGTTGGTCAAAGCACAGTAATGTTTGAGATCTTCTAACAGCCCTCTGCACATGCTTCTGATTACTAAAAGCTGTGAGCCTGAGCTGTACCTGGTATGAGCGCCTGGAATTAGTATTTATGTACTTACTAAGATTTCTACTTTATGATCAGTTACACTTTTTACATTTTTCAAACTGTGTTTATATAGATATTAAAAAAACTACAGTATCGAGTATCTATGTAGTATTATATTTTGGAGGGAGCAAAAATTCTGCAGATTTTTGTGGGAATGGAGAGTTCTTGCTCCATCTTTTCTCCCTTAGCTTCCTGCCAGTCTGATTTTGCTAGAAGGTTGGGATTCGTTCCCGAGGATGTTTGCCCTGCAATTGAGGGCAAACGCACTGTGGGATTGGAGATGTTAGAACTACCTTCTTCTGAACATCTCCATTAAGATATAGTGTTGCCTGTCTATAGGAAGTGCCCTTTCTCACCCAAGGGCACAGCAGAGCTACCTGACCCCTCCTGCTCACTGTTCTGGCTCTGTTTCAAGACTGTGCTGGAGAGAAGAGAGTAAGGGAAGGTGACGAGTACAGCTTGCTTCCACATTCTCCCTGCTGTACTGAATAGAGGGACAGCTAAAGGAAGGAGAGTAGCAGAAATAAAGCCACAAAAGTGGGAGGCTGCTTTGCTGTGCAGAGGGTTGTTCTGAGGTATCACTGTTGACGCTGTGATAGTCACCTAAACAGTTTTATTACTGTTCGATGTAATTTCTGGTGATGCCATCAGGGATGGTGTGTTATCCCCCTCCTTACCTTGTTTTCTCACCTTCAGTTTTTCCTCATCATAAGGAGTTATACCATTCTCAGGCATAACTTTGATTTAGAATCATAAAATCATTAAGGATTGGAAGGGACCTTGAAAGATCATCTAGTCCAATCCCCCTGCCACAGCAGGGTCACCTAGACCAAGTCACAAAGCCAGTCAGGGTTAGAAGGGACCACAGCATCATCCAGTTCCAACTCCCCTGCCAATTCAAAAGGTATCTGTCTGTGTCTGAGTGATGGCAAGTCAGAAGGGTTCATAAGGAAGCTACAAACACAAGACTACTTTAAAATGACATTTGCTTGTGGTTTTACCTGCTACATCTCTCTAGCACATGCAGCTATGTGTTATAACCCCATTTAACTGACTGCTAGGTCACATTAATCAGGCTACTTTTCTAACTGCTTCTTCCTACCTGTAACTGCACATCGTTCTCCAAAGGGATTCTGCACAGTCATGGCCAGCACAGAAGAAAGGACTAATTCAGCTACATTAAGTTGTTTTGCTGTATGGAAAGAATTTAATGAGTTCACATCAAAGTTACACCACCTTCAGTGACACGTAGAACTGGTGCGTAGCACTATGAGCTGAATCAATGTGAACTGATATAAAACTCTTGAAGCCTAGTTTTCAATGGACTGCTTAATGCAGCTCGGAAGAGCAAATCCCAGCACAGTGTGGCACGGAAAGTGAAATAAATGAATGAAAACTGCATGATTAAACGCTTTCATCTGGAAATTTCTTTGCAATATTCAGAAACTCTACATATTCTTCTAATTCATCATCCTCTTTGTTTATTGCTAATAAATTAGTGCGCTGATGGAAGGAATCCATTACCCTTTCTACACACTTCACTAGTTGCAGGTCATTTATTAATCTGTGTTATCTGGTAGGACTAAAACCAGCTGTAATTACATTGTTAAATGTTGATTAATAAGCAGGCCACATCGCTAATGTACGCAAATAGCAAGATAAAGAATAGATTTCAAGATTTAGGGTAAAATTTTAACGTTCCTTTGGGAATAACAAAATCTGGATCTTCATCAATATTCATTTTTTTAAAGATTCTACTTGCCTGTACAGCTGCATCTCTAAACACCTTTTGGAAACAGATTAACAAGCAAATTCAATTACACTAGAGTAAACGAACTGCATTCTCAAAGTGGTATTAGTGCACTAAATGAAACGTTTAGACTGTAACATTATTTTTAAATAGTCTTCAGCTAAACATACTTTTTTTTCATTTTTATTCTTAGCCCAATCACGTAATTAGACACAAATCTATTTTAAATACTTTTGTATTTCACAGATTTAAAAACAATGCAGCCCTTTGAAATACAGTATTAAAACCACTGCGGGTCCCCAGACCCTGCTTTTGTAGATTTTCAATAAAAATCAGTTTGATTGAAGTGACACGCAGGAAATTATTACATGTCAGGAAGCTGGATTATCATTAAGGGTAAATAAGCAGAGTGTCTCTGTCACTTGGCAAAATCGGGGAACTTATTTTTATTATGTAGCTCTATGGGAAATAAAGCAGATGGAAAGAAGATGCTTTCAGAAAAGATGGTTTAAGACTGTCCTCAATTAATCACAAATGACAAATCTTATTATAGCAACAGTATTGCTAAGGGTCTGTCACTATTTCCATTACAAACCTCCATTTCAAAGATTTATAAATGGACTCTAAAGATGAAGTGTGGGATGAAACCTAGTGTTCACACTGTTCACTGTGAGAGCATATTTTCTTCACAAAGAAATCCATTTTACCTTTCTGAGTTGGATGGCTGCAAATGAACAAGAAGTGAGAAGTTTGGGATGACTTGTTTCGGTTTTTAACTTTAAAGAAGCCTACAGTTTAGCAGATCAGGAGAACTATGATTCCATGGCATAAAGGGTCTAACTTACTGCTTTTCTTCTGTCCCTGGGAGTATCACACATTTAGTGTAAGTCCAGCTTGTGATAGGGCTGTTGACGCTCCCTACTCAGCCTTCTGTCTCCTTTGGGTTATTTCTTATGTTTTCATTGCTAGTCAGGGATTTGACACCTGTTTTCTAGCTCAATCAAATTTATGCTAGCCTGGAACATGCCTTGCTATTGGACTCTGAAGAAGTCCACTATTACTGCAGACCTGATGATCTGAGCTAAGGTTAGCAGTTCTCAATGATTGGATTAAATTCACATTTTTTCATCTGTGTCCCCTTAGATAGTTGAAGCTATTTTCTTGGGTAGAGAATACTTACTACTAGAAAGACCAGTGTAAAGCTCAGAAGTGCTGTGGTTCCTCAGTATTATGGCTCAAGGTAGGTGGGGTTGTCCTGTTAGGGTCTTCAAGTCTGACAGAGATGGAGAGAATTCCTTAAAGAATTTTGAGAAAGATGTGAACCATGCTTTGAAACCAGTGAATTGGTCCCAATGGGTGTTAGAGGTGATGCAGTAGCTCTCTGCTTTACTTCCCTATCTCTGAGACAGGACTAAGCACAATGTATGTCCTTCAATAGGACAAGGGATAATGGCTTTAAACTGAAAGAGGGTAGATTCAGAGTAGATATGAGGAAGAAATATTTTATGGTGAGAGTGGTGAGAAAAGTTGCCCAGAGAGGTGGTAGATGCCCCATCTCTGGAAATATCCAAAGTCAGGACAGCAAGGTATTGCTTTGGATTGAACTGAAACCTAAATGCCACGGGAAGTTTGCTAGTACCAAATGTGAAAATACAGTTCCACAGGGCCAGACCTTCAAGCTGACAAAGATCATGCTACCTCTAGAGTTGGTAGCCTTGAACAACCACTGCCTCAGTGATGATCAGGGGGCTGGGGCACCTATTATCTGAGGACAAGCTGAGAGAGCTGGGGTTGTTCAGCCTGGAAAGGAAAGTGCTCTGTGGGAACCTCATTGTGGTCTTTCAGTATCTGAAGGAGCCTCCAGGAAAGCTGGGGGGAGACTTTCTATAAGGGTTTGTATCTTAGAATCAGGAAATTGGGTAGATTAGAAGGGACCTCTGGAGATCTTCAAGTACCCCTGAGCAGAGCAGATTCTCCTAGAGTAGATCACAGAGGAACACGTCCTGGTGGGTTTTGAGTGTCTCCAGAGATAGAGACTCCACAGCTTCTCTGGGCAGCCTGTTCCAGTGCTCTGCAACCCTCACCATAAAAATATTATTCCTTATGTTCAAATCAAACCCCCTATATTCTAGATTAAACCCATTGCCACTGGGCACCAACAAGAATTGCCTGATCCCATGAGCCTGACAATCACCCCTTAGAAACTTGAAAGCATTTATGAGGTCTCCCCTCAGTCTCCTCTCTAGGCTGAACAGCCCCAGCTCTCTCACCCTTTCCTCATAAGGAAGATGCCTCAGTGCCCCCCGATCGTCTTAGTGGCTCTGTGCTGGGCACTCTCTTGTAGCTCCCAGTTCCTATTGAACAAGGGACCCCAGAACTGGATGCAGTATTCCAGAAGCGGCCTCACCAGGGCAGTGCAGAGGCAGAAGAGAACCTCCCTCAAAGTATTGACTTGATGATGTTGAAGTCCTTTTCCAACCTTGATGATTCTGCAATTGGAAATTCAAGCAGAATTACTGACAGACTAGACTTTAACAGGTAGTAAAAACAGAAAAGAATGCTCACAGAAGGAGGATTCTGAAAATATAATGACATTATTATTATTGATGGCAATATTATTGTTATGCTCAAAATTACAAATCCATTGTTTTCATAGAAAACAATGAGATGAAGAGCAAAATGTATGATCTCGTGTTTGATTTTGTTTAGGAAATAGCATTTGTGAAAACTGAAGGCCAGGCTTCTACCGTGATTCATTTGAACAGGTGATGCTTAAGGTATTATAGACAGATAGAAAAAGATCTTTCTATTTTATTCAGGAGTAAGTTACTTCATATTTCAGCTTCTCTGCAGGTGCATTGTGGTTTTTTATCATTTGCTATTTGTCTTTACACAACATTTGACAGCTGAAGACAGTAGAAACTGTACAAATATGATGAGATTATAAAAGTTAACTCACAGAAGGGTGAAAGAAAACAAAATGTAGGCAAATGGACATGAGCCAAGTGAAGAGACCAGCACCTGTTTAATAGGATTGGTTTGCATTATCTTCTTTGCCCGGCATTTGAACAGTGATATTTTATCAAGAAAAAGAATTTTTATTAAATTTACTGAACTTCTCTAAATGTTGAAATTAAGGCCTATTTGCAGAATGTGGTGGATCTTTTCTGTGTTTTGGGGAGTAGTAGTGGTCAAACTGTAGATTTTTATAAATATTTGCACCTGTCTCGTGGTTGTCGATATTTTCTGAGATGGAAGGTGTGATATATGAAAAATTTAAAGTGTATTTCACAGAATGACAGAAGCACAGAACAGCAGGGATTGGAAGGGACCTCGAAAGATCATCCAGTCCAATCCCCCCGCCACAGCAAGATCACCTAGATCGTGTTGCACAGGAACACATCCAGGCAGGTTTTAAATGTCTCCAGAGAAGGAGACTCCACAACCTCCCTGGGCAGCCCAGTCCAGATCTCTGTCAACCTCACCGTGCAGAACTTCCTTCTCATATTGATGTGGAACCTCCCATGTTCCAGCTGACACTCATTGCCCCTTGTCCTATCTTTAGATGACACTGAGCAGAGCCTGGCTCCATCCTCCAGACATCCACCTTTCAAATATTTATAAACATTAATGAGGTCACCCCTTAGTCTCATCTAGTCCAATTCCCTGCCAGAGCAAGATCACATAGATTAAGTTGTGCGGGAACATGTGCAGGTGGATTTTAAACATCTTCAGAGAATATTTGTACAAATCCTGAATGAGTTCAAAATTTACATATATTTTAGCACATATAAATACTCTTACAAAGAAAATTATTTCCCTCTGCTCTTTGATTTCAATGGTGTCTGTCATAGACTAGAATCAATACTGCAGGGCTAAAGTGACCAGCCTCTTGCTCACAATACTGATTAATAGAAGTCACTTCATAACGTGGGTGAGGTTCACACACATAACTTCTGGCATATTGATCCGTCAAAATCAAACAAAAGCAGTGACTGATTTATTAGTCAAAACATACCTAAATGTTTGCGGAGTATTGGTAACCAATAGCCTAATCAGCAGGAATGAAGAGAAATTACCGAGCAATGGTCTTCCTAAGCATTGCAGCTGCTTAATGACTCATGAGCAAATGTTATCAGAAAGGTCCTTCAGCTCATTCTTTCACTGCAGAGTTCATTTCAATATGCTGCATTTGAATGACTTTTTTTTTATTAGCCAAGCTTTACTCAAGGTGTTTAGTCTGTGATTGTAAGTGTTTGTGGGTGGAAATATTGATGGAGAAGCTGCATTTTTCTTACGGGTGTACAAAGAAGATTCTAAAACCCAGAGATCCAGGGGACTTGGCCACATGTGACTGTGTTGTCCCCAGCCTGGTTGCATGAGTAGCTGCTGGCTTGTATTTGTTTGACAGTTTACCTGCACTGTTTCTCAGGCTCACCGCCTCATACATCGATGAACACGTATTAATGGCTTTCTTGCCTATGAGTAGGACTACAGTTAGGACAGAATCTGAACTGAAAACAGCCTTGTAGGGTAGCTGGGGATGACAGCAAAACTAGTGAAGATGTCTGCTCCCAGCTGATTTTGACACATCACCATCAGGCTCAGCTTCATTTGCCTTCTTCTCACACTTGTGCAGTCCTCTGTGGATCTGGTGCTGTATGGTACAGGCTAAGGCAGTTTAGAGAAGAGAGAAGCTCTGATGTGCCTTTAAGAAAACACCGAAGATTCCCTGGTTGTGCCTTTTCTTACACATTTGAACAAAACCAGGATCTTTAAACTGCCACAGCTTTTCCATGAGTCTCACCAGCCATCTGATGCAACTGAGTGTTTTATGGTATAAACTCTGCTGGTTTGATTATTTCACGTCGTTTTCTGCTTGTATCATGACCCACTCTCTACAACAGACCATGGAACCCAAGTGCAATTGTAGATGCAATCTTATGGTGGTATATTTGTAGGAAACCTGGTACTCCTCAGCATTTCCTTTCCTGAGGCTTGTGACCCATGGTTGTGCGTTAAAATTAAGCTTTAATTTATGCTCAAAATTACACATTTTTCAGTTTTCTTGTATTTTCTGTAGGAAAACACATAATAATATGTTAATATTTTAAAAAAAATGTTTGTAGTTTTTTCATGGTGGTATTTTTTTTAACAAGAAATAGAAATTTATTTTTTCCCAGAGAAATAAAATAAAATAATACAGAAAAATTATAGGATATAAGAACATGTTATAAGAATAGTATTATAAACCAGTTCCTGCTACCTTTTCACCCATGTGAGCTAGCGCTGGCTATCCTAGGCAGCCTCATCTCTGAGTCCCAGTGGCAATTACATGTGTGGATGGGATAGAGAATAAATGATCACTGTTCCCTGCATAAAGCCATGCCTTGCCCCGGCATCGTTTCTTAGTAAAGGTGAAGCAAAGGAACCCGTTTTCTGCTAATTTTCTGGAAAAAGCTAATTTTACCTGCTGCTCTTGCTCCTCAGTGATCACAGGGCTTTTCTCTTGTTGGGAAGTGTCACTCCTGCTGATCAGACCCCAGGAAAGAGCTTTTGGCTGAAGATGGGAGTGGTCTGGTTTGAATGATCGTATTTAATAGAGTGTGAATCACCAACATGTCATCACGAATAGAGCAGAAACGCATGAGAAAATCCTGTCAATAGAACGCTATTTCCATGGGCAATTTTCTATCATTACGAACTGCTTTGGCTGTAATAAGTTACAAATGTCATTTATTAAAAGTTACCATCAGGACTGAGACAAGTCATTAAAAACGTGTAACGCGCGCCGTGTTGTTTCCCCTGATACGTGCGAAGTTTGCTGGGCTCTGCTCCCCTCATTAGGATGTGACAGTGCCGGGAGAGACTCGGATCAAAAAGGCTCGATGTACGTGCCGAACGCCATAAATGCAGCTGGGTTTTAATAACAATCCAAGAGCTTCAGCATATTACTTAATGAAAGATCAATGCAGTAATATGATTAACCACCCTGTGCTGCTTGCTTTCAGTTTGTGAGAAAAGATAGTTCAGGAGCTGCGGGGCAATGAATAGCAAAATGACTAATTGACAGGCAAAATGAAGGTTTCCCTAAGGGGGTTTTTTCCCCCTCTCCCCGCCCTCAGGGCTTTCTTTGTTGGTAGAATGCTGTTAACTCTTTTGTTTAGGGTCTCTTACCTTCAAGCAGGCTTGCGGAAAAGCTTTTCATATTTTTTAGCAGTAGATTTACTTGCTGAGTAAATATAGCTGATGAAAGAAAAGCTGGTGATCCATAAAAGACCAGGCTCCAGGGATCCTCATTAATCTTCCAATAGTTTTTGCTGTCATTTCTCTTTAAAGTTCCTTGCCTTGTAAAGTGTTTGTGAAAAAAGGAGGAACACTTTTGCCTTCCACTAAGCAACGATTTCCAGCCAGATCCCAACAAAAGCTCCCACTCCCTTTCAACTAGGTTTAACTTCAGCCCTGTTGTTGGGCAGGGTTTTGGGCTATGAAAGTGAAAACACTGCTTGGCTGAGTCTTACAAAAGAAGGACAAAGGAAAACCCAGAGAAAAACAGTTCTCAGTTATCTGCTGATTGTAACCTGATCATATCGTTAAATGAATAAGCTACTTGGGATACAACGATAAAATACAATAAAAAGCAGTAATTTGAGGGCATTCAACCTTAAATAAGAGACTGTCCTTTGGCAAACTTGATTTCTCATACAAAAACACATGGCATGACATTGAGAAAGTCAATATAATTAGCTGTGATGAGTTATCAGAACATTAGGTTGGAGGCCTGCAGTTCAGAAGGTATTTCAAATTTAAGATTGCTGGGCTAATGGTCACTGAGCATGGCTCGAAGTACAGTCTGCTTCTCCTGAGGACTTGTGTTTTCATGTTGTGCTTCTTATTACTACTGTCCAGTGTTTTAGTCCATCAGGAAGTCTTTTCCCTGAAGAAGACACAGAGAATAATCTTTCACAGGCAAGAGGCAAGGGAATAAAAGGGTTTTCAAAGCTCCTGTGCTTCAAAAGGTGACACAGAATGCAAACCACCAAAATGCTACCAGTCTGCGTCAGACTGAAGTGAAATAGTTGTCACTAAGGGATACAATCTTAGATATTATCTCCACATTTTCTCCAGGACAGTGGAAAGCTTCCAA
Source organism: Rhinopomastus cyanomelas (assembly GCA_013400115.1). Lineage (NCBI taxonomy): Eukaryota > Metazoa > Chordata > Aves > Bucerotiformes > Rhinopomastidae > Rhinopomastus > Rhinopomastus cyanomelas. Next base: position 319 of record VXBP01007003.1, on the reverse strand, counting down.
GACAGAGCGTATTTTTGGTCCTCTCTCAACTGGATTTGGCACGTTTACTTTCAGAGCAAGGTGAAAGTATTTTAAACATTCTTTTTTTTTTTCCATAACAAAAATATAAAACCTTAGGGCATTGGAAAACATTTGAACTTTGAGTAAGTTTAACAAATAGTTTCTGCTGAAGCAAAAACATGAAAAAAAGAGGAAAAAAGAAAAAGAGACGCTGTAGTAGTCCAGTTCAGCACTCATGACGCGCATACTTTTTGGTGTGAACAACATTCAGAAAATCAAGTAGATCCAGTGTGGAGCAACGAGGACAATGAAGGAAGTG